>OY365813.1:12076507-12190628 GCA_959347315.1 Bimastos eiseni | reverse complement strand
GTAGAATATACAAAACCATTCGAAGTTAGAAGCAGGACAAGCTTGCGTTCTATTCGTTCCTTCGAAGTTTATAGGCCTCTACCACTGCCCTAAATCATTGGAGCAACTCTCTCCCCATCCCCTTTTAAATTGTCCCTAATTGAGATGAGATCTCTAGCTGGAGTCTCTCAACCAACTATTCTCTCTTTCTTGGATGGAGCATTTGCACCAAGGTTTACATGGAGCAGAGGCATCTGCTGCAGTTCAATATATAAAGAACAGCTCTGTCATCTATACGGCTGTCTGTTGAGGTATGCAGTTTTTACGTACAGAGCCGTTAAAAAGAATTCAAGAAGATATCCTTTGTTTCAGGCCCACTAAATGACCTAGCCACTGCTAAACAGACATTCAAACATACATTCATTCATAATTCTAAATATATACATCGCTACGGATTAGATCAATTCTGCTCAAGAAATGGCCTGTAGGCCTACGCGTTATTGCAGAAGAAATCTCATTATACTGAGCACGAATATCATTCTAAAACATGACAATGCAAACAATTTACAGATTTGCGATTCGTGCGTCAAAGTGGCTCTATATTAGTTGCTGATTACAATTACAATTACAAAAGCATTTAGAATGACACTAAATGAAATTGTGACTAATCGACATGGTCCTAAATTCAACAGAGTCGCATGTGAAACTCTGTATTGTAACGTAATTTAATGTAAGGCTATAATTTGCAATGATGTAATCTATTGTAACGCTGTAATGTCATGTTCCGCTGTAATGTAAGATTGGTATATTGCGGCCGCATAGAAATCTACGTGCCTTATAAAGTCTATCTTGTAACTGGTGTTTGAGTGTTCATTTATACCGCATTTATTGGAAGTCCGTAGCTGATGTATTTAATATACAACAAGCAAGCAATAATTTTTTCAGTTTTATTTCCATGAGCATGACAAAGTTTAACTTTTCAGTATTGACCTCAATTGGCAAAAGCGTTGAAGATGTTTTGCTTTCAATTAAAGACCACGCCAGTAGGCCTACCCGCCACGGTTTGAGTCCAGAAGAGGCCACTTGACTCCCCCGTGTTCTGTGCCATTTGTCCCATTTTTAAATAGCCGGAGTTGTGTCGGGAGCGTTGCTAAGTAGATATTCTTAATTTGGCGCTATTTAGGTCCTTACAAATGAAATAATAAACTTCTGCTTGACAGCAATCATCAACGAATACCTTGAGATACACAACACTAGAAGTTATCAACCCATGTGAACCTCATATTTTAATATTCGTTTTTTATTCAAACTGAGAAGTACAATCCAAAGACGGCTCAGATGCGATACTACTCCAGAGAGATCGTGCTAGGGGCTTGACTTATTCACAGTAATAATCGTCTCGAACGCGTACTCGCTGCACTACAGACCGACCGCTCTAACCAATCGGAAAACGTGCCACATCGAAAGTGCGCAGTAAGATTACATCGACAACAAATAATAGCAACAGTTTAGCAGAAATTGAATTTGACCATATGGCAACCAATAAAGCGCCCATCTGTCCTGATGTTCGTTTTGGAAGAAGTTGAAGGGTGAGTCTACCTTATGGTCAACCTTATGGTCAAACATGGTCAACCTGATTTATGTCTTACCGGTATCTCTCATGATCTCTCATCTCGCACTAAGTCAACTTCATCTTATCATCCATGGCTTCCGCTCTCTTTGGTGTCCCGCAAGGATCTGACCCAGGGCCCCTGCTGTTCATCCTCTGTAGGCCTACTTCTGCGTTGTCAATAATCGCCTCTCGTCATGGCGTAGAAATCGATCTCTATGTTATTATGCCCAACTCTGTGTGCATCTATGACTAAATGAAGTCGCAAAAGTTACAAAGAGACTCCGTGCCTGCATTGATGACATCGTGCTATAGAGCTTGTCAATGAACCTCAGATTTAACCAGGAAAATTCGAGCCCATCTGGTTTGACCAGTCCTCTCTAAGATCCTGAAGTGATCTGAACTCCCAGTCTCTAACTCTCTACTTCTTCCTCTCTACTCTTTCCACCATCTATTGTTCAGGATCTTGGAGTCATCCTAGACTCAAAAACTTTCCCTCAGACCTCACATTTCTGCCATCTTAAGAGTGTGTGCTCGCTCCATCACAGGAGACTATGACAACTTCACGCTCTAATCTTGACTCAGCATCACCAAATACTCAAAACTCACTTAAACACACTGCCTTATTCTCCCAAGACTTCACCAATTGCAACTCGGTATTTTATGGCCTCCCAGCAGAATGTACACTGGCTTTTCTAACTGTAGAGTAATGCACCAAGCTGCAAGACTGTGCCGTGGACTCTCCTACCGAGATGATATCACACCTGCTCTTCGACCGGCGGTCATTCGCTGTGGCCGGTTCCTCAATCTGAAACTCTACCTCCTCACGCTCTCAACTCTCTTAGCGACTGTGTCTATAGTTCTAAACTGATCAACTACCTGTTCCAGTCTACTTGTGGTTCTTAACAGTGATTACGGTCTTCTTAGCGACTTTCTTTAGTTCTAAACTTATAACAGATACTTATGGCGCTCAACGGTTGATCGCTTTCAACTACGTAAGGAGGGCATCATCAACGTTGTGGCACGCACCAACGTTGTGGCACGGGGTCGATTGGTTAGAGCGATATGTCTGTAATGCGGAGAGTACGCGATTAGATCCTCGTCCGAGGCGGTTATTGTGTAGGGACCTTGAAGCACAATTATTGCTCTGCAATGTAATTGCATTAATTATAATTGCATCTTCGCCAGATGTGCGTGTGTGTGTACTTCATCTGAACCTTGTATGAAGGGCAATATAAAAATGCCGATGTGCTTTATTGTATTAAATTCAAGTTGTATTAAATTCAAGTTGTATTGTTTTATACTCCGACGCTTTAGTACAAATGATGAGATCAAACGCACAAGGTGCATCAGACGGTTAGAAACAATGACAGACGAACAGAGCGAGACATACAATGTGGAAGCATTTCTGGGGAGCTTTTATAGCGCATAGAACGGATGTTTACTGTAAGCGATGAATACGATCGCACGGTTTCGGACGACGGTGCATACCCAGCCATGCCACAGCTTTGTACACAACAGCAGCATTTAATACAATCCGTGCGATGCTCCTTAAAGGGGGTTCGCGCGGTTTAATTGTGTTATTATACACGTAGGCTTAGAAAGACGCTTCCAGGAGCAGAGACGTGCCAGTATTATGTGCTTGTCGCGAGAGAGAGAATGAAAGATGAAAGGCTCGTCCGTGCGTGTGACGACAAATGGGAACCTGGCGAAAACAAGTCTTGGGTGGTTCACACAAATCTGACGAGGCTATTAAAACTAAAATTGTTCTAGTCATTCATTCATTCTTAATTCATTCATTAATTCATTCATCATTCATTCATTCAGAGGTCTTATATAGCGCCCTTCTAGGATAACGCTCACAGCAGGAACACCGGCGATGAAGAACAGTTGCTCAGATGCTTGTAAACGGGGTAGGCTTTGACCGAGTCTCTGGCTAAATACAGGAGCAGGCAGATTTGAAGGAAGGTTATTCCACGTGCACACAAAGGGAACTACAGATTCGCATAGAGATGCAGAACGAAGATTACTTCGGGCGATCAAACCTCTGCAGGCGGGGCAACGAATCTACCGCAAGGGGATGGGCCGTTCCCTATATCTACGTAGCGCCGCCAGACCCTTACCGAGATTCTAAATTCAATGCGCTGGGAGACACGAAGCCAGTGGAGACACTCTTTAAATGAATGTCTTGTATGACCAGGTTGCTTATGATTCACCATAAAAAACTTCCTTGTTTTCACTGACTCAGACATAACGATATCAGGCTACCTTAAGCTTATAATCTCGTTAATTACATTGAATAACATATAGGCAAAACGTGACCGCAATCGGAGCCATCTTCTCCTCTGAACCTAACTGGCACCACACGAGCACCTGCAACAGCAGCGAGCACCTTGGTTTTTGCAGAGTTGGTGGGAACATCGGTTACTTGTGTCAACAGGCAGCAATCGATCGGGAAATCGATAGGCGCGAGACATAGCATTGGTGCTTATCCGTAAGTATATATATGTATATATACAGTGCTCATATACTTATCCGTGTATATATATATATATATATTAAGAGCTTATTTTCGTACCCACACATATATATATATATATGTACAATATTATACACATGCAGCGCATTTATACGCATATGCAACGCACTGTCCCTATGAGATTGCTCAGAGACACCACGCTAGCAGTAAGCACGCTTCAAAGCTAATTCCGACGTAGGAATGTTCGCGCCTTGGAACCGAAGCCATTCTAAACATGTGAACTTAACTGGTAATTGTTATTGTAATCGAGCATTTGTATGGCGTCTCAAATCAGTGTCTGAAGATTTGATTGCAGACGTCATTGAACGGCAGCTGTGTTGTCGATAAAGTGTCCGCGGATGGCCTTGTCATGTAGGCATATAGCTTATAGGATGCTTATTATTCCCATGAACATTGCACGCGTTAATGATAATTATAATGGTCATGTGTGTAGCATATATTGTACTTAATTATACCGCTTTCTGGCATCTATCCAACTGCAATAAGTATTTGACGATTGATGATTAGCCGAGCGGTCTATGTAGACTGTAAGTCTATCAACAGCCTATCCATCCATTCGCGTCTTAATGCCTCTGTCTCAATCTCATTACATGTCAGCATATCTGTCTGTCTGCCAGTCTGTCTCTATCTGTCTTCCTATCTATCTGTCTGACCATCTATCTGTCCGTCTGTCTGTCTGTATGTCTGTCTGCCTGTGTGTCGGTCTGTCTGTCTTACTGCCTGTGTCTCTTTGAAGTCCATTCAAAGCAGAATATTCTATTTATCTTCTGCCTGGCGAAAACATGAAATTCGATCCAATCGGGACATTTGTGTGTTGTTGCGTTCAGAAACCGAGAGATAGTTAAAAATTGGCGCTATACAAATAGCTATATGCACACATGCACCTACGCAAATACACACACCAACGCACACTTTCTTAATTATTCCGTGTTCTGGCATCTTTCAATGGTTTTTCAAAATTGTCTGGATTATTAATTAATCAGTTGACGCGTATTGCAGAAAAGATTTATGTCTGTTAAACGGTGTTTAAAACGTGAGTATGTTTGTAAAAAGTGCTTTAAATGTTTCTGTAAAAATTATGTTAATGTCTGTGAAATATCTGCAAACTATGTTTTAAATATAGTATTAGGCTATCTGTAAAAATTGTAGCTATGCTGAATAAGGGTCAAGGCGCAGCCTAGACTGATCCTGAACACGAGAGGGTATAACCGGTTCAGATGCATTAAGATCTAAATCATCAATCTTGGTGCGGTGTGTCATCCAGCATTGACTCAGAATAAACATAGATAATATAGAACCTGGTCTTAAACATGACCAGGTTCTAGGTCATCATGTATACATTTGTTCCAACTAAATCTATTTATGAATACGCTCGATAGAGGTTACGGGTACATAGTCGTATTCTTGTGAAACATTATATTGTCAGATAGTAGGCCTATGCTATTCAAAGCCCGTAAGGAAATATTGACGGGCCATGGCCATCTCTTCAACATCGGGTGATTAGAATTATGAACGAAACCGCTTTTTAAGAACTTCGTCGTTTATTGCACCGAGCTCTGCCGAGATAAATGCGGCTGTGGAAACCGAAAAAGAAGCTACAATAACAGTTTCGCCAAAACATAGGTCCTATTCATAGCACCAGTATTCTTAGGCATAGAAGTTGGTCATTAGCCTACCCACTCTACGTTATTCATGTTCGTTATTATGATTCAATGCGTCAGATGAGGAACGCTGATATTGACTATAATATCAAGTTTCACTTATATATTCATTCACCAATACACCACTGATTATCACTGCGCTTTATAAATACTCATTACCATAATATTCTAGCATATTAGCTCGTATTGTACCGACTTCATTCATAAAGTCGATTATTTCGTCGTAAAAATATTTTGCTTTTACTATGATGGCGTCTGAAATGAAAGCAGACCAATAAAAACAACAATGAATGCAGTATTTGTTTTTTTGCAAAGCCTTCCACCTATGCGCTCTCATACCTACAATTGAAGAGTCATGGATTAAGTCATGGATTCAAGAGTGTACTCATACTGAGTTGATATATCAGCAAACCTCCGATGAAATATTCGTAGCTGCTTCAACATTTGGATTCAAACCATTGAATCATTGTACGTGGTTTTGCCACGAGAAAGTTTAAATAAAACCCGATTCACACATACATGGCGCCTTCGTTAAGCGCCCTCGTGAGGTTCTTGTAGGGCGCTATATAAAAGTTCATATACATACATACATACATGACACTGTACGTCTTCTGAGCTTCATTTCATGCGTGTTTATTTTTTATCTATCACCGGCGCGGAGTTCATACAGAGCTTCCAATCCTTATTATCGAAGAGCAGACTCTCATGGAGATTACAGGGTTCCGCTCGACTCAACGCCTCCGCTTTCAGCAGAAGTCCAAAGATGGCGAACAACAGTCCAGCAAAGACGAGGAGGCTGAGTATGACGATGATGGTCAGATGCTGCATCAGAGAGGCCATCCTGTAGTCATCGTCCATCCCTGGCCACAAGCTGCTGCTGTCGCTGGTTATCAGCATCCTGGCTGTCATGTTCGGAGTGGTGAGCACCCCCATCGTATTCCGTGAGATTCAAGTAGGTGACATCCGTTGAAGACTGGATGTGGTTCCGTTGCGCTGGTTACCTGGTCGACGAGTGGCGCCTCTGGCGGTGGCCATTGGAGTGACTGATTGGAGTCATGCAGCGCAGATCCCGCTGAGACGTGCGTTGACCTGACAATACCTGCTGAACAATAGAACATTATTTCACTGATCGTTGATAGAAGTTGTCTGTCAAGAAGATCGGCAATGTAAATGTCCGATTACATTACACTGTAAATGTTCGATTACATCACATTTGTAAATGCTCGATTACATTACCTTGCAGATACAACATCTCATCTATTGTGAGTTTTGTTTCTTAGGTCACCTTTCCGTTTATCCACTGTTAGATATTGCTCAACGAACACAGACGAAGTTGAATACACTTGATTGCAAAAAGACAGTAAGCATAGACGCAGTCATCCACGCATACTGTGCTCGTTCGTCAAAACCCCAAACGATTGCATTACTTACCCTATTCACCTGTTGAAACCCTATTCCTCTTCGACGTCCTTGTATCCCCTTCTTACTCTTCCTCCCCCTCGTCGCCCTAATCGCAGAGCAGGTCTGGCTCGGGGCTTTTAATCTACGACCTACAAATGACTGTACGGCTTTTACGTAGCTCCTGTGTGCGGGGAAACGTCGCACGCGGTCGACGGAGAGTGGTAATTGCTCGGCTCTGTTCGCCTGGATTCCTTTCGCTTCGCTCCCGGCGCATGATTGGCCGACGACGACGCCCGGCTAATGAGCGCTTTTTATTTTTCCAATGCACCCCTCTCTACCCCTATCTTTCCCTTCCTCCCCTTCCTCTCTGTCTTCTTTTCCTTCTTTCTGTATCCTTTAAACTTGTTCATAGTCGATCTGTTTGTTTGTTTGTCAGTCTGTCAGTCTGTCAGTCTGTCTGTCTGTCTGTCTGTCTGTCTTTCTCTCTCTCTCTCTCTCTCTATATATATATATACATGTATATCTTTCTCTGCCTTCTGCTTATGCTTGTTTATATTTCTTTGATGTCTCCGAATATGTTCTCATTCCAACATTGACGTCATTGACACTTTGTTCCGGTATTGAACACCACCCCCAACACACTCAGAATGACTCTGAATCTCACGTTTCAATCCCATAGAATATCGTCGGAATACTTCTTTCTGTTGCATAAGAAATAAAAGTCACAGAAGGTCTGCTCTTATAACCAACGACACAGGCCTACACATAGCCTATTATGCCTTTGTGTATCTTCGTTTGTCACTGTGTGTTTCTAAGCCTAAGGCGACTTAAACTGGGATTATCCTATTTCACACTGGATTTCTCTACTATGCGTTTCAAGCAAGCTCTGTATATGGATGCTCTAAGTGAGCCGTGTGATCAATCCCTCTCAAAGTATACGATGCGTTGCAACGGATCAACTGACTCAACCAAATGCGTTGCATATAATGACGGAAACCAGAGAACTCCTCCTATCAGTGCTATTCTTAATCGTTTAGATCATACTATTTAGGCTCAGGTTAAGTAAAAAGAACTTAAAGAAATACGCAGTGCCTAATGTATCCAACGCAAGTTTAGCCTAAGGATATATCCCCGGTTTTCATGAT
This sequence comes from Bimastos eiseni, assembly GCA_959347315.1. Lineage (NCBI taxonomy): Eukaryota > Metazoa > Annelida > Clitellata > Crassiclitellata > Lumbricidae > Bimastos > Bimastos eiseni. The sequence goes on along the minus strand of OY365813.1, from coordinate 12,182,294 downwards.
AAAATGAAAATTGACCAAAATATCGAGTGCACGGGAATCGCTTTAAAGTAACATAAACCAATAAAGGTATGCACGATTTTTGCATTTATAAGATCTAATTATTGTAAAATCCCAGTGGGGCAATTGGACAGTTTTAGATCGAAAATTCCATTCAATTGCCGTTAAACGACTGGGATCACCATGATCACGGTCACGATGAAAGTCATACCTTCCCAGTTTCGTTAAATTAACACTGTGATGCAAATGTTCAAATATATTTTATAGCGACTGTATATGGTCTCGACCCTGTTCGTCTTTTTAAGGAATTTATCAGTTGAGACCCTTCATCTTTTAAGAGGCGCCGAACCAATTAAGGATCCCCGTGCACTGGCCGCGATGTAGCCCGAGATTAAAAAATCTCTTTGAAACGCTCTCTATCACAGAGATGGTTAGTAACATAGAACAAAATTTGTCTCCATTGTCACCCATTTCCGTGGGTCTGTCCCCACACCCACTCCATTCCCATCAGGTCTGCCTCCATTCCTTCCTCATCTCCGTTCGCAGTAGATGTGTTTCCACCCCCGTTTCGTTTTAAAGAAGCAAAATTACAAGATAAAAATGCTCATGTAGGCCTGTGTTAAACGGTTCAAGCTTCTTGCGTTTTTTTAATATACAATGAAGAAATCATGTGGCGTAAGAAATAGAGGAGTTTGAGGCAGATGACGACGGGATGAGCAGAGGTAGGCCTATGTATATTGGAAGGAAACCTGAGAAGTTGCGGAATTCAGAGGGAGGATCTATCCACCCGCTGGGAGCAGAAATAAGCGTGTATACGGGCCTGTCGGTTGGAGAACTTGAAGTGAGTGGTGACTGGGAATGGATGTTTGTTCCTGTGCCCCTCTGCTTCCTTCTGTGTGTGTGTTTATTTATGCCTCTGCGTTTCAGAGGCATATTTTATGTGCAGTCATCAGGTCGCTATATAAATATGTGACAATAATCTTAGCGATGAAGGACATATTTGATTGCGAGGTAAATCTTAATTCTCGATGTCTGATGTATCGCCAAAATAGGATCGTTCCTCAGAGAATCACCTTCTCGGTCTCTTCACCGGTTTATCCTTCGATCATTTGTTGACCAAATAATAAACGGGAGGGTGAATTGTCCAATTATTATTCGTCAAATTGGTTAGATTCAACGAGTGCAAGTTAATAACTGGAATCATATTCTATATATTTTTGTAGGCCTATTTGTTCATTCTAATCTAATCTATTCCACCATTTTTCTGTTCAGCTTCATGATTCTATGCTCTGCTCGACCAGCTTGAAGTCGCATTGCATAGTTGCATAAAATGAGTTCAATCTGTACAACTATGAGTCTTGTTTAATCTGAGATGGGACTATTTAGTTAAATTAGGGTCTGATCTGGTTTTACATCGCCTAGTAGTTTGCTGATGCTAGCACACAATCTGAGCCAAAGTAGTTTTTTTAAAATTCTGTAGGGGCCTAATCTGAAAGCAACGATTACATACATGTTATGCACACACACACACACATACATGTATAATGCATAGAGTGCAATGACTTTAGGCTGAATCCAGAATTATGTCCATAGTAAGTACTGGATGCTTACCTAATGGATTCGTTTATACAGGCATAGGGGCCTACATGTACATATATATATACACACATAGATATCCGTACATAATAGATACATAATACATATATATATATATATTCGCGTAATTATAATGATGTGTAATAAAGCATGACAATGATAGAGGATGACATAGGTTTTATCTATAAGCAAGTCGTTGTTGGCCCGGAGCTTCTGACCTTCTGCAGATGTCAATCCATCGATCCCTTCCCATAACATTTCATCCCTTCTCCCTACTCTCCATATACATCCCAAGCTCCTTTTTTCACAGTTGTTGTATCCCTTCTTTTTACAACCTTTCCTCCATTCCTTGCTTTTTCTGTTTCCTGTAAGTGCCATTCCATCCCTCTACATGTATCTCTCTCTGTCCGCTCCGTGTCTTCCCTTTCATCCATAGATTGCTTCTTTTTTCTCCCGACCCCATCTCCTTCCCTCCTCTTCATCATTCCCTCTGTTTTCTTTTCGCAGCATCCTTGCACTCCTATTCCGATTTTCCTGATCGCCCACCTTTGTTGCCCTCTTCTTCCTCCCATTGTTGTCTTCTCCTTCCCTTCAAGCAGTCCTTCCCTTCCACCCTACCCCTCTCTCTCTTTCGTCTCTCCCTCCCTCCTAGAATGACTCTCGTTTTTTCTCCTCCCTCGCTTCCTCCCTCCTTCCCCACTTAATTCCTTCTCTCCATTATTCCAGGTATTAGAGTGACTAATTGTCCACCATACATGCATATCCTCTCGTGTCATTTATAATTCCAGGAACCTGTGGCCGATCAAACCTCGACAACAGCACTAAACGCGTAACACAACGACTAATGATGATGACGTTCAAATGATGATAGTTCACGATAACCAATAGCATTACGTAATAAGTATGGATGGAAAGGTGGAATTGAGATGGACGGATGGATAATGGATGATGGATGAATGATTGACGGATGGCTGATGGACGGAGAGATGGTTGAATGGATATTGGATGGATGGGTGGATGGATGTATGAATGGATAGATGGCTGGATGGATAGATGAGTGACTGGATAGATGAATAACATGGATGGATGGATGAATGGATCGACGATAGATGGATGGTGAGCTAATGGATTGATGAATGGATGGATAGATGAGTGGATGAATGGATTGACGATGGATCGATGGTTATACGGTTGGATGGATGCTTGGGTGAACACGATTTACTTTAAGTGGCCGTCGATCCATTATTACAAGACTTACATTGATGTGGAACTGTCCAGTTTATAAACTGGAAAGTCAGAGATCACACGCGTAGCTGCCGACGTGATGCCATTCCAGTTTATAAACTTAGCACAGCATTTCAGTGGATAGATTCATCCGGATCCCACCGGGTCTGAGGTCTGACACCTTGAATTTGAGATTTTCCATCTGAAATGTGGGATTCGCAACCACAGACCCATCACCTATATGTTTTTCTGTTAGAATAATCGACCATATTATGCGCCTTGTTTCACACATTCCTCGACTACCAGAATAGCAAATAGCGTATAACCCTCTAAATATTCGAAAGTTAGGCTTAATTGTCAAATTTGTAAGGATATGAAGATCCGGTCTCTGCTTTAGGCACAGATAATACGTGTAAAGAATAGATGGTTATAGCACAAACCGAAATAGACGAATCGTAGTCCTCAAGTCCAAATCAGCTCCTGGCTGATGTGTAGGCTTACTGGTGCTTAAGTATCGTCACAGTTTATTTCGCTCTAACTGACGGCCTCTGTCCACATGAATCTCTTCCCATCTGAGTGAATAATAATCCTTCCACGTGGTTGAACTTCACCGACGCAATTACGCGAGTCTCCTAATGACAAGAGCCGCGCATTGCGGTGTGTCGTTAAATCCTTTGGAGCAGCTCGATCGGTGCATGTACATGTTGGCCTAGCCTCTGGCCGCGTTCAGCGCATTGCAAAGACCCACTCCTTCGTCCTTTGGAGCATCTCTTGTGCATACACCGGGCCCGAGCGACGTCGCTCAGCATCTGTAGCGGACTTTGTCTCAGCAATGTATGCCACAAGCTAGTGTGTCTTCACAGCCGACAGCCTGCTGCGCAAAACATATAAAAATTATTGTAAGGATTTTAAGTTTGGTTACCCAAATATGGGCACTTCGATAATTTTATCTTGGTTCATTATAAAATTATGAAAAAATAAAACAATGCAAACCAATTACAACTCTTTTGTTCGATTCAATTCAATGTGTTTTTATTGATCCCAGCAGAAAAACATGTAAGTAAAATGCACGCATTGATAATCAATAGGAGTATGAACATTAGGGAAGAAGAAAGAATCATAAGCTTATACTGGACGGCCATCTGGGATTAAAGTTATCCGCGTGGATACTGAAGTTGCGTTACTTTGTTCCTGATAACAGACGTATACCCATGACCTGAACAACCTTTGCCCTGATACTTGTGTTGGCCAACGCGGCGAAATAAGACGACATGAATGAAACCCAAATTTGTTTCTCTTTGTGTTTTTAAAGATACAGGGCGCGGCTTCAATGACGAGAAGTAGGAATTGTGACAATCACGTTTACACTTCTGTCACACTCACTAGGCCTACTCATTAAGAATTTACACGACACGTATGGAAACAGCACAGGTAGGACCAGCTAATGCATTTTGTTATTTATTTAGCCTAAATTATGCATCTGTATGGAAATGCGTGTTTGTTCTGAAAAATTGTCAAGCGCCCCTTCAAGAATCATACTCAGGAGCGCTCCCAACCCAGCCAACCACGGCTAATGATTAGTGAAGAAGACTTATGGAACCCGGTTTTATTCGTCAGAGATAACACGCGCAGCTGCCGACGTGATGTCATTCCAGGTGGAGGGATCTGCCACCGAGAAAGCTCAGGACTACATGCAGTTGCTTGGCAGACAAGCGTGGCCGTGGAACTAGGAATTTCTCCGTGTATCTTACTACGCGTTGTGGGGTAAATCATACCTCCCCGGATTTTGACCAGCACCGGAACGAAACGAGAAGCTTTGATACTGCGGACCTGTGCTGATACAGTGCGCTCGTGAATAAGCTGGTCTCCCTGACGTGGCTCTTATGGGTGCTGAGAAATTTTGAAGATTTACACTACACGAATATAGGCCTATCGTAAATAGAACCCAATCTGGTCGATCTGGATGATCTAATCGATATAAATTATAAATTATAGGCCTAACATTGTCGATTTAAATGACCTAGTCGATCTAAATCATCTAGTCGACCTAAATTTTCTTGTCGATTTAAATGATCTAGTCCCAAAGGAGAAGTCAACGTGGATCGAGCAACAGAGGTCAATTCGACTTGTGACAAAAGCATGCACACGAGTCTCTGGTGTCCCGAAATAGAGAGCGAGAAACCACTTAGAGCAACATTTCCACAGGGCCTACAGTGACATATGCCCCAGCATTCGTGCTTAAGGTTCTGAGTCGAGGGTAAACTTTCGCCCAAGTACTCTTTTGGACGTTCTAATGAATCCCCATTGTAAAATAAGAAAATGCCTGAGGAGGGATTGAGGTTAAAACGGAGGAAAAGAAGGACGAGGGCGAATTGGAGGAAAGAGAGGATGAGAGTGGGAAGAAGGAAAAGGAGGGTGAGGGCACAATGGGGGAAAGGGAGGTTGAGGGCAACTTGAGGAAAGGGAGGTTGAGGGTAAATGGAGGAAAGGGAGGGAGGGAAAAATGGAAGAAAGGGAGGTTGAGGGCAAATGGAGGATAGCAAGCTTAGAACAAAAGAGAGGAAAGGAGGTTGAGAGCCAACGGAGGAAAGGGAGGGTGAGGGCATAATGGAGGAAAGGGAGGGTTAGGGGAAAATGAAGGAAAGGGAGGTTGATGGCATAAATTATGGAGGGAAGGGAGGTTAAGGGCAAAGTGGAGGAAAAGTAGGTTGAGGGCAAAAACCTTACCCTCCCTTTCCTTCATTGGCTCTCGTCCTCACTTTCCACCATTTTTTTTGTCAACCTCTTTTCTCTCTTCCTCCCTTTGCTCAATTTCATCCTCAAACTCCCTCTCCTGAATATTTGCTCTTGCCCTTCTTTTCCTCCATTTTGTCCTCAACCATCCCTTTCCTTCTTTTCGCTTTCAACCCTCCTTTTGTCTTTAACTTCCCTTACCTCCATTTTTCCTCACCTTCTATAAGTCTAAAACTCTTGTACTGAAGAATGCCTGCCCTAACATTCCTTTTGTCTTCTGAACTGAAATAATTAATACCTTTGTCCTCAAGTATAGGGTTCATATTATGTCTTAAGCATTCTGTGGGAATAAGATTAGGTTGAGTGGAGCTAATTTGTCTCAAATAGCTTGACTAGTTTAAAAGAGGCTATCAATTAATATTTTATTTCTTTATTCTGAAATTTAATATCACCCTTCTTCCAACATTTTTTGTTCAGAAGTGCACACGCCTCGATGGCGCAATTGCAATCATACTGCAGAGCAATTGTGCGCAAATTACTTGCTCAAGGTCCCTACACAGAGAAGCCTCGGACAAGGGTCAAACTCGCTCACTCAGCGCACACTGAGCATTACGAGCCGACCGCTCTAACCAATCGGCCACCATGCCACACAAGATTTTTTAATATTACTTACTAACTAATAACATTTACATTTCCAAAACAACTTACATTTAAGCAGGTCATTGAAACACTACTATAATTAATAAAGCGTGCATGGCAGGTCTTTCAACAGTTCTTTAAGTAGCTACTACTGGACAGCTTCTTAAATTGGAAGTACGTGGGTGCATTTTGAATACTAATTGTCACTGCATTCCAAATTTTTGGAGAAACATAGTGTGTAGCTGAGCCAGTATAGAAGGTTTTGTGCTTCTAAGTCCACTGTCAATTTCACATACTTTGTGTGGGTTTAGGTAACTGCCATAACATCAGATATTTTTATGTCAACTGATCCCAATAAAAATTACAAGGAATATCCCTCAACGCTCTGGCATTCTCCTCCCTCTCCCTCTGCCAATGCCTCCTTGACCCCTCTCCATGTAGATAAGTCTGGCCCATAGGCTTCATGATCGGTCTTAACCAATGTGTTACTGAAGTCATTAACATCATCATAATTAACAGAACAATAAGCTTAAAGATCTTTCTATTAAGAAAACTAACCAGGATTAACATTATTCAAAGCTATCAAAGAAAACATCACAGTTAAACGAATTTCTACAAACTAAGCCTATATAATTATTATATGTAATATATGAATAAGTGTGGGTGTACGCATGTGCACATATTTAAAATCAAGAGAATTACAATCAATATTTGAATAGAATACACTACCAAGTTAAACAATGCATGTTAAAGATAGACAGTGAAACGTTTGCTGATAATGTCTTCTATGCACAAAAAGCACTTATACGTGACTTTAAATGACTTTGAATCAGTTATGCAGTAAAGGACTCAATGACAGAAGCTGATGCGATTCCAAATGCCTTATTAACTCAGTGGCAACCATTTTAATCTTAAGTTTAATCTATAAATGTTTAGTCTGTACAGCGTACATGGCAATCCAAAATGGCAGGGCACCCTTCAAACATGTCGAGTCAAAGCCATACAGTCGATATAGAAGAGCTGTTTGCAATTTAGCATTGAATGTTCGCTACCTGTTACTGAATAATGCAGAAAGTAAGTCATAATATGATATCATGAGAAAGTCCACAGTTGCCGATGGCACTATGGACCATGATGGCTCCCTTTAACACTTGGAAGCAGATCTGCACACTTCGTGCACCCAAGTTAAAAGAAACATTGTAGCTGTGACTTAATAAATAATGGTGGAGACAAAAATGGTCTCAAGTAAGTTTGACAAAAGTACAGGCATGGTCCTGTTTAGTTGTCTCTCCTTGTTTGTAAACTTCTTGGGTCCCAAATTCGCCCCAATTTAACTTAACCAGTGTATAACACAATCACCGATTCAGTAGATATAAGTCGCCCAAAAACATAATCCTACACTTAATATGCATACAGTAACACTCATTTTATTATTAAAAAAATTTCGATGTACGCCAGGTCACAGAGAAATGTGAATCAAGAGAGACAATGCTACAAATAAAAAACTGTAAAGTCTGACAATGGCTAGAAACTGCCAGCAATGGCTGCGAAATGTCTTAAAGCTATCAAACACTCGACGATAAACTAGAAAATACAGAATCATTGTTTGAAGCTCCCAACAAACAAGGAACAGCACATTGCATACAGCCAAAGTATCCTGAAAGATTGCAATAACAATAATAACAATAACAATAATGTTACTAGAATAATTAACATGTATCGTGAAATTTATTTACTAGTGTTGATAATTCCACTACAACAACTATGGCTCCTAATACTATATAATAAGAATAATAGTAGGAAATAGAAATAATGATATTAGATTAGTCTCACATCATTCTTTGTTTGTTTATCATCTCATTAACATTAAAACAGAAGTCATTTTTCCTCAGACATGATTCTTTTGGTAAAAGCTGAGTACAGAAGCAATAATAATAATAATAATAATGATACTAATAAATGACCAGTGAAAACCGAATTGCTCATGAACAATACAGCAAATTTGACTAGAGAGGAGAGCTGTCTGCATTTACGGATCATATTGTGCTAGCTTGGATGAAAAACTGTAGTTTATTCAACACACTAATGAATTAAATACCTATAAACACCTGAAACCATTGCCAAGTAACAGATGACAAGATAAAGGAAACGCATATCTTTAGAATGAAAAAAACTTTACACATATGAAGAAGACTCTTCTGACTTTCTTTGACTAATATGGTTGTAAAGCATTTTAACGATAAGTCACCTGGGGTAATTTCCCTTAGGATATAGTGCGCTTAACAGACCACAGACTAAAAAGATACTGCTGAAAGTTCATATAGACCATTGCACTACAGATCTTCTATGGTGCGTTAATCAATGCGGAGTGCTAGGTAAATAGCTCAGGAAAGATGACACCGTTCTGAAGAATGGTGCAATCCAGAAGCGCATAAACGAGTCCAAATTGCATAGTGATCTACGCTGATTCTGTAAATGCTATAATTATGCAGGCAATTAACTTCAAGCATCAACAGATCCTGTGTTCTAATACAACCTTAATGATACTCATAATAGAGGCTTGAAGATACATTAAATGCATGCATTTTTGCACTAGGCACTAGATACTGCACCTTCTCTGCTTTAAAGTACATCTCAAAATTTAAAATAAGCCTGTAGTCTTCATTTAACAGTCGAAGTAAACTCAAAAGGTAAAAAAATTAAGAAATATAAACTAAAGAACGAATAAAAATGAACCAATTCACACATAGATGAACAATCGCAATTGATAATCACCAGCTGTCGTTACCTAATGAAATACGATGCGGCTGGTATCAAATGTAGTCTTATAAGTACTGCAACCGATTGTGATTGTTAGCACAGTCTCCTTCTGGAGCACATTGCCCGACACCCTAAGACCCAAACCCCCTCGTCTTTCTTTACTGTCTTTCAACAGGGACTTCAAAACCATTCCCTTCTATCGTGGTTCCCAATTGTAGTGTCGGAAGCACCTCAGATGTGTCTCTCCCAGCTTACTATATAAACTGCCTTCGATAAGAGAACAGTGCTTTTATGGTTGCACTAATAAATAAGACCAGAATATTTTACCAAAACATATATATAGTATACAGCAATCCTACCTAATACACCTATGATTTGGTTGGATATTGCTCCAGCTGCATTCTGTATATGGACAAGAAGATGCCGTCCTTAAGACCTACTAACTTAAGACAACTGAATATGATCATAAAATATAGAAAATCGACCACTTATTGTGGCAATTGAAAACAATTCAACACCAAAGTTAAACCGATTATGAATAATGCACATTGCTGAATCAATTCATAGAATGCAATCAAATTTTATGTCATACATGCCACAAACAGTCAGATTAATCATTGACAATAATAATAATAATAGTAATAATAGTGCCATTAGTTCAATTGTAAATATAAATATTAATTATTGTCACAATTAAATCCATGATAGAGTAGTAGGGTCTACATTTGAAGTTTGATGTACCATATTATGACATTAATAGCAACACAAAAAATAAAGTACGTATTTTAAGTAGAACAAAGTTCCAATACTTTCAGATTTGAAACCAGTAAACACTAAGCTATAAGCATCATTTGTTTAGTCAGCAATAATTGTGAGGCTCTTGCAGAAACAGTACAGCTCGATAATTAATTAAACTCAAGATGATCAGAAAATCAAAAATAGTACAATACCCAGCTTCAAACGCAAGAATAATTGCGAAGGCCGACCAAATCAGCTGCATGGCTTAGATGGTGGTCTTGGCTTCAAAGTATTTGTATGTTGGGTTTTCATAGCCATTGACCTGCATGCTGGCGATGTGTACCTGCTCTTGAGAGGCCAATAGCAGGGAATCGCTTGTCGTCTTGCTTCGGCGTCTGGTCGCTGCCACCTGTCGGCGCCAGAGGAACATGCCGAGGATGATGACGGCCAGCAGAAAGACGCTGCCGGTGATGATGAATGCCAAAGCTCCATGTGATGAAGCGGAACTTTGCTTTGATATTAGAGAACTCTGCTGCACAAGAAATTGAACAAATATTAAACATCAAAAGGACATTCATAGGGCTTACTACCAAGGTCATCACTATCTATGCACCTTTGCTTCAGGGTACACAATGATAGATGCTCAAAATGGTTTACAATGCTAATTGGCTGAGGACAGCTTGAAGTCTTTTAACTCTGACTGTAGATCATGCCATAATCCATTAGCAAACGACATGGACTGTGGTCTCAACAGATAAACTCCACAATCCTACAGAGATGGTCAACTGGGCACATATTGAAAAAGTGACAACCTTACATCAGGGTCATACCATATGGGCTCAACCAGACCCTCCCGCCTTCAACCTTGGATTTGGCTAAAATGTTTCTATCTGTTAGTCTATAATATATTTTTTTCTGTAGTTTTCTGCATTTTCGTCCAATGTCACCACTTCACTCTGTTCCGGGCCTCCTCTTTCATCTTCCAGTAGTCACCCCCTTCCATCATCCAGTCCAAAGATTACAGTTCTGAATAGATATCTTAATTTCTTCAAAGAATAGTTCAAATGTGATAGATTTTCTAAATTGTCTATTTATATAGCAAAAATTTTAACTATCTTGCTGTCTCTCAGTCAAAATACTGCGATATTCTCAATAATTCAGGTTAGGAATAGTTCTCATTATCATTATATACAATTCTGGAGGGTATCCATCCAAAAGTTAAGTTTCACAATTTTAAGTTTCACGATATGTTTAACAAGTCGCTGGAGGGTCATTGCTTTTTTTTATCGAGAAACTCGACATGTTCCAAACCAAATAATTGTTAACCGGCATCTGTGTGGACCTATTGGCATCACAATTCTGCACAGATATGTTCATTTGTTCAAAGAATAGCTGAGATGTCATAGATTTTCTATCCTCAATTTATATGGCAAAAAAGTGAACTTTCTTGCTGTTTCTCGGTTAAAATACTGCGATATTCTCAATAGATCAGGTTAGAAATAGATCTCATTATCATAATATACAATTCTGGGGCTGTTCCAGTAAAAGTAAAATTTCACAATTTTTTAAAAAGTCGCTGATACCACCAGGGTTAGAGGTTTTTTTATTGAGAAACTCGACATGTTCCAAACCAAATAATTTTTAACCGACATCTGTGTGGACCTGTTGGCTTAATGACGACAAATGATACGACTGGCGTAGTGAAAGAGCAATGGGAAAACATACCTGACTGGGGTTCAGTTAGTGGTGCTAGAAGTTCTGTGCATTAAACACGGACACTATAGAAGTTGCTACTTAGAATTAACATTCAATGCAAGGAAAATCTAGTGAATACGTATTCTACATACCTCCTCCAAAAGCAATTCACTGGCACCCAGGTGATTTGGATGAGCAGCTGGCTCAAGAACGACAACTCCTTCATTGTCCTGCACCACATCTTCAGTCTGCAAAACTTGGCCGGCTAAAACAAGAAAAATCTGTCATCAATTTGCATCTTCATTGGAGAAGTAACAAGTAAACAAAAATAATAATGACATTAAAACTAACAGTCTCAATACATGATTGTATAAGAAATCAAGATTTTCTTCAATTCGTTTATATCAGCATTAACGTTGACCTACTAATTTTCGTTCAGTTTATTCTAACTTTCTTTTCTAACTTCTCATACAAAAACCTTGATTTCCTTAAATTAAAGGTTCAATTACTAGCAAAAACCCGTGATTTCCTGGTAAGGATATTTTCCAGTAAGAAAATTGTGACTTTATATAGCAGAAGTAAAACAAAGCAGTCCCTTAAAGACTAACAGCAGCAACGTAATCCTTACGGGTCACCAAAGATTCTGTTGGTTGAAACCCATTCAGACATTAGACATATATTATAAAATATATAAAAAAATTAATATGATAATATTATCAAATTATATTATAATCTGCTGTGCAAGGCCTTCTAGGCGTTCCACGTACTGCTATTCTGCAGCATTGTCCCTTCTCTGTTGTGGGCCCTACCACTTGGGGTGGGCTTCCTTTGGACCTCTGGCTATTACCCAGGATCTCCTCATCTTCTTTCTACACTTCTCTTAAAACTGTCCTCTTTGACCGTGGTTGGACTTTGAGCACCTCTGAGTAGATTTCTTGATCAAGTTTCATTGATTGATATATTACTAACTTATATTACAACATTAACAAATACAGTCAAATGAATATGATTCTACAACAAGGACATGTCAAATGGCCTCACTTCCTGCATTAAGCTGTTGAACCCGTTGAACCTCACTCTTAGATCCTCCCACTTTTCCCAAAACCTTGTCAGTTTCTAAGACACTCTGAAGGTCTGTTTCCGTTCCCAAACTCCTGCCTCCCTCTGTCTTGAGTCTCTCCTCTGTTTTGCCTCTGTATTCGTCCTCCTCAGTTTCCTCACCCTCCTCATCCTTATCATCCTCTTGTGACAGTGACTTATCTCCATCAGCATCCGTATCGACTGCTTCAACAATAGATGATTCAAGGTTATCAAACTCTTGATACTCTTCAAGAACATCGTCTGTAACAGAACAGAACAAAAGACGATTAAAAAAGCACAATCTCTTCTCTGATATACACACAGACCAACAAACCTTAATGAAGAGCATACCGAAAGAAATAGATCAGCGTTTCCCAACCTTTTTTGGCCTTTTGATCTCAAATTTTTTTGGCAGAACCCCTGTCCATAGCTAAACATTATTCTGTTGCAGGCACAAACACCTGAGAATGCAGAATTAGACCTCGATTAGATTAATACTAACACTAATATCAGTGACATTGACGTATGAAATCTCTTTCATATAAAGTCACGCACAGATGTTAGAAATTGACCGATATAGATAATTATAAGAGAAAATTAAATTTCTTCACACTAAAAGTTCTCTGCGAACACTTGTCTTCACCTCACAGAACCCCTGGGTTCCACAGAACACAGTTTGGGAAATGCTGAAATAGATAATAAGTAATAAATCAATATCACTTTAAAATATCCATAATTAACACAAATATATAACAACAATATCTAATCAATATTCAATAATTATATATAACAATTAGATATCAATAATTACATTAAAAAAAAAATAATCAATAGTCAATAGCAATGTCAAATAGCAATAACTATATTACCAATCAACCAATAATAAGATTACAGACAATAACCATAACCAAATATTTTTATTGATCACTGACAATCCACCAAGGAAACAAGAAAACAGAGAAATGTAATGACACTGATGTTAAAATAATTTCATAAAAGCTTCAAAAAGCTTCAATGGACAGATTCAGAAATATATACAACAGAGGTGTCAAACCTATTTGTGATGGCGGGCCTATAGCGATATTTTCCAGCAAGTGGCGGCCATAGTGCTGAAGGCGCATGTGGAAAATGGGGTAGGAATCTCAGAGAGAGCCATACAAACAGTCAAATTAGGCTTTGAAAACGTGAATCTGACATGCATTATCAATTACAAAATCACCGGAAACTCATAAAGCTTTAAAATGACAAATTGTACCTTCTATTCTCAATTGTGTTGTCTTTAGACAAGGTTCTGCGGGCCAGAAATATATTGTCGGCAGGCCAGAAAAGGCCCGTGAGCCGGCTCTCTGACAACATTATACAACACCAATAATGTAAAGTGCAAATTTCTGCAAACACATAGGTAGGAACAGAACCCCATAATAATATTCGATATAACTCACTGATCTTCTTCTGAATCTCCTCTTTATAATCTGGCACTCTGTTCAGCATTTCCAGAGCTCTGGTAATGCGCAGTCTGATGGTTCGAAGGTGTTCAGCGACCAGTGCGCGACTGGATTCGGCAGCTGCAGGATCTGTGTCCTTAAGATGCAGATAGTGGTTGATGACATGCATGCGATCCTTCTGTTCCACTCGAACATAATGTCTCAGCACTTTCAGAAGGTCCTTCAGCTGACAATTTACACAGACCAACATAGACAACATTTACCACACAAGAATCATTAATTCTTATATTGTTAACTATTAAAAAATGTTCATTGTTAACAACCCAAGTTTTCATCATCCGATTCCTCCCTCAGTGATAAGCTGGTATAGGCTTGAGGGAAGAATCAGATGATGAAAAAAGAGAAGGGCTGTTAACAATAAAAACAATTGAGTAGCTAAAAATTTCAGAATTACTGATTAATCAATAGTTAACTTCTCCAACTGCAGATTAAATATATTCCCCAATAATAAGTAATGCCAAATACAATATTATTCATCGTTTATCTGTTAATAGAATTATTACTATTTATTGCCAGTTCCTTAGTAGTTATTTGTTCATATTAAAAGTTCTTGTTTACGTAGTCCAGTTCGAATGTCTTCTTTCAAGCACAAAGGTAATAATACCAGGAATTTGATAAATCGCTAAAAATCAGTTGATTATTCCCACCAGAACACCGTCGTCACCTATCATCAACAGGCATGGTACTGTAATGTAATTCAATAGAGAGATAGTGTTCGGCTTGAAAGTATCTTACGACTGATGCGTAAAAACATGAGAACGTCAGTGCAACTACTGGAGTACAAGGGGTACATGACTAGAAAACAGACCGTTCAATTTCAACACACCAAAATTTGAACCATTGACGCAAAGGCCAAAAGGTGAAAGTAAAGGCAATGCATTCTGTCACCTCAACAGTTACCTTGATCCTTTGACCCTTTAAACGAATAACTCTGGTCATTAAAGGGTTAAATACCAACACTGCGAAATGCAGGAGCCGACTGTTTATAGTGCTCACATTGTAACACAAAGTTATGGGTTAAAACTTCCCCAAGATGGTCACTTTGCAGGGAAGTTGAATAAATCCTACAATGCTCATTGCTCAGTGTCATCATATAATGCATAGGACTCACGCAGCGGTGTCACATAAATGGTGAAATGGACCTTTTGGGTTGGTGGCCCATGTGCCTGGAACAGTCTCCTTGCAGCCATTCAGGAAACTAAAACCCTCCCACCTTTCAAATACAGTTAGTCGTACTCTCTATGTAATGTCGAGAATTTGTTTTATAATTTGTAACGAACTGTCATGTAAAGCACCCTAGAAGTAGCTTGCTACCGATGGCGCCATATAAATGGTCGCAATTACAATTACAATATTTACCACAAGACAATTCGGCACAGGACAAACTATATTCAGAATTGTCAAAGAACTGACCGTGGCTTGCTTGCTGTTGGAGAGGATGGCCATATATGCTTCCATTGCTTCTCTCTTCTTATCGTTCAATTCGATCTGAACTTTCTGGTCGTGCACTGAATCCACCTGTTGCTTCTCAGCCTCTTCCTTCTCTTCGAGTGAGTTGATTGTCTTCTGGAACCTCTGCAAAACAACCATCAACACAACAATACACTTGTATTGTATTCACTTATAAAGGGCCTCTAGCAGGATGAAAACTGTTCTAGGGAGCTCCCAGCATACAAGTGCAAGGCCACAAGAGATAGGTTTTGAAAAAAGCAAAGGAGTTGGAGGGATTGCCAGTTAGAATCTGAGGGCAAGTATATGGAGACAGCATTCCAAAGAGAGGATCAATTGAGGTAAAGGACTGGGTCTGAGTAAGAGCTGTTTTCGTATGAGGACGTAGAAAGTCAAATTCTGTTCGAAGAGCAAAGTGGTCAGTAAAGACTTGGTGAAAGTAGCAAGAACATTACATCAGCTAGCTATTTCTGAAGAAATCCCTGTCGTAACTTGGAGACTAAATTGATGACTTCTGAATTTAAGAAGCAAGCAGAGAGAGAGAAAGCCAGTGCAGTGATTCAGAATAAAGGTAGAAAAATGAGGTATCAGTAGATATGCTAATAGTGTGGCATTCGCATTTATGACTGACTGCAGTAGCATCTCATTTATTGACCAACTTGATTTCAAACCACATCAGGTTACATTGTAATTAATTTTTTTTTAAATTTCTTAATAGCATAACTACTCTGGTGCTCTCACTTTTCTACCTTCATTTTTAAAAACTGCACTAGCTTTCTCTCTCTGTATGCATTAAATTCAAAATTGCAGAGGCGATACAGACCATTTTGTGATTTTTGTCCCTCTCTTTGGAATGAAAATGAAGTCAAAGTAGTCAATTCATATCAAAGCATAAACAAGCATTGCAACAACAGAGGACAAGACAGATTGCTGAACAGCTCCAAAATCAAAACATAAAGCATGTGTATGGTTAGACAGACGATCCTTAAAAGAAATGAACCTATCAAGTGTAATACCCAGAGTTGAAGAAAATGTGTATGGCAAGAAAATTTGCAAGATACATGTAAGAACAAAATCAATCTCAAGCAACTGTTGGGAGGGGTGCCAAATCAAATGAACTGAGTTTTGGAGGTGTGAAGGAAGAGGTTGAAGGCTTTCCGCTTTTTTCACTTTAGCTTTGTGTTGAGTTGTGAGCGCCTCTGATTCGAGTAGTGCTATATAAGTGCTCCATTACATTATATTACATTACATTACTAGAGACACAGTGCGATTTTTGACTCCAGGAGTCAAAAGAATTACAGAGGGATTGAATATGCTCAACGAGACATGTTGATAAATACTTACGCATTCTTCATGAAATAAAAATGATAAAGTTTACAAATTTAAAATGCAGTGAAAATGCACTAATTTAATCATAAAGCAGGATTCTTGAACTTTCCAAAATGCAAAAGAACATATACAAACTGCAGTTATTTTTTTCTCCAGCTTATCAGCCATATCAGAGTCTTTGGCCCTCATTTTTTTCACCTCTTGCTGGGCTTCATCCCACGCATCCATTATCTAAAGTGAAAAAACAAAAGAACTACAGACAATGGTGATGACCACATTTGCAATTCGAATGCTCAAACTAAGAGATACTGGTTAGTAAGTTAACTAGCAAATACCTCAAAACGTATACACCTTACTCCGAACTATAACTATATCATTAGGAATAGACAAGCAGTAGCACATCAACACAACATATAACTAGAACCAATCAATCAATGAAAATTAATATAGCAAATTAATATAGCAAATTAATATAGCAAATTAATATAGCAAATTAATATAGCAAATTAATATAGCAAATTAATATAGCAAAAAAATATAGCAAATTAATATAGCAAATTAATATAGCACCCCTCAGGATATCTACTCAGAGGTGGTCCAACTACAGCTGAAGAAGACAGACTACAGAGAAGAGTAGAATGTAGGCATGGACTTTCTATTCAGAAGCACTCTCAGCGTGACAGCCCCGAGGAAATAAGAAAGTCTTCAGGCAACGAAGGGATGAGTGGGAGCCCGATTAAAAGTTTGCTACGGATAATGGGAGAGGTCATTCCGCATAGAAGGGTCCACAATGGTAAAGGCACGGTGTTGAGTTATAGCAGTCCTTGCTCGTGGAACAAGAAGATCAAGTTGATCTGCATTCCGGAGAGGGCAGGAGGAGACAGCATACAAAGGTTTTTAAGTCGCAGAGCTATTTAGGGGCTTTACCCTGTTGAGTTCTAAGGACAAAGAGGAGTACCTGGTATTGGATGCAAAAGGTAATTGGCAGCCAGGAAATGTAGAAAATTGCGCATTTTTACGAAGTGTCGGGCACACGAGAATCGATTTCATTGCCTGGGTAGTCAGCCAATATGACCAACGGAATATTTCTGGCATATGTTCGGGTAAAATCGCGCATTTTTGCGAAACGCCATTACCCGAGAATGATTTTCATTGCCCAGGCACTCAGCGCAATTTTTATGAAATTTCGGGTACCCGAAAACCAATTTCAGTACCCGGGTAGTCAGCTTCGAACGGATACTCGGGTATTCGTTGACAGTCTCTGTGCTATCAAGCGTGACACCTAGGTTATGGACAATTGATGAAAATGTAACATCAGGATACATTGACGTGAGAAGTGGGAGATTGAGCTTAAGGAGCTGCTGTTTTGTTCTAAACCAGATCAGTTGGGTTTTAGAGGAGTTTAGGTTAAGTCAGTTGGCCGACATCCATGAGCGGAGATCAAGTGACAGTGAATAGATTGATCCAACAAGAGACAGCTGCTCAGCAGGAGGACCATGTACAAAGGTTTGGACATCGTCAGCATAGAGATGGCCAGTGGCTAGGTGTTTTGTGAATAAGGATGGGGCCGAGGACTGAGCCCAGTGGGATTCCAAACTCAACTCCAGTCCAGGCTTTGAATCACCAAGGACAACCATCTTGGAACGATCTGAAAGATAAGATTTGAACCAGGCAAGAGGGGTCCACAAAGGTCGCAAGATAGTTCAAAATGCTGCTGCAAGATATCATGATCAACCATATCGAAGGATGAGGAAACATCGAAAAGTGCCAGCAGTGATAAGTGCAACTTGTCGATGGCTGAGTAGATGTTAGAGTGGAGAGACAAGAGGGCAGTTTCGGTGGAATGGTGACCCTCTGAATCCAGATCGGCTGGGGGCAGGAGCCCAGACTGTTCAAGATAAGGTAAAAGCTGCATTGAGACAAGTCTTTCAAGAGTTTTAGAGAAAGGTTAGAGATTGGTCGATAGTTTTGACAGAGATTCACATCAAGGCTAGGTTTCTTAAGGGAAGGGAAGACAAGAGCCCGTTTTTGAGATGCAGGGAGGTGACCCTCGGTAAGATACCTAATGTTCATGTATACTAGAAATGGAGCAATGTCATCTAAAACGTTGATAAGGCTGTACGGAGGGAGCGGATCCAGTTCACAGGACTTCCGGGTTGAAGAACTGAGAACCCAACGAAGTTTATCCTCAGTGAGGGGTGAAGTCATCAAACTTGGATTCAGTAATAGAGAAGTGAGATGGAGGAGCGTCAGAAGTCGAAGCACGCAGACTTGCAATTTTCTCAGTGCCACAATGACAGCAAAGCGAAAACTGCATTTAGTCAAATACAAAAGACTTAAATGTCTATTCAAGTCAAAGGCTCTTCATCTCAGGCTTACAACCACATTGGCAAACTCACTTTGGAGATTTCATCATTGTGTTTCTTCTGCAGCTCCGCTCTGGCCTGTACATATCGCGAATGCTCGTTCTCTGGCTGATTTCCAAGATCCAGATAAACGTCATCTCCAGCCGAATCCATTCGTGTCCGAGTCGGCTCAGGAGTGGAACTGGACTCACTGACCAGAGCTGGAAAGCTGTTGACCACTTCAATAGATACTAAAATTAAAGCAATGAACTCACTGCATAGTAATTAATCAATAATAATATATAATAACAATTTGTAATTAATACAACATACAACAATTGAAATTGAAACTCTTGAAATTTCATATCGCCCTTCTTCCAACATCTTTTGCTCAGAAGTGCACACACCTCGACGGCACAATTGCAATTGTACTGCAGAGCAATTGTGCGTGAAGGACTTGCTTAAGGTCCTTACACAGCCGACGTCGTTCGCCTGCGGGTCCTCATGCATACGTCCGTCTCAGCCACCGGAAGAATGCATGTCCGGTTCAGTTCAGCATCGAGACTGCCTTGATCGAAATGTCCCACACCGCAGGAGTCAACAGTTCATCGACCCGTGATGGTGCAATGACTGCATGACGGGGCACTGGCCCGTGACAGCACAAACGTTGGCCTTTCGAACTTTGAGCAGGTCAAGCGACTGGTGTTTGGCCGAAGCCAGCTCCGCAAGGCTTGGATGTTGCTCGTCATCTCGAGCGTGTCCATTCTGCTTAACCTGCTAACGCACGTCTTCCTAGTGCAGGACTTCATTCAGGACTTCAGAGGAGGAGAGAAGATGGTGCAGCATCAGATCAAATTGGAGATAGACAGACCATGGCCACTGGTCTATTATCATTTAGAGCATAAATATATTTTTTATCACCAAGATAATTCGTGATTATTATTCACTTTTTGTTACATTTTGCTGCTTTAAATGTTTTTTGACCATCAAAAAACCCACGATTGGATTTATTAAAAGTGATGTAAGATCATGTAACACTCGTTTTGTTTGAAATATTTTGGTAAATTTTGGCTATTACGCGTAAATATAAATTAGTTTTGCACCTGTAAAATTTCTTTCATTAATTCCTACTTTTAGCAGAATTATTAGCAAAAAACATGAGGGAGTTACATTTTTGACACACCCTGAATATGTTAAAGCAGACATGTATATTCAGCATCAAGATAGTCCATTATTATTATTCCATGACCCTGAAAACAGAATTAGACATCAAAATTATTATTCTGTCTGTTCTATGGGCAAAGATATGGCCTACACATGATGTTTCAGCCATATTGGCCGCCATCTTGAAAAATTAAATTTGCTCAAGGGTTACAAAGTGGCGGATTTTCATTATGCATGCCTTGATGAAACAAAAAAAACAAAAAAACTTCAGGCAGACCCTGCTTCCGGGTTTAGGTTAAAAAGGCCATTTGGCAACCAAACTAAAATTGTATTTTACCATCTTAAACTCAAACCCTAGTCACGCCAGCAACACAGAGAAAGTTCAGGTATTATATTCATTCAAGGCAACTATGTATTCAATTTTAATTTTAAATATTTAACTGAATTTCATTTCAAACACCTCACAGTGAGTTATAAATTTGTCCAAAGCCTGTTTATGACATCTGGAAATGTCAAAACTCATCCATTGTAATCATATTCATGCTTTCACACTTGATTTATGGAGAATATCCTACCTTCAACGGATGGACAGCAGACGTACTGCACTCCGCTGAATTTACCGATGTCACAAGGCTGTAAGATGGAAAACCAGTTAGTCTCCATTCCATGTTTGGCACATGACCTAGATGCCACACTCTTCCATGCTGTCGACATCTTGCATTCAGTCAGTCTAATTGTCTGATCAGTCAAACAATGATCTGGTACTAGAGGATTGACTATAACGAATGGACCAACTGCAAGAAAAACGAAATCACAACTGACAGAGATTGAACTCTTGTCAATGCTTTTCCTAGTAGAAGGATAAACTACTATAATGCCACTGATTTTGAACCCCCTTTGGAAGCACAGTATAGTATGAACGCATTCTGCATTCAGCTGCCAGACATGTTGCACATTTAAAAAAATTTTTTGCAATGTGTCATATCATATTGTATCTGTAAACTTATACAGCATCTCTCACCATAAATGCTATTGAGAGAAGCTTTCAATGTGACAAGCCCGGGGATATAAGAAAGACTTCAGGCAGCAGAGGGATGAGGGTTGGACCCAGACCAAAGTCTTACTACAGATTGATGGGAGGTAATTCCACAAAGAACAGCCCATGGCAAAGGCAGGGTGTTTGGCCATGGCAGACCTAGGCCCAACACGCAGTGCACTAAACTCAAGATATTGAACTAGGTTGGCACTGATGACTAGGGGATGCTCCATCACTATCAAGAGTTTACATAAATTTTAAGCTTGGCCAGTTGTACAAATCCTCATTCCACCACTAAGGCTTGTTCCTTGAGCTCACAGTTCCACAATGCAGCATAGCCTTTATTGAGTGATTGGTTGGGGCATCCACCTGGAAAGGCCATCCTTTGGATCAGTACATATAAGTTGTCTTAACTATAAACTATGTTCGTACTCTCAGCAAAGTTTGAGCAAACACATAAAAACCGTTACTTCCAGCAATGCTGGGTGTGAACCACTGTGGGTCGATTGGAAAGGAGCTAAATAAATGTTCTGAATGAATGAATGATAGAATGTATTTCACTTTCACCAGTTTAACATTTTCATGACGAGACACATGTAACAACTCTCTCCATTAAATTGCATTAATTTGTTTTAAGAGAGAAAGCTCTATGTATGTATGCAAATTTGTATGCAAGTGCATTATGAAGAGTATTTTTCTGTAAAGAAAAAGTATGTGCAATTGTGCAAGCACCGGTATTAATTCATTTTGAGAATTTATATAGCACCTCTTCAACCAAAACTACTGAGAGGTGCTCCTGGCCCAAGCCACGGCTAAAAACAAATGACTTAAACAGCTTACAAAAGGTGGAAAGGTCATTGAAAGGGGAAAAGATAATTGGGAGCCCATTCCAGGTGGATGGACCGGTCACTGGGAAAGAAAGCTCGACGTAGCATTAGTGACGAGTGAACATATATACATTTATATCACACCTGTAATGTACTGTAATGTAATGTACCCAAAATATACCTTTAACATGCAATTGAATATTACACTACAATCCTTATATGTGTCTGTCAGTTACACTTATTCAACAGGACACCATAAAAGGTTTGACCAATGATTTGGATAAAGAGCAAAATGGTCTTACCATTAACGGTTCCACATTTGTTACTTATCTATAGGCACATACCCACTGTAAATGTAGGTGACTCACCCATGCATAGGAATGGTTGAGTGAGGAAACTCTGGTGACAGTTTCCACCCGCAAAATCACACCATCCTTCGACAACAACTTCTCGATCGGCTTCAACATAGTTTCTCACGTCCAGGTCTGGAAATGACTACAGGTGAACAACACAGAACAGCAATATTTGTTGAATCAAAGAAAAAAATAATTAAGAAAGATTTATAAAGGATTTAACTATTCTCAGAACAGCAACATTAGTTTCAATAAAAATAACATATTTTAATAAATTTACAAGCTTTCAAAGAATCTGCAGAAAAGCAACAGCAAAAACAAAAATAATCTACAAAAATTTACAACAATCTCAAAAGAACAGCAGCATTTATTTATGTAAAAAAAAAACAATTTCAAAGGACATACAAGGATTTTCAGAGCAGCAACAGAAACTGATGCTGTGAATCTTAAAATTTGATTACATTCAAAGTTTATTCTGCTATGTTTTAAGCAGAGTTCGCACAGTTGGAGTGCTATGGGGTGCCCTATGTGGTATTATAACCCTTGTGGTTGAAGGTAGATGTTTGAACTGAAAAACATAAAAATACTACTAACGTGAACAAATAACTAACCAAACAGCACATCAGGGTAAAGAATTGCCACCATCATAACATAACATGAACTCTACCAAAAAGCATCATACCTTCTTGCAGAAAGTGAGTATGTCTTCGGGGTTGATCATGCAGTCGGTTGAATTATCGGACATCCAACCATGAGGAGTCTGAAACATGGCTGGCCGACCACAGTGGAATGCAACCAACGGTTCCAGATCATTTTTTACCTAAAAATTTAAAAGCCATTGAGAAAGTAAGTAGCTGTTAACTTCACCTGGCAAGCATGACAGTTGTGATAACATTTTTAACAAAAGTAAATTTCTCCTTCTAATTAATCTACTGGCAACATTTATTGATACTATAGAAATCATAACATCACATAGTGTATTTCCGTGCATTGTCTAACTCTAGTGAGTAAGGGAGAACCAAGAGAAGCACAAGCCTCGTTTAATTATGGTCATCCTAGTTATCTCAATGCTATAATCCGTAAATAGAATAGAATAGAATAATGGCTGGTTTATCAGCTGAAAAGAAAAGAGGCTATCAGCAAATATTACTAACTAACTAACATTTACATTTTCAAAACAACTCACATGTAAGCAGCTCATTGAAACACTATAATAATTAGAGCTGTACCGATTAATCGGCCGGCGGATTAATCGGGCCGATTATAGAGACATCAGCAATGTCGGATGCCGGCAAGATAATCGACACCGATATTTTAAAAAAAAATTTCATTTTATAGTATTATTTTCAATCCTTAAGAGCAAAATGACGACAGCAACATCATTGGGTCTGTGAAGGACAGCATTCCGCTCGGTTCCCATAGCGTGGGGAACTCGGGCTTCTACTTCAGACCGCCCAGTAACCTTTGTGCTAGACTGCTAGTACCATGGGAAAGTGTCTACAGCTTTTGTGCAGAGTGAGTCATAGTGCCAGCTTAATTACCCTGGGCACAATCATGTCATTTTAGGCCAAATTGGCAAATCATAAAAGTTGCCTGTGTGGGGAGGGAATGGCATCATTGGCATGTTAGAAGGAGGCATCTATTTACGTAGATATATCTTTCCTCTCCTCCTTCATGCAAGGTCGACAGCGGGTGGTGTGCCTAATCTGAATTGGCTACCTAGGATTTTTCCCTAACTACATGACATGTATATGTCTCCTATGAAGCAAGGGTTTTGCTTGTATCACAACAATAGGCAGTAGCAGTAGGTCTATCTTTTAGAACCAGTCATCTTGGGAAACACAATGAAATATTCGGTAAATTAATAGTAAAATAATCGGCTAAATAATCGGGTATCGGCTAAATAATCGGGTATCAGCAAACGAATAATCGGCAATAATCGGTATCAGCATAATCTTGCACAGTATTATCCTAGGCCTGATGCCCAAGTACCTTTTACTAAAAGTCATCACCTATGCATGGTATTAATTTATCAACCTAAATCAGTTACATTGGCTATTGTCTGATTGAACTCTCTGTACCTCAGTATCTATGTCTATTATATGTTAACCAATCACAGCACACCATGCATATTTTATAATGTCCAATTTATGCAGTCAGTTGCTGTCCCCAACATTATCAGAATGCCTTTGATACTACACATCCAAATACCCAATGTGAGCCTTATTTAACATACTCTCATCCATTTGTCACCTTAATCTGCTTAACCATCAAGCAAATTCTAATGTACACAGAGGTTCAACTATTTGTAATAATTGAGGCTTTGATCACCAAATTTTATGATGCCGATCAATTCAGATACTGCGAAACTATCACTGCCAAAGTGGCTTACTCCATATTCTTCTTAGTATTAGCTATTCTATCAAAAGTTTGTTCTTGGCACCATCTGATTTATGCTTTACATTCAATTCTTATTTTTACATTTCCCTAAATCTATGTCCAATGGAGTTAGGCCACTCTAGTGCTCAACGAGTAAATTATTGAACACAGTATTAAAATCTCAAGAGAACGTGCTTCAGCTCAAACTTTTTTAAATGCCAATTTTAATAGACCGAATTATGAACAAAAAGCGCACAGGCAAAGTAAAAGACTTGGGTTAATACAATAGTGTGCAAAGAACAACAGTTTAGAAGCAAAATAGGTATTGTCTGTAGGTCTGCGAAAATTGAGATGGAGATTATACACTTTAACCTTGCAGGCCTCATTATTTACATGCAACACGTCACTAGCAATAAAATATAACGCAGAAATACTCAGTTACCTCGGCAAATGACAGTCCGATCAGACCCAGAAATGTTATACAGATTATGCTTTTAACCGTATACATTTTCACATTCTTATTCAAGATTTAATTCGATAAACAGCACAGAACTCTTGAACGCTGTGTTTAGTTTCTGCGGAATGCACTCTGGCTTCCGGAGCAGGCTTCAGATTATATCTCGGGCATTTCTGAGCACCGCAAAATCCATCGAATATCAGTATTTCAGCACTAAGTTTTCATGAATTTTAAAACGTCATTCATCGTCTTAGTCAGCAAACAGCTGCAATGCATTTTATTTTGCAGTTTCGTAGCTTTCTCTATCAACAAAGACCAAAGAAAGGCGTTGGTGACTGACTCAGACTGAACATTAAGAGCATTGTGCTGGGACTGAATAAGGTCAATCTGCATTTTTGAGTGAGTTCTTGACTGAGCATCTGATTTTCTCAAATTAGCTTTGCGGCTCTAGAGAAAAGCGAAGATTAGTATATATTAGATAATGATTATTGGTTACGAATATTGTTGTTCTGCTGATGGACGGCGTATCAACAGGCTACTCCGAACATGCTCGGAGCAATAATGGAATGGCAGAAACTTATCCTCCAAGCGTCCAGGCACAGGCATGAGAAATCCAACGTTGGCAGTGAGAGGTCAAAGGTGAACTGATTAAATGTCCAAGTATATCAAAACTTTTCAATGCATACTGTTCACGTGTTTGGAACAGCTTTGGGTAAACTAGCCCATTTTGACGTTTCTTGCAAACGGCTTCTGCCTGTATTAAGGAGAAGGCCGCAGATAATTAATATGTTGTCTAATTCTTTCCGATGCCTTGCTTCCTCAAATGTCGCCGATGCTTGGAAGCTACCCCTACACTACTTGAACGGAAATCGTGTTCAACCGATTAATTCCAATCGTTCCACAGATATAACTGTCAATGAACCAGCAACAGGTAAATATATTGAGGTTTAATGTCAACACAAATCTGATTTAGATATAAATCCGATTACAGCGTAGTAAACAAACAAGCAGTTATTGAGAAAAGACAAATGGTCAACATCTTCTTGATGTTCAATCAAAATTTGTTTCTGTACTGTACACATTAAGCGACTTTATCAGGTTTACGCTGTTCAATTTTCAATTAATATATTGCACAATATGTATCATCATCACTGCCCTTTTGAATGGGTCCCCATTTAAGCATTGTGCTTATCTGTATGCAAATCTGTTAACACTTTAATTGCATATGTCACAATACTTAATAATTATAACCCATTTTTAGCATCTCAAGAAGTGCAGTTCATAGATAGCAAAAGTGTTTACTACTTACATTATTGCCATTTAATAATGTTTTAGGTAAAGTGCTAGCAACTCTGAGAAGCTCTTGTCAAGAAGATATCGACCATGCAGTTGAAAGCTCTAAAGCTGCATCAAAAGAGTGGTCACAGTTGTCTGGACTTGAGAGAGGAAAGGTTCTTCGAAGGGCATCAGAACTGCTTAGAGTAAGCTTAAAGCATCATTTCAAACTCTCAATGATTAAATTTTATGTTCGGCAAATGATTCACAGGACGAAATACATGCTGTACACGCAGTTTTTACCTTAGAACTGTCACATAAAACCAGATCTCAACTAGAAACTCATCTTCTTCGTTTTCCATTTCCTCCAGAGGCTGTTTCCATGTCTTCTTGAACTCCCTTCTTACCCTGGAATTTGGCCTGTGCCATGGTTTTCCTTAGTAGTTATCATCAATTATGCCTTGAGCAACACCACAACAGCAGTATGGATGTTCTAAGATTTATATGTTGGTTGTAAATCCACGTAGTGAATGAAATAATATGAATCAGCTCTGTACCTTAAGGTTCTGTATTATCTGTCAATCCTTTGTGGATTTTATGCATCCTTTGTGATATCTGTGAATCCTTTGTGGATTTTATGCATCAGTTATGATTTCTGTGAATCCTTTGTGGATTTTATGCATCAGTTATGATTTCTGTGAATCCTTTGTGGATTTTATGCATCAGTTATGATTTCTGTGAATCCTTTGTGGATGTTATGCATCAGTTATGATTTCTGTGAATCCTTTGTGGATTTTATGCATCCTATGTGATTTCTGTGCCTGTTAGTGTAGCCATGTTTTGCATGTAACTGCTGTTGAAACAGAAGTACACTGAAGATGTTGCAAAGGTCGAAGTTCATGACAATGGCAAGCCGATATGGGAGGCAAGACTGGACGTCGAAGGCTGTGCGGATACGCTCGAGTACTATGCTGGGCTCGCTGCTTCCGTTGTTGGTAATGCTACGCTATAGATCTGTTGGCCACTACGTTTAAGCAGACAATGAATATCAACTATTTTTTAACTGGAAAAATAAATTTGTGTAAGTAAAGAACTTGTATGCGATCAGATCCTGTTGGTACAGAATTGGATAGTGCTCATTCCTTTCTTACACTATTGAGCCAGCATTGGATGAATCCCAGAGTACTGGACAAGGTGTTGCAGGTTCACGTCACAATTTGTGATAGTAAAAATTGCTATGCTTTGTAGTAATAAGGTCAGCAGTCTCTCAAGATATTTATCTACCTAATATACATTTGCAGACTGCCTTTAAATGCTTTTCTTTAGATGAGTTGATTTCAGTCTTGAAGAGGAGCTACATAATTGAAGTTCACTCACCAGGCTAAAACCGTCAGCCATTAAGTCATAGATGTAGCAATGAGTAGATCACTTAGCATCCACTTGAGACTGTTGCAGACTAGTTTCAGTTTAAAAATTATAGGGCCATGCTTACAGCATTGTCAGTTACCTGGAAATATAGAAAGCAGGATAGGCCATTCAATCAGATGGTCTCCGACCACAAGACAGAATTGCCATCAGTTGCCTTGTAAAAGCAATAAGGGGCCGTTCACATATTATTTAACCCATAAAATCCCAATTTTTGACCCACTCCCTACCCCTAATAACGTTATATAACAGCAGCTGTGACCCCCCCACCCCTATATTATATAACAGATATGCTACCCCTACCCCACCCCAGCCTATAAGCACATTAAAAGACATACAATCGACATAATTGTATTGCACAATTTGACACTTTTATTACAATATGATGTTAGTTAGCACTTTAATAGTAGTGATTCAACTGACAATTGCCTTTATCCAATTCAAGAACTGCAGTAAAAATCATCATATGCCCAATTATCTATGTAACAAAAGTTACCTTAAAATTGTGTACTCTCTCGTGCCAATGGTGATTAGACCGCATGTATGGAGCTCCTCTGCATCTTAATAATCGCACTTTTAATGGCACTAAATTCACTCGTATTAATTACAGTAACTAATTGGGTAGTCGACGATTGTCACCATGTATCTACATATAAGCCTACTATAATACAGCATGATAATACATGGTAGTGACGTACATACTATTTAAAAACACCATTTAGTTTCCCTTCTGTTTTGCACTAGAAATGAGCATTATAGTGTCACACAGAATGGATTGGTTTAATATTGAACTATCAGGTATTTATCGATAAGTTTGCGGTACAACTCTACCTATTTAATAGCGTATGATGTATGCAGAGTGCGTACTACAACTGCAATTTGGTATTTAAGCAAACATAAACTATTTACACATACTATAGAAAATGAAATCAAACATCATGATAATACCTACCAAAATAATTATTTCAAGTGAATTAATTTAAATTTAAACCAGAATCAAAACAAAGCACACAGAATTGAATTTAAGAACGTTTAGAGCTATGCACATGAAATTGTTAAAACTTTAAACAGCAAATTGTTAGAAGTGGATTTATAAAATAATAACTTAAGCATGTCAAATAAATTCACCAAATAAATTCATTCAGCTAATTGTGCTAGTTTTGGTTCACAACGTATTGTGAACTTCGATTAAACAACGAAGGTCTGTAGTAGGCCTACACGGAATTTCCAATTGGCAGGCAAACAGGCAAAATAGCATAAGCTGAAAAAAAGTTTGTTATATAACAAAACCTTCAGCCTACCCCCCACCCTACACAATATAACGCTAACAAAACCGGAACCAACCCACCTACCCCTTGAGCGTTATATAATATGTGAACGGCCCCTAATCATCAAATAAGCTGGTCTCATAAAAGCCAGGTGACCTGGCTTTTATGGGCGATAAGAAATTTTTAAAGATTTACATTACATTTCACCTGATTTCTCAACTATATCTTCGAGTATCTACAGTAAAGCATTTGTTAGCACATCTTAAGCTATTTTGTGAGGCGCCCTTGTAGTGGCATGGCCGCATTAAGGCACAATATAAATTATTATTATTAAGTACACGAGCTGAATATGAAATTGTGGGTTCGAGTATTCGAGTTCGAGTATTTTTAAAATTCATGATTTACACATTATATCAGTTTCCATAATATTCTCAAAGGTTACTTCGGTCCAACTTGATGCTTTCTTTGTAGGTGAGCATTTGCCTTTGTCAAATGGCAGCTTTGCGTACACCCGTCGTGAGCCGCTTGGCGTAGTGGGTGCAATCGGGGCTTGGAACTATCCGTCACAGATGGTAGTCTGGAAATCGGCGCCTGCTCTTGCATGTGGCAATGCAATGGTTTTTAAGCCATCTCCGCTGACTCCCCTTTCCGCAGTCATGTTGGCCGAGATTTATACGGAGGCTGGGATTCCGGATGGGTTGTTTAACGTAATCCAGGTACGTATCGTACAGGTGGCGAATGCATTGTCTTTAAACGCAGGCCTAGTGGTCTGATCTGCACAGTAGGTAATGTAATGGCTAGCAGGTACAACTATGAACCAAAAGATTTGGGATCATATCCTGCTGGTACAAACATTTTAGAAGCTCTGTTCCACAACCACCACTATCAAGGTGAAGAGCAGTCCCATAGCCTAGCCTGACAGGCGATTTCGTTGGTGTGAATGGTTAGCAACTTAATTTTCTTAGTCTTGGCATATGGGGAGGGAGGCAGATGGTCAATCCTCCATTTGTTCATCATCTCAGATTGAAACAAATTCTGCCCTAGTTTGAATTTAAGCCTCTTGCTAGACTGTCAAACAAGCTAACCCACCTGACTACCATACACCACAATAAAATTACTTAAGTCATACATTGATCGCATGACCATGCATTGTTGGTGAAGACTGGTTGAAGACTTGCCCTTGTATGCCAAGGATAGGAAAATGGATTAAAATTCATTATATACACAGTGGCAACAACTTCTCAATTCTAGCTCAATTTCATTAAATGATTTGGCAAGACATTAAACTAATGTGGCCATGACTGCATGTTGCAAACTTTTACAGGGTGCAGCGGAGACGGGTCAGATGTTGAGCCTTCATCCGGGCATTTCCAAGATGTCATTTACTGGTAGTGTGCCATCTGGGTCAAAGGTCATGGAAGCCTGTGCAAGGGTCAGTTGATTCAGTTCTGCAGTTGATTCAAATAAGTGACGTGTTTTGACTGATTTGTGAAAGCACAAGGAAATTGAAAGACAATTTCATATGATTGAAAATTGATTGTAACAGAAAGTTACCAGTACTTCACTTTTTGCCTGGAGGCTACAATTAAGATGATTTACTCCAAATACTTCTATAGTGCAGTTATCGTAATGTTCTCTTCTCACTGTGAGTGAGAAGCAGAGAAGAGCTATCCCTTAAGCTAGCCCTGAAGCAGCCATGGGTATGAGCTCATGAAGTGTCAATGACTTCATCTTTTTAGCCTCGGCATTGCAAGCGGTGGCCAGTCCACTCTCTCATCATCTCATTGACAGTGCACAATCATCATTTTACTCATTATTGTTGAGTTGTTTAGCGGTCACTGGTGGAACAGAAATCTTTAACCAAATTTCTTCTCTGGCAGGGATTTTGAACCTTTGACTCCTCGATTGACTGTCCAGCGTGTTGTCCACAATCGAGTGTAAGTAAACTTGCTATCAGATATCACAACCCTCTGGAGATTTGTGGTGGAAATTCAATTCATGATCAGCCAAACCAGAGGCAGGCATTAATTAATTATCTGCTCAAGGTCCCTACACAGTGACTCCTCATCCGGGAGTCACTGTGTAGGACCTTGAGCAAGTCCTTTGCGCACAATTGCTCTGCAGTAAACTAGCGTGTGCACTTCTGAGCAAAAAATTTTGGAAGAAGAGCAATATCAAATTTCAGAATAAATAAATAAATAAATTAGTAATTTAATTCAACAAATCTAGTTGTCGTTGATGCAACTAGTTACAAGTCACATGGGTGAACTGTTAGGAGCCAAGCAGCTGGGGAGCCACAGTGGGTAAACCATTGCCTGTGTCAGAATACGGGTAAGATTTCCAAAAGTTCTGTTTCACATATTTTATGTCTGGCATTTGCTTTTTTAGGATATTAAACACGTGACTCTTGAGCTTGGTGGAAAGTCGCCTCTAATAATTTTTGAAGATGCAGATCTGGAAAATGCAGTCAAAGGTGCATTGATGGCAAACTTTCTTAGTCAAGGCCAGGTCAGTCAAAGATTTTAAGTGATTCAAACTTTATGACAAGAAAACTCGAGTAGGTTTAGTGTAGTATTAGTACAGTAGCATTGGTAGATAGGTAGTAAAGTATGGAAGTAAAAATTACATTCCACACATATCTTCCTTCACATAGTTCAATGGTTTACACTGATATCATTTGAATTTATTTAGGACCACTATTTAATGCATTATTTGACCATGTGTATGTTATTTATTACATATATGATCAGGTGTGTTCAAATGCAACAAGGGTGTATGTGCACAAAAGCCTTTGGGAACCTTTCGTCACAAAGCTGGTTGCCAGGACAAAGGCCATGAAGATTGGTAACCCACTGAACGACGACACAACAGTCGGAGCCACAATCAGCAGAGAACAATTCGAGAAAGTCTTAGACTATATAGAAGGTGCAAAGAAGCAGGTTTGTGCACTAATATGAAAATACTGAATAAAATAATTTGTGCGGCTAATTTTATAGCGTGGACTTGCTTACGCTTGCAGGTCTCATATGCCGTTTAAAAAGGTGTTGGTGTTATGTCCAAAGGCGACCATTTTTTTAAAAATGCGATGGGGACACTTTTAAACGGGGACAAAAAAATTTTCACAGGCAAACGTGTTGACTTATTTAAAGTTGGAAAGGACTTGTACCTTTAGGATCACTGCCCCTGGTCATGTCTA
Organism: Bimastos eiseni; assembly: GCA_959347315.1. Taxonomy (NCBI): domain Eukaryota; kingdom Metazoa; phylum Annelida; class Clitellata; order Crassiclitellata; family Lumbricidae; genus Bimastos; species Bimastos eiseni. The sequence continues at coordinate 12,149,824 of OY365813.1, read as the reverse complement.
TTCCTCAATTCTGTTTTTAGTTTATGCAAGTCCTAGTTTACATGCTAAGGCATGTAAACCCGCCAAACAGATTCTAGTCATTCGCACACTCTGTCAACAAGCCGTGTAACTGGCAGGGTATTGGCTGGGAAATAGCTTGCCTGTTCTGCAATGTGTTGGCTTCATGTTCAGGACCCTGGATTCAATGCAGGATCAAGGTCTGAGGAACAGGCGGGAGTGCCAACTCTATATTAGACTAGGGAAACTTGAGCGCTTTCTTACCTGTGCTCCATTCATGTGTGTTGAACTCCTAACTTGGGATGTTGTAGGGAGCCAAGGTTCTGTGTGGGGGAGAGCACATCATTCCAAGTGACCCATCCCTTGCTGGAGGGTACTACCTGAGTCCCTGCATCCTGTCTGATGTCAGGGATGACATGACGATCGCAAAAGAAGAGGTCTTCGGATCAGTGGCCTGTCTCTTTCAGTTCTCGTCAGAGGAAGAAGTTGTGAAGCGAGCCAACAATTCAGAGTTTGGTCTCGCTGGAGGAATCTTCACCAGGTTCGTCAGGACTTGTCTTTAATACGAAATTCTGTTAACTTAATAGTAAGTAATAATTCAGTCACTGCTCGTACTCTGGCAGTGCCAGTCCCAGGCCGGAATAAAGGAGGAGAGCGACGCTAGCAATCTTTGTTATCACAAAGTGTAGTTAAACAGCAACCAATTAACTTAAACAAGTAAACGTCTCTCGCTCAACCGTTCCTCAGTTCTGTGCTGCCCCAAATGAATAGCCAGTTGCTAACATTATGCTTTAGTTTCCTTTTGTAATGATCTTATTTGTTTTTTAAAGGTGCTTTCTTGTTGTCTCAAGTGTAAGAAGATTTGGCTTTACAAAGCCCATTGTAGCCAAATTTTGTCAGTTACAACTGTTATGGCAATACTTAATGTTATGTAAATCACTTGACATTCTCAACACCATAATAATCCTGCAGTACAGGGCTTAGAGACAGCAACTACTGAGGAGTCAAACATGGCACATACTTAACAAAGTCTGCACAACACGATAACAGTCAAAGTATGCCTTACAGAGCAGAGCAATGTAGTGTGACTTGCAGAGTATAGATATAAAGAGATTTTACACCAAATGCATTCACACCATGTTACCTAAGTTTATACTTTTTCACAACATACTTGATTTATTATGTTCATTCTGTCAACAGGGATCTGGGCAGAGCACATCGAGTTGCTGCAGCCCTCGAAAGCGGTTCCCTATTCATCAACACCTACAACGCCTATGCACCAGGCGTGCCCTTCGGCGGCTACAAAAGGTCTGGCATAGGTCGCGAGAATGCAGCCGACGCCATACATTACTACACTCAAGTAAAATCGATCTATGTTGAAGCAGGCGATGTCTGGTGTCCACTCTAACAACATCAGACATTATACACTCCACCTGCTAATGTGGTTGCACAACGGTCTGGTAGAGCATTGTTTAAAACTCAACTACATCCTACAAGTCCACCGACTTGCCACTCGAATGTCAGGTGAGAAATGCATGGGGTAATGCTTTGCACTCATTGGTTGAGATGTGCCTACTAATTGCGAAACATGTACCACAAGGCTTGGACTTTGACTCTATGTTTGACATTTCTAATTCCAGCAATTTTGCTAAAAACCATTTTATATAGTATCTAACCAGGCATTCCATAAAGTCTTTTCTTCAGAGTTTGATCCGTTTTAATTGCCTGCTTGAATTGCATTCATGTCATAAAATAATGCTAAACAAATTAGTAAACATAATCACATTGAGTGGTATAACCAGTCCAACAGAATACATTTAAAATGAAGAATAATTGACTGCAAAGTAAACAAAATGGAATGGTATTGATGTTTAACATGTACATAAAATACTTTACAAACTCAAACACAAAATGGCAAAGCTGCAAACATTTCGTACATAGTGAAGCACTCCTAACTATGACAATGGTAACAATATGACATCTTGGCAATTCTCTAATAGTTAAACTAGAATGTAAATACAAAATAATCTTTCAAAAGTCCATCAAATCTGATAAGGACAGCACTAAAAAGTCCATCAAATCTGATAAGGACAGCACTAAAAAATGCAATCTGCAAAATTAATTTACAAAATTATATGAAATGAACTCTCATCATGTGCCATGGTGGCTGATCTGTTAGGGCGGTCAGCCCGTAACACTCAGTAAACGGGTTCGACCCTCGTCCAAGGTCACCGTGTAGGGACCTTGCGCTTCACGCACAATTGTTCTGCAGTAAAACTGCAATTGCAACGTCAAGGCGTGTGCACTTCTGAGCAAAAGATGTCAGAAGAGGGAGATATCAAATTTCCAAATAAATTAATACAATAAATTTTAACACAATTTGTTCTCGACAATCTGAATACAACTTACTTTACAAAATTAATTTACAAATTATCTTCTTAAAAAAGTTAGTCAAACACTGTGTTCACAAGATACTTGATTGCTGTGGTTACATATTAAAGAAGGTGAAACCTAGCATGTCGATGGTCAGCTGGCATAAATTACAGAGATTTGTTCTAATGACTAAAAAAAATTATTCATTTGTTCACAAAACCCGACAATAAATGTACTTTTAACATTACAATGCCACAATTGCTCTAGTTTCAAAACACGACTTACAATGTCGCAATTGCTCTAGTTTCAAAACACGACTTAACAATGTCGCAATTGCTCTAGTTTCAAAACATGACTTACCATTTCTGTAAATAAGTAGACAGATCACCCAAACATAATAAAAGACCTGACAATGGAATAAACTGAGAAACTCAGACAGTGTTCTCATCGAACGCTTCCGTTATCTTTAACTTGCGACTTCAATTGAACTGCTAAACATCTTCAGAGTTACCTTTTGGAACCTCTAAAATATCAACAGCAATTTCGTTGTTGAAGATTCATATAATTACTCTATGCTTGCCTAATGCCTATGTGAAGTTGAGCTTCAATTAGCAGAATAATGCACAGTAAACTAGATAAGTCACCAGTGACAGGTCCTAATTGAGCCAATGGTAATTAAACTACATAGACATAAGAATATGCAGCAACTTTCAATAAAATCTGTATATAATTTGTAAATTAATTCCCTGTATATATATAGTCTGATTTGACCAAAATAGCACTATATCTATTTGTGAGAGCTATTTGAAAGCTAATTAGCTCATTGCTAACTTATCTCTTACCTTTGTTAATTAATAAACACCTGTCCTAAATTATAATACAGCAACATGATGTAAATTGTTAATTCATGGCCACATCAGGAAAAATCTGTTACATTACCTCCCATGATAATAATAATAATAAAAATAATAGCTGCATATTAATTATAATATTAGTAATACATGCATAATAATACTATCAATAGGCATTTCATTTCTGTGCAGTACCAAAGCATTTGGAATTCTGTCTATCCACCAGAATATGCTGATTCAGCCAGACTACAACATGCGTACATGTACCAAAGCACATTTTAAATTAGATAGTGCCTTTGAGGCTTTCCTTCAAGGATTTCCTTTAGCATTCTGTGATTATGATGGCTGTATTGGCAACTGATTTTCACACTATTTATATAAATTACATCAACTCCATTACACCAACTAAAAAAATACCCACTGAAATATTTACATAGATCTCATTTTCTATTCTCAATGAATCTGCTGGTCTGTCTATAGTCTATACAGTAGCAATATTTAGTTTAGTCAAGAGGAATACATGCAAACAATAAGGCCCTTATTAATTATACTTGCCTACCCAAGTTTTTCTCAACGTCATCCTCCTCTCTAGGCGTCGTTTTCTCTTCTTGGTACCTTCGAATCGCGTAGGAGCACGCTCCTATGACGACAAAGATTACACTGACCCACCAGAGGCCGCTTTTTGACTCGTGATAGTAAATGACGGCAATGAGAGTCTGGAGAATGGCCTTCGTATTTGCACTGATGTGGTGAGTGACCGGTGAAGTGACGTTGATCTGCACTGCACTTATCCACGCCATCATGGTACCCAAGACACCCGAGACCATGAGGAACACCCAGAAGAACTGGTCAGCTAACTGGCCTGAGGACAGCGCGGATGAAAACTGGCCAGTAAGCAAAACAACAGGAATGAAGATTACACTGGCTATGACATTTGTGCACAGAGTCAATTTGATCTCATTCCGCTCGAAAACGTCAAGGGCTGTTTTTGTAAAAATGCCTGTAAGGGCAATGAAGACACTTGATGCTACCCCAAATGCTACTCCCTGCACTGACAGACTCCCCATCACTTTCTCCTGATCAATGCCTAAGAAGAAACCGGTAGCCACAAGAAGACAGCAACCCACAATCCACCTTGACACCGTCTTTTTGAGTATCATAACTGAGAAAATCACAACGAAGATAATCGTGGTTGACCGGGCGACTTGGTAGAATGAAACTCCAACCAGTTTAAGGCACATGTTGTTGAACGACAGCATCAAGACAAAACAAACTGACATCTGAAGAACCGGTCTTGCCGTAAAGCTAGAATACGAAACATGTGCTGACTCCCAGTTTTTGGTGTAAAATGCACGACCAACAGTGAAGACCATCAAGAGGAAAACAGTTGCAATGCATTGAACCCAGGAAACGAAGAGTGAGATGTCAACGGAAGATTTCTCTCCAACTAAATACTTGTTCGCAAATACCATCGATATAGAAATAGTCCAGTAGCTGAGAACAACCACCGCAACACGTGCAACTTCTACAGCCATCTTTTCTGAACTTTACAGTCTCAGAAGAAAGTTGTTCCTTGGAATATGATAAAAGATATGTGTCATCACAGGCTGAACAACCTACAACATTTATTTTCACAGATTAAAAATCTTACTGCTGACAGCAAAGAAACATTTTACTAACCTCCCCTGCTTTTGACCTGGCACCATTACAAAACGAAAAGCCTGGCTATTGGGCTATAAGCTGGTCTTCCTGACGTGGCTTTTGTGGGTGCTGAGAAGGTTTGATGATTTACATTACATCAGAAAATGTCATGAGTGCAATAAGTTTCAAAATATAAAGATATTGCAAACATTTGGCATAGGGGGTATTTTTCTATGTATAAAATTTTGCACAGCAATATACATACACTGGCTACACATGAAGAGAGGCAAATGTTTCATATGACGTAGTATCCCGTATCCAACAAGGTAAATAGAAGAACTATTGACAGTGCTGCCGTGTATTGGCTTGCAGCGTTTGAAGTCGACAGTTTAGTGCAGCTTACGCCATTAAGGTAATTTACAATTGTAATGAAATGAATTATTGGACCGTGGCAGAGCACAAGAGAGGAACCTCCAGCAGTCTTCGGGCAGAGGAAGGATGGCAGGTCCAGTGGACAGAGGACTCAACGACAGTTATGCGTCAGCGCAAGGGTCTTGAAACGAACGCGTTGGGATGCTGCATGGGAGCCTGGCAGCCAGTGAATGGATTCACAAATGAATAAAGATGCATCGGATGTAAACAACACATCTACAGTGCGGTCAGCGAGATGTGGGAAGCCAACGCTTACCCTGAACACAACAGACAATCAGGACGCCTAATATCTGCGTTGATAACAACACCTAACCTTTTTATTTAGACCTTATTATCACTATATTTCATTATTACTTATAACATGTCATCTTTACATAAAATTTATATGTCCCATTGTGGGGCAATAAAGACTATACCTGCTTAGTTATTAACCCATGCAATAAGTGTTATGAAGGTTGTACTTACTTTCTACTTCATATGAAACATGCCCACGTAAACAAGTCAGGCAGGACACTACCGACAAAAGCAGATAAAAATGTAGAATGGATTACGCTTCTCGTTAATCAACGCCCATATTAATTTGCAATTGGTAAAAAAACTGAGATTTTCAGCTGCCCTCAAAATCACAGCAACAGAAACAAAACCACACCGACTGCTGTATCATTAATTTTGGACATTCATTGTAATACGTGGCTGTTGACACAACGCCCAACTAATACAACTTGCTACAACTTGCTTCAGCTGCAGCATGTATATAATTCAACGTGTCACCAATTTTTACATTAAGTAGAACGGAAGTTTCGCTGTCGCAGGGATCCTGAATATAAAAAAATGAAATAGATTATTAAAGTAACGCTTTAAACGAATCTTACTTCAATCATTAAAAAGACAAGGTTCAATAATCACAATTAAGAACCGTCGACAACAACATCCAACATCTATCGAATTATAGATTTAGTTGGACCACGGATGCTAGATCTAATGTTGTGATTTGAGCTAACGATTTCGCATTTTAAGAAATGCAAATGACATCTATTGAACCATCATGAGCGCCACGCTCATGATGGTTCAATAGATGTCATTTGCATTTCTTAAAATGCGAAATCGTTAGCTCAAATTTCTAAAGCGCCCATTCAAACCAGGCGCAGGACATCAGCTAATTCACGAGTGCTGCGTCAAGTCAGAGGGTAGTCTCTCTAGGCATAAGATGAAGATCCTAGTCCGGCTGCCATCAAGGCCAGATCGATAGAGGATCGAGGAAGAGTACAGTATATAGGCCTGCTAAGGTGAGTTTCGTTTAGGTCGAATGAGATTGGTAGTTGGAAGACAGATCATACAAGTCAAATTAGTAATTCTTGAAGAGGCTAGATTTGAACCTTGAGAGGTTACGTGACGTCTGTGGTTCATAGAGGAACCTCGGGCAGATCATGCTGGGTGAGTCGCACCATTGTACTTCTTAAAGTATTATTACTACCAAAGGAACAAAACATTTGTAGAAATCACCTAGAAGGGAGGTCGTGCAAAATTGAGGTTAACATGGTGCACGACTCGGTCTCGAGACCGGAAAACTTCGGTCTTGGTCTTGAATGCATTGGTCTTGGTCTCGGACCATCGGTTTTAGTCTTGGTCTTAAAGGAACGGTCTTGAGATTGGTCTCCGTCTTAGGTTAGCATTCTTGATCATTCGCCGTATCAGAGCAATTTCTGTGATATTTGTAGGTTATTTTTGATTATTATATAGAGACACCGGGTGTTTAGGCCCTACGCGCTTGTTATCTATTTATTATTATGACGTGCTGATCATCTATCTATACACACATATGTTACTATGGGCAAAAAATGCATTTGCAACCAAGTTCAGCAATACGACACACTTGATGATTGTAATATGTATATTTAATTATATATATATATATATATATATATATATATATATATATATATATATCACTCATCCTATCTACACTGTACTGGAGTTATTAGTGTCCTTCAGAAATGTTTCCCTGGTTTACGTTGGAGATGAGGTTCCCAACTACGTTGATTACCTTTGTCGTCAGAACGACCTAGCGTCTCCCCCAGTTCCGAAACAAGTTCCTGTTCCTTTTCTTTCTACGCTATATCAATCCTTCTAGAGGCGATTTCCTTCGCCATCCCAAACGCAAAACGTGTATCTCTATTGGACGACAGGTCACCTGCAGAAACTATTACTAAACCCTGATTGGTTGGGTCTTGGCGTCCCTAGCGTTACGTCAGATTCCTAGAGGCGTACAGTTATTGTTTGACTAGCGGCTGCTATGGCTGGGCCTTGCCAGTGTCATAGACGAGTAACAGGTCCTAGGGATCGAATTTCATTATTATCGTTATACCGCCTAGTGGGTTGCGCTATTCGTATCGGAGTTGTCCCATATTCATATTCCGTGTCAACAAGCCGGTCAAGACCCAATCTTCCACTGATTCATGAATTTCTTGTCTGTGGGTCGTAGAGATGGAAGGGACAGACGTCTCTGACATCTGCCTCGCGGTGTCGGGTTTCGTTGTTTGACACCCCGATAATCTTTGCATAATCCTCGTCGTCTGTATTGAGGCCGTCTGCTTTAGGCGAAGCCCATTGATGTCTCCCATCTCATGTGTCAGGTAGACACCTTCATCCGTAGTCCTCCTACGCCTCTGCTGTCGATCGATGACCTTTATATAGCGCCATCGTCCAGAGTGTCACGTGTCACAGGCAGTGTCAGAGAGAGGCAGTTATTGAATTGTCGGGGGTTGGGGGGGGTTCAACCCCCAGTTCGTTTTTCAACCCCCCTATAGTTAATTCTCAAAAATTACCTTGGGGATCAGGGCTACCCCCCCCCCAGATTAACTTTCAGTGGCTTAGTGTATCTTAACCGGGTCCCTAGTGCTCAAGCCTTTAATTATGATATTTTTTATTTAAAAAATCGTCATGTTACATTTTCGGTAACATAACAACAATATCTAGTAGGCAATTGTGTGTACCTGCACTATTCTGAATATACAGAGTTGCCTGTAATAATAAATGGCTCAGTGATGATGATAATATTATATTGAGTATTTCTTGGAGAGAGGGCAAGTGTGTATGAGAAATCTCGTTCTGACATAAATTAAAATGGCCAAGGGACTGCAAAACTGGCCTCAATATAGCAGTTACAGTTTGAGTATCTCTACTTTCCTCAATTGTCGCTCCATTATAATGACTATCTTTTCACTCTTCAATCATCATGGCCCCAGAATGCTTTCAATAGAGCAATTTTGGTGAAAAACAGGGTTGCAAAAGTAAGCAAAGAATTTCCTGCTAATGAAATACAAGCAGCATAATATATTGTGTAAGAGTATGACATGTTCAACAACAGTGATATGGTGCAATGTTAGGTAGGCCTAACGAGTTAAGTTAACTACTTTGATAGTGCTGCCTGTAAAGTCATAATAATGTTTGCTGTGAATTAGTATAGCCTACCTACTGTAGATCAGTCTAGGTTAAAATCACCAGCACTACTAATTCTTGTATACTTATAGGTAGTAAATGAAACTGGGACTCAAATATGATAACTACCTGAACAGTTTCATGTGCATGTTGCTTGTAAAGTTACCAATGTAAGCCCCTTGGCTTACATGGTGTTTATATTTGACGTCAGCAGCCAATGTTGCCCTGATAAATGTCATAAAACTGATGATTGAACAAAACACAGTCATAAGATCAAATTCGTGTCCCCAAACCCACCCGCTGTCGACCTTTACAACTTAGCCTCTGTATACTGGTTTGAGGTTCCTACAAATTATGGTTGAGACAACTTGACATGTGGATAATGTTCAACCACCCAGTTCAAATTTGACAATTCAAACACTGATGATACTCTACCAACCATGACTATTCTTATGAAGCATGACCATGCTCATTGAAACTTAGTTTGCATAAGCCTTCAAGGAAACTGGCGAGTAGTCTGTGCTAAGTGCAATGTAGGCTTATGCAAATGTCATCCTAGAAGATAAGCAGTATCATGTGATCTTCAGCTTTGATCTACAAATTGATCATGATTGTACACAATGTTTTTGAATGCAGCTGTGGAATATTACATGCTAGACCTGTGTTGTACGTGTTTCTGTTTAAACTATGTGAGATACCTGAACTGCCAAGATTCTCATGAAGACGTGTGTTGATGGGACCCAGTAGGCCTAGTCAAATAATGGTGCGATATTTGAGTTATTGATTGCTATCGCCTTACAGGTATATATTATACATATACATATATATATAAATTATTAACTTACTAGTAGGCCTATTGTCATTACAGTGGACAACTTTGCTGCAAAATGTTAACGAGTAAAAGTAAGCTTACCAAAATAAGATATTGTCGCCACCGTCTGTAAATTAAGAGCCAGCTTGGTCATCAGATAGTACAGCAGTAACAGCACAGCACAGCACACTATCCTGAAAACAGACAGAGAATGGCAACGTGCTGCTGCCAATCTTCTCCATGCAGTCAACCAGTTGGATTAACTGCACGCCCAAAGACCACCACGAGGAGGTTGGCAAACGTCTCGATCCGTAGGCCATTCATTGCAGCTCTCAGGCAGTAGAAAGTCATCACAAGTTTGGCATCACCCACAAATAGGCCAATTTTAGAAATTTTCAATGGGAGTTATTTGCTTTTACTTGGATTGAAATGCAAGGCAAACATTGGCGCCGGGGCAAAACGCGAAAAGAGACAATCAGAGACATGATTGCGCATAGAAATACTATAGCCAGAGAATGATCGGAAACGACATAGGCCTACTGCACAAGTATAGGCCTGTAAGTCAATGAGTAATCGAAAACAAAGTCCGTGAGAGTAAAACTGAATGAGAGAAAACGGAGAGCGAGAGAACAGACACTGCAGCGATAGCAAAAGACTGAAAAAGAGACACTTAGTTTGAAGATTGAGAAAAAACAAGACAGGGTTAGCGATTGCATGGATGTAAGAGATAGAGAGAAAAATAGATGATAGACCTAGGCCTAAATGGAGATTGATAGATAGATAGATAGATAGATAGACATGGCAGATACAGAAAGAAAGACTGCATAGACAGATAGATACATAGATAGACAGACAGATAGATTATATAGCTTAATAGAAAGAGTCATAGATGATAAATGTAGATAGATAAATATTAGACAGATCTATAGAAATAGATAAATAAGGCAGAGAAAGAGAGAAATTACAGAATTGATAACTAGATAAATTGATGCACATATAGATAATTGAATTGATCAATAGGTATAGGCCTAAACATACACAGATAGATATCTAGATAGATAAGACTGAGAAAGAAATATTTGATAAATTGACAGATGCATCAATACACAGATCTATACATCAATTGATAGATAAGGTGGCACTTAGGATACCAGATAGACAAGTGTATCGAGAAAATTATTATTACGCAGATAGAAATTGGTTACTATACAGTGCGATGAAGAAAATATGCCGTTTGGTTGAGAAAGAGTACGACAAACATGAGACTGAAAGTAAGATCGAAACTGAAATAATATGGACACAGCAGAGGCAGTAAATACTTCTGAGCGAGAAGTACGGTTAAAGTGAGTGAGAGATTGAGAGCATAATGTAGGCTATATTGTTTAGAGTATCTGCTTATACTCCTCTGATTGTAACGTCTAATAACATTCAATCACTGACAACTACGTACGTCAGTTTAACGAGTACTACGTCAAAATAGGAAATAATGAACTGCCTGAGAGACTTGTAATGTGTGGACTATCCAAATGTAAGCTACTTAATATTATGCAAAGCCAGGGTCCTACACAGAAAATGGCACATCACATTTTCTTAAGCAAGCAGTTGGAAGGTAGTTCTGTGTTGACCTCAGGTCTGAGGTGAATACAAAACTATCTTCGAACACTGTAATCTTCTCAAACCAGACTGAACGCAACATAATCATTCATTAAACTGGTGTCCTGAATTTGGCTTTTGAGTAGCGCTTTAAAAGTTTTGAGAAGTTAACGATTACGATTAAAAGTCAGGAAGTCTGTTATCTGGAACGGTCAGAGATAGTCAAAAACAGTAGTGAAATTTCATCAAGTATGCAAGACAATTCATACATCTCAAAATAGATATAGGTATAAATGGCCGCATGGTGCCATCAGTTCATTTTGGAAACCAACATGAATAATTAAAACATTTGCTTTACCTCACACAGCAGTCTTTTAGGACAGGTGTTTATTAATTAACAAAGGTAAGAGATAAATTGGAAATTAGCTAAAAATTAAAGTCAAAGTTTGAAGATCTGTCTCAATTTGTAAGTCATTTCTGCAACATCCAATGATTAAGCGACAGATAAAGCAAAGGGAATGCAATGATACATTTAGTACGCACGTACACAAGATACCAGCATTCCTTAGTGCTACAATGCCACTACATGCTGAAAGACCATTGAAATAAAGTAAAAATATTCAAATACTATACAGAGCCCTATTAAACATGAACAGTCTTCCTTGGTAGCTCAACAACAACAAAAATATTAAATTTAAAATAACAAATAGACTACAAACATCAGTAGATTTTTTGAAGAGGCACTATATCAAATTTCACTGATTACACACTGGCAATAATAGAATGATGATGTCCTGTTTGACCATCCAAGATCAGGAAATTGTCACTTGCTGAATTAAATATATCCATCAAAATCTGAAATTCAAAAGTAATAAAATACAGTAATAAGATTTATGCTGGGAATCCGATAAATAATTTTATTCGAATATATTAAATGCATTAAATATATAGTTTTATATACTTAACTTATATACATACAAATAAATGTTTTTATACAATTGACATATCTATATTAATGTTCACAACATTATCCTTATTTCATGACTGACACTTTCAGCAATAGATTAGTTAGTAATCTTAAATATATAACAGACAAATCAAATATTAATTGGGCCTGATTTTGTCTAAAATAAGTGCAAAATATGGTATTCCTGATGATAAACATATTTAAATATTTACATAGCACCTTCTACACTTTCACATAGGCTGAGATCAGCCTCCCAAGGTTTGCAGAAACACTGCAGCAACAAGATACACGAAGACTGACAGTGTCAATCACAGATAGAATTTTCACAGCAGAGATGTTGTGTAATAATTGCTCAACATAAATTGCTCAAAAGTTGGCACTTTATAGACCGGTCCCAATATTTTAAACCACTTTGATTGCTGATGACCAGGCCCCCTTAGTCAGCCTTCTGTCGCTTGTTACAGGATACTGCATAGGCGCCTGTTACAAATTATTATGGTTGGTTGGACATATGTTGTGCATGGACGTGATAGGATTAGTTTATGAAAGAGAGGCAGTTCATCATTGCTTACATAATAGTTTGTGTCAAATGTAGTATAATCCATTACTCCCATCACCTGCAGTTAACAGTTTTGTTATTTGCATTGCCGTATGTAAAACAAAACTGTTATTAATGTGATCAAAATTCATAGATAATTCAGTGTAGGGCTGGATCATGTAGAAGCAAGCAGCTCTTAACAGCCAAAGCATTAACCATCACCAAACATCCAGATCTTAAGCTTAATCAAAACACAAAAACGATTTGATTGTTGTAGGAACAGGAAGTAGTTTAATGTTTCTCTGCAAGACATAGGAACAAATGACTATTCGACATCGATTCATAAGTGACATAGGAACCGAAAGATTGCTTTTAAACGCTTCCAGAGCGCTCAACTTCATCTTGTCGCTGTGTCTCAGATAATCCCTCATCTGCAGTTCTCCCACGAGAATCTTCTGTATGCACTCCTCAATTGAATTCCAAACATCATGATGACTTGCTCCAACTTCCATGAAGTACTTTGCCAGTTCAAAGTTACCCATTTCCAAGCAGGAGGCAAACGGAGAAACTGGGTTTGTTGTGCTCCCCGCTTTTCGGTTAACGTCTGCACCATATGAGATGAGCAGCTTGATCAAAGCGCGATTACCAAGCGTGGTTGCAATAAAAAGTGGATTAGTGGTCACCACAATGTGCTTTGCCAATTCACAATCGTAATTTGTCAGCGCTCCACGTTCCAGGAGTATTTCTGCAACTGAAATATCTGCGCTGTTCACCGCATAACAAAGTACGGACCAGCCACTTCTGTCCACGTCGTTCACGTTTGCTCCCCACTCGAGCAACATGAGGACAGTCTCACGAGCACGGACGCTGTTTCGCTCGATGGCTCCATTTCGCTCGATGGCAGTCATGATGGGCGTGCTGCCGAGTTGGTTCTGAGCATTAATGTCGGCACCATTGCACAGCAGAACATGAATGGCTTCGCGAAGGCCACATGCAGCCGCCCAGTGCATCGCTGTGTCGCCAATATAGTTTTTGGCGCAAACATCGGCGCCATGCTCCACCAAGAGCTTCGCCATGTCTTCCGCCTCCTGGTGCGTCCGCTGACAAAACGCGTTCAGCGGAACATAGCAAGCAGCGATCAGTGGCGTGCACCAGGACAGAAACTCATCGTCGTGGTAGCACGAGACGTTTGGATTGGCGCCATTCTGAATGAGAAACCTTGCCGTCTCTATACTTCCGAGGGATGCCGCCTCAAACAGCGCCTCGTCCATCGCGCGTTTCGTGCGATAGCTCAGGTCAAAAACTGGAAGTCCTTGGCGCTGTGTATTAGAGAAACTTCCACGGTGAGCGTCATGGTCTGATGCAGCTGCTCCAACATGGGTTTTCTCATTGTCATTCACCAGGGAAGTTGACTCGAAGACAACATCGATCGGATCTCGGTGGATGTCCCTCAGGAGCAAACGGAGGGCGTCGACGTCATCCTTAAGCACCGACCAATAAAGAGCTGTTCTTCTTGTATCACTCTGCTTCAGAAATGGGTCGGCGCCAAAACGAAGCAAGTGACTGATGCATTCCGTTCGTCCGAGCCTGATTGCCAATGCCAGAAGGTCGGCCTTTATGTGCATATCGACTACATCAACCAAGTGCACATCCAGAGCATCAACATCTCCTGCCTCCACTGCCTGCTTCAGAAAACTGAAAAAGATTTCAAATGATTTACAGCATCTTGAATAAATATATAGTAAGATCATCACGCCAATTCTGCACTACAAACCCCAGTCATGTGAACCAGCATTAGGCACCTTGGCTACAAACCTAACTGGGTCAAGTACACTTCCATCATAGAAGGATATGATTTCTAAAACATGCTATATCATATCACAATATGGCAAAGCTGCGAAAGTATCTGGGTGCGTATATCGGGCGTCGTGAAGTCCGCCTAGGGTTAGGTTCGGCGTCGTGGGAGTCGGGTAGGGTCAGGACTAGGGTTGTGGTCGTCATCATGTTATCTTCCGTGCAGAAATAAAAAGATTTCGGAAATGCACGTACCCCGATATTGCACTTTACCTGGCAAAATGAGACTTTGTTTGAAACCTACTCGAGGCAACTATCCTCAGTGCCTTAACCATCCTTGTTTCAAAAGTAATCGTCCTGGAATTGTTCGTACATCTAGTCAAAGCAAAATGATACAACCCAGGGTCAACCACCATTCCTTTTACACGTTCATGCAAACAAGCCCAATAAAATGCATCGTGCAGCAATATTAGGAAATGCAATTTATTAGGAAACATCACCCTACATTGTAATTCAAGTTTGTACAGACCAAACATTTTCGACTGTTATTACCTTACGTCTGTAAATCCTGAAATTCTGGATTCCATTTAGATTGGTTCCAGCGATTTGGCTTTTGTGGGCGCTGTCGAAGGTTTGAGATTACGATAGAGTTGTTACTAAAACTACATTACAAGAAATGACGGTACAAATTAATTACAACGGTTCTTGCAACATGTCCGTACAAAGCTACGGCGCCTTCCACAGCTGCGCGGACAGGGTTTGGTCTGCTCGGATGACTGTTTTAGCAGCTTGACGTGTTCGTGTTACCGGTTTAAATAAAACTCTAATCGTAATTGCAAAACTAATGTATATGCATATGTACATATTTCTATAGAACTATCATATTACTTCGATCCTGCTATTTTTATATGAATTGGTCGAGTGAGATTCGAACACCCTGCGCTGAAATAGCATTTACAATATTTGTTTCATTTTCAATATCAACAGTAATCTCGAAAGCATTCAAATTTTAATTATGCAAGCCACTTCTAAGTTCTAACCAGACCACATAGCTCTACTATCAGCCATTTATAAATATTTACAATTTATTTTGTTCGTACCAAAGCTTATTATAAGGCGATTTTCATAGCGTGACGATTAACTCCTCAAATTTCTTGATCGCAACTTTATCAAGCAGATGATAAAAGTATTGGCATCGAATATCGCTGAGAGGCTAAAAAAGTAACTTACGCGATATTTAAAAAGGAAGCATTGCGGTACTTTATCGCGGTTGTTTTTTTTGGTTTAATATACGAAAAATGGAAAATTTTGGTTTTGTGAAATATTTTTTTCTTCAATTTACTAATATTACTAATTGTGTTATTCAGTCCGAAATATAGCCAAATTAATTATGAAAACGAGTTGGCGCTCTTTTTCATGCTGTGTTTGATGCTTTTTATAACAAAACTATTGTGACATAATCCAAAGGAAAAATTAAAACGTAAACCAAATAAACCAACTTATGATTTTTTAAATCTTGGTTTTTTGCACTCCTGGTTACTACAAACCATCGGTCTACTCTCACTTGCCTCCAATACTCGTAACCTGCCTCACCCTCCCTTACCTCCAATCCTCTCACCCTGACCCTCCCTTTCCTCCAATACTCTTACCCTCCCTTACTTCCAACCCCTCCCTTTCCTCCAATACAGCTTGCTCACGAACGGTTCAAGTCTTGCCCGGTCGTCTGCGTTTGTATACCCATACCTGGCTGGGTGTACCGAATTTGGTTTATTGTGGTATCTCCGGCAACTTCGTGGAGTGCTTTTGAGGTTGGGTCGTGCTTTGTAAAACACATGGAGCATAAAGAGAGCCAGCACAGGCGACCAATGTCGCATCCACAGTATGGCATGAACTGGTGGATGTCGAGTGCTTAGAAGTACAATATATCAGTTGTGAATTGGAAACATGGATAGGAGGCCGATAACAAGAGTAAATAAACAATCAGTTGCTTAACAGTTGCATGCGCTTAGTCTTCTAGCAGCGCTTCAGAAATTTCATGATTATGATCAACCTGACATAATGACAATGTAAGACTATGAAGTATAATTATTCAAATTTGATTTATCTGTTTTCAATTCATCTCTCATTACAGGTATGCCAAACATGCTTACAAATACAGCAAATCAGTTATATGGATACTACAGAAAATCTCGTGTAAAGCAAGAAAAGTTTATTTAAATACCTGTTCTGTACAACTAAGCAATACCAAACTGTTTGTTTACTCTAAACAATTAAAATTCTTGCTACAGAAAGTTAAGTAAAACTAAATGACTTATTGCATGTCATTAATCAATTAGTTACTCAAGAAAATTCATAAGAAACTTTCTTCAGTTAAGTCAGTAATTTAAGTCATAAAAAAAGCCTATTTCGATGTAACCACATTTCTCTGCAGAAACGAATGCTTAGGCACAGGTCTTTCACAAAAATCTCTGACAAAAAACAAATAAAATTTTGACTTAGAACTGACAATGACTCGAATTGAATTCATAATGAACTAAAATTGCACAATAATTCAAAAGTAAAACCCATTAAATATCAATTTCAAAACAATAGCATGATGCAAGAATCACTCACCAAGATGTAGCCTAAACTAGTGAAATAACACAAAGAAAGAACAGCACAGCTCTCTATGTTATATATCTGAAAACACCAGCAGATGGAAAATAAGTAAGTCTTGCATGATTTTCTAAATTGCGTGTGAACTGTTCATGCTCTGGTGCACAACATAGAATGAGAAAGATCACTGGTGCAAACACCATAAGGCAGCAAAGAAACCAGCAATCAGGCATATTACACGAGACATACACTCGTTCATTGCAGATTCGAATTGAACATGGCTCTTCAAAATACAAGTGAAAATCATAAGACCTAAAATTTCATGACTCAGTACAACTCAATAATTCAAAAGTGGCACAGTGGCCGATGGGTTAGAGCGGTCAGCCCGTAACGTTCAGTGTGCGCCGAGCGAGTGGGTTCGACCCTCGTCCGGGGAGTCACTGTGTAGGGACCTCAGCAAGTCTGTTGCACACAGTTGCTCTGCAGTACAACTGCAATTGCGCCGTCGAGGCGTGTGTATGCACTTCTGAGCAAAAAATGTTGGAAGAAGGGTGGTATCAAATTTCGGTAATAAAAAATAAATAAATAAAAACT
Organism: Bimastos eiseni; assembly: GCA_959347315.1. Lineage (NCBI taxonomy): Eukaryota > Metazoa > Annelida > Clitellata > Crassiclitellata > Lumbricidae > Bimastos > Bimastos eiseni. The sequence continues at coordinate 12,132,200 of OY365813.1, read as the reverse complement.
CATAAAACTTTCAAACTACAGAGAATGAAACGTCAATATCACAGCACCAAGATGAGTTATTCCAAATAGCTCTCAGTAATTATTTTTAATGCATTGAAATTATCTAGCAAAACATACATTCTGAGCTACAATTAAATAAAAGCTTGCCAGTGGATGCTGGTGAAACAGAAATACGAAATAACTCGTTGTCCTTGCCAAGTTATGAAAAACCAACCTTTAATAGGTAGTTGAACACGTAACCATGAGCGGACTGCAACATGTACAAATTTGACTGTGCAACTGTTCATTAGGTCACCAAAACTGCAGTCAAAAATGACTGCAAATGACAGTGTACAACACTCAAAAGTATGCAAGCGATAAAAAGTAAATGCAAAGAGAAGCAAAGCAAACATTTACCACAATAATTAAAGCCTTTGTCCAACATGTATAAATCGCTTGTTCACATCATATCCACCAGAAAACTTGTAACAACCGTCTTTGTAAATACCCTACAATTTTTCACTCAAAGTTGGCACTGCTATCATATCACATGGATCCTTGTAAAAGTTAAGAGATTACAAACGCAGCATCGACAAGGAAGACTAGTATCACCCACTGCTAAACCTCGGGTGGATCATGGAAGACATGAATACTGTAACAACCTTAATTAAGTCATGGAACACACAAAATGCCATACAAAATAAACACATGATTAGACCAGCAAATATATTAAAATATTAAGCAAGGTAGTCCAAGAATCTATGCAAATAAAAAACAAATTCTTTAAAAAGTCCATGAAGGACAGATTATAAAGGAAATTCCTAAAACATAAACTAAAATGAGTAAGTACGCAACAACTACTAAATTCTCGTGCTTTCATCAAATCAGCTCCGAATCAGATGAGCTTTAGTCAAGCAATGCTTAACAATAAACAGTAAACACCTTGTATTAAGATTTCATTGTGCAGTTTTTATAGCTCATGGACTCAGATCCTCCATAGAATCAACTAAAGAGTGAAGACTAGACCAAGATACTACATGGTAACCGTATCTCAGATGGGTCCATCTTACAATTAATTGTTTTACATAAAACAATAACGACTAATAACATAATAGCAGCCTTCTTAGTTGTTGGCCCTTCCTCCTGGAACACACTCTCCTTAGAGATGTGACTGTTGTGAAGGAGTAATGCACTTTTGATTTATACAGTGCTTAAGACTTATTTGGGCTGGGAGTGTCTCTAACTAGACTTCTTGAGGGAGCGCTATATATGTTAAAAAGAGCGAATAATTAAATGATTATTTTAATCAGCTTTTCATATAAAATCTTAAATAAATAATGCATATTAACATTTCCTTGGTTAAACATGTATCCTAGTCTGAGTTATTAGCATCGATATCATCAATGTAGTTCTACACATCAGAAGTCACTACAGCTATATACTACTAATCTGGTAACGTTACAGTGTTGCTGCTACAATGCAAAATGATCAACTCATAATCCATTTTCCGTCACTCTCGTTCCCCAATACCGTCCCACTGCTATTCCTGCAGGTTCCCTATCCATTTCTCTCCCTACCCCATTTTTTTCCAGATTTCACGCCCCTTTAATCCCGTTTCCCTATCGCAACCCTTACTCAATTCTATTTCCCAACATTCCATATCCTACTGCCATTCCCACCACCACCTCCTCCCCTATTTCGTCCACCTAAGACTCTCCTTCCTTATCCTTCTGCGCACACATTTCTCTCATCCTCCTCCCTGACAACAATCCTTCCTTTTACACAAAATTGAATTTAATTCAAAACTTACAATCCACTAGCAAAGACACAGTGGAGATCAATGAATTTAATAAAATATCTGTATTCTTACAATTTTCTAACAATAACCAAATTTTTTTTCCTGAGGGATCACTTCAACAACTTGGGTAAAAATAATAATGTCACAATAATAATCAATGGTTATCGCTATACACTGTATGCATATGTGTCATGCATTAACAATATATCTCATCATTAGAGTGTTAAACTGCATTTAGTACTTAACTTTGCTCTGCAGAATCTTGATGAACCCAAGTTGCCCACCCAAAGTAGTTGCATTCCATAATAAATTTTAATCCCTGAGGGAACAATAGGTACTTCAGAAAAAAAAATGACTATGAGACAATTTATATTGCACGGCAGAATGGCCAAGGTCAAAATAACATTGAAAAGGTCAAAATGGCGTGGAACATTAATTAAGTACTAAGCCATGACAGAGAAAAAATCCATATAAACAGTATGAACAACCAAATTTAAGACAATACGTAAGTGAAATCATGACCTTTCAGAGAACATTCACATACAAGAATTTCTAAACCTGCCAATCTCTCAACAAAACAATAGTACCGACATCTGCAGAAAGAAAACTAGACTTGTCATACTTTAAACCTTCAGTTCACATGTGTCTATTATTCAGGCATATTGCATAAAAAGAAAAACAGTAAAAATTATAATATAAACAACAATGAGAAAAAATTTAACATTAATATTAATAAATACAAGAAGAAATGAAATAACATTTAGGTTGATTTACTAACTTAGGACTTGAAACCAATGTGGGACAGTCAAACGATTCAAATCTACACTGCGTTCAAAATGCAAATACAACACTGTTGGTAAAGCTCTTGGGAAAGGTAAGTTCGATTTAATGACTAGGTTATCAACGAATGATTATTGGTCATGGAGATTACAGATACTAGTGACATATCAGACATCATAATAATCTACCAGACAAAGAAATAGCACAGCGATCAGTTGGCATGGCAACCAGGTGCCAATTCATATGACACACTTCAACTGGCGAAGAATAGACACACGAGTTATTGATTTCATATTAAATGCTGCAGATCTGCCATGTAAAACACAAACCCTAAATAAGGTGTAGAAGTGAAATCATACAACAACCTGAATTCACTGTAAATGACGGAGTTGAAGCTTCATGCCTTAGCACCATCCTAAGCGATAAAAATCAGACAATCTTTAAACATCTGGGACCAAGTCGGAAGCCCCACGGCGTTCCACAACCGAAGCGACCAGACCTGTCTTCAAGAGTAGCAAAATTCTGCATAACAAGAGTTGACCGGTCAGGCACCAACACGGGTATCGCACGAGCTCCGAGGTGGTACCCTTCGTTGACATCAGAGGATGCTGCACTTGACGCCTCGTGATTTCCTGCGCGAGTCGCTCCTCAGTGGCTTCGACTTGGATCGAACAGAGGGACTTCGAAATTCCTGTTCAGTACAAAGAACTCAGTATACAAAGGAGCCAACTCGTGAAAAAGCCGATGCTCTGTGTCTGCTTGCGTGTTTCAGGTGGTGGTTAAGAAGTCTGGATATTACAATTCTATGATAAAACTGTAAGCACCTGGGTAATTTAGTGGTCAGCATGCCAGACTGTCATGCAAGAGGTTGATGGTTCAAATCCCAGCAAGGGATTTATCTCAGATAAAATGAGTACAAATGAGCACACTGTCAGTGGGTAGGTCAGATGGCTAGATAGAGGACTGGCCACTCATAGGCCAAGGCTACGAAAATGAAATCCTAACATGTCTCTCGGGGTTAGATTACCTCTGACCTTCAGAGCTACATTGGTCTTCCAATATCTTGTAGTACATGCCTGACGTCAAAGTGCTAAGCGACTTATTGCAAATAATTCTGCAATCAAATTACTTTGCACTCCATTTAGCTTCTACAGACATTTACAAGTAATTAACCCCATCACTTAGAACATTTTCCACTTTGAAATAGTGTGCCCTATGTTACAATGCCTAGCTATTTAGGTCAAATCATGACTAAGGCTGTCAATGGGTACCCGACCGAAGCTGACTACCCGGGTAATGAAATCGGGTTTTGGGTACTCGAAATTCCGTAAAAATTCACGATTTTACCTGAACAGATGCCAGAAATATTCTGTTGGTCATATTGGCTGACTGCCCGGGCAATGAAATCGATTCTTGGGTGCCCGATATTCCGTGCAATTTTGCAATGCGCAATTTTGCAATGTGCAATTTTCTACATTTCCTAATAAGATATCCAAGCGGATTGACGGATACCCGGGTTGTCATTTCAACATTTTTTGACAGCCTTAGTCATAACCTGGTTGCTCATGCAGTTTCTCTGCAGTATACATAATCAGCACAGAAATCTATTTGGTCCCTATACAGAAAGCAAAACCAACTTACAAATGGATAAACCCACATTGCAACTTAATTCAGCCATGGCTAATCTTCAGTAATAACTTAATCATAGCTGGACATTTCTAGAACCATTATCTCAACTCTCAATGTATCAATTGATGACCGCTCTTAACAAAAACAATATTACAAATCAGAACCCATTAGGCACTAGTAGTTTAAGTTTATCGACAAAGTGTGATAACAAAGATCATTAGTGTCACCCTCCACCTTCATCCAGCCCTGGGACTGGCACTGTCAGAGTGCTAACAGTGGTGGAGTTCTCATTGGGCAGATTCAACAAGGTCCTAAAGACATGATAGTACCAACGGATTCAGGCACATACAAATCCACCCTGTTAACCAACTAATCTAATCACAACACAACCCTTCTCAGAACTTGATACAACTCAGAGCTGCCCACCATTTTTTTCTCCATTTTAACTTTAATGTTCTGTGCCAGAGCAATGAACGCCTCGTCGACGTTGACTCCAGACTTTGCACTTGTCTCCATAAATCGAATCCCAAACTCCATTCCCAGCTGAAAAACACAACTAGACCAGTTATTATCCAGTTACTCATCTTAAAAATTGAACTCTCATGTAACCAGTGCAACGTTGCAGAGACACTCATCTTCCACTATCCATCAACAGCGTACAGTCGCTCTACTAGAAAGTTCCGTAAGACCCTTGTGGCAGTTCAGTTCCAATCTGAAGTGACGGCCTGACACACACGGTTGCATATTCATGATATTCAAATTGCATGTTAATTTTTATCAAGTATGTGTTAGTCATGCATAAATTTTGCTCAATCGATCCGTTAATCTGTGCATGCGCATAAGCTGTGTATGTGCATACGAGTCGACATCGTTTTACGACAGTGTGCACAGCTACTTTTCTAGTACATAAGTCTTGTAAAGATATTCATGTTGTTTCAAAGTTAATTGTAGCTCATTGTAACAGCTATTGGCAAATTTTTCTAATAATCAAAAGGTCAAAGATTTCATGTCCCAATTAGCAACGTTCAATCAATTTCTATTTTTTATTGTAACTAACCAGATTAACAGCAAGGAATGGAAAACATACAAGGCAAAATAGCTGGAGATGCATCATGCCAGAGTTGTATGTTTGCCAAGGACCATCTGGTCGAACGATACTACTAAATTCGAAGCAGGAACTCACAGCAAAAGCACGGTCCCTCGATACTTGGCGTCGCTCGTTGAGGTCCCCTTTGTTGCCCAGGATCATTTTCTCGACATCTGAAGTCGCATGCTGATAAACGGAAATCAATAACTTAATCAATAAATCTATCTTAATTATTCCAACATCATCGCTAAACAGTACCAATAATCACGGCCGAGAGCAAACACCATTTGTGCCAAATTAACAAATATTGAGAAAAACATCTGACCTACAATCCTAGATACATTTAATCCAAATGGGGAGCTACTTGCAAGCACTTGGATGAGATCTACTCTATAAAAAGTGAAAATCAGATATGAAAGCAAAAATTACAAATTTATATGTCCGTGACTAAATAAAATACAGGGAACAGAGTATTGAAAACAGTTTAAAACCTGATCCATGGTTTCAAACATCAACCATTGGTTCAAACTTGAACCATGGCTTCAAAATTGACCCATAGTTTCAAACCTGAACCATCATTTCAAACATGACCTAAGGTTTCAATTGACCAAAAGAGTCATATCTGACCCAGGAACCTAGAATTAATTATTATAATTAATAATGCTTGTGTTACTAATATCTGTCATGTAAATGATTATTGATAATTCCTTCCTCGATCTCAATGACCTATGACATATGAAACACAAATTTGTCACACTTTGGTCCCCAAGGGAAAACTTGAACCAGGTACTTTAATCAATATTATGCCATTAATTACGGTTGTAGCGAATAGGTGATAGTCACTATTCGGCTGAATGCAGCCCTGTCATTAATGTAATACAGTAGAGAAAGTTTCAGTTTACTCAAAGAAACTGCAACTCTAACCAAATTTATAAAACTCATTCTAGACCACTTGTAAAGTTCTACAAAAGAACCAAGACTTTTGCAGAAAACAAGCATACCTCTTCAATGTTCTGAATCCAGTTACGCATATTTTCAAATGATTTCTCATTCGTAATGTCATAGACGAGCATAATACCCTGCAGGAAAAAAAGTAAGAACGTTAAAACATTTTATAAATGCACAATTCTACTGCTCCACACAAAATATTTCCCTAAAAAATGTGCCTTGAAGCCTAACTTGATTGTGCTGATCAAGTACCATGGCAATCCAGTTCAAACAACAGATTCTGCTATATAGCAATGGTTTGACCACGAGTTGTGTGACACAAAGTTGTATTCTAAATATGGCATGAAAATGTCATGATTAGTCTGCAACCTCATGTCACTCCTTGCACTCTGCTGATACCCTTTGTCATTACGCTCCTATGACTAGGACTGTCATGGGTCCACCTACCTTTACTGACCCTTTGCCACCACTAAGGGACAAACTGATGGCTGTCTTTTTCAGCATTGGCTTCTCATTCTTTAACTTTGGCGTTTCTTTTCCTTCGTGCTCAGCGTCTCTGAATAATTATTCTGCGAGAAGCGCTATATAAATCTATAGATACAATATGATATATCATTAATGCTGCAATTGGCAGTAAAAAAAACCATGTATGGCACAACAGATGCCAACTGATGCAATTCTTAAAACAACTAATTTCCCCAAGGGCCAAGGGGTGCAACATGAATTTAAGTTTTACAGCAAATGCTGCTGTCTTAACCATCAAAGATTGAATTTTACTTGACTAAAAACAAAACATGAGGACAGGATATAGGACCAATTAGGAAATCAACTTTGATAGATCACTCACAGTACTTAATGACCATTTAAAACAGGCAAATGAACACTTATGGGAAATGCCACATATTGTTTCCCAGTTATTTGTAGAACATGCATGTTGCTATTCAAAGGTCAATAAGAAGTAAAGAACTGCAACCCTAATTAAGATTTTGAATATGCTTGTGGTCAGATTTTGCATAATGCAAAAAACACTAAACAACACATAAACAGAGGTAGGAAAAGATATTACACCATAGCACCACGGTAGTAGGCTGTTGTTATTGTCCGAAATCGTTCTTGGCCGGCAGTATCCCTTAGAGCAAAAACATAAGGACTAGTTAAAATATTTTTTCAATTCAACATTTCCACTATTTATCAAGTACAACTGTGATGATTCTTCAGTCAATGTAGCAACCACATTTTTTGTCAACACCACACATCTATCTGCCATGTCCACTAAATTCCATGTGGAAAATACTCAAATGCACTCAGGCCCTTAGACAGAAATAGAGAGCCGGGCATCCAAAAGCATTTGAAATCATGACCGCTCAACTCCAGGAGCGTACTAAGTCGCAAATGACCAAAGCCACAATTGTATGAGTCCGAGGGCAATGCCTCTACCCCACACTGAAAGACCTATGGGTTTTGATCATATTTTTTATCATTAAATTGGTTTTACATATAATTCTAAGGATACTAAAGAAAATCGTATTTAACGCCACAAATGTTAATTAATTGTATTTATATTGCATCATATTGTATTACATTGCATTATGTTGTATTGTGTTGCATGTATTAATTCATATAGTGGCAAAAAATCTAGTTTGAGCTACAATGGTTCTAAAATGCAGAACAAAGGGATTTAAATACGTTTGCAAATATCGTATAAATAATTTTTAATAGATAATATGTAATACTAAACTGTTACTTTATTCTAATTAATTCAATTCTTGCAACAGAAAATTGTGCAAAACTAAATGCATGACGCCAATCAGTAATTCATTCAAGGAATCCATAAAAAGCTGCCCACAGTCAACAGTTAAGTCAAATTTAAAAGTAATCGGCTTTGTAATATGGTATCAATGAGTGAAAATTGAAATTCTTGTATGGATGTGTTTATGTATGTATGTATGCATATGCTTGTATATGTATATATGTGTATAATTTTTATTAGCAAAATTTGACACCACCCTTCTTCCAACATCTTTTGCTCAGAACTGCAGATGCCTCGGCAGCACAATTGCAGTTGTACTGCAGAGCAATTGTGCGTGAAGGACATGCCCAAGATCCCTACACAGTGACTGATGGCTCGGATGAGGGCCGAACCCGCTCACTCAGCGCACACTAAGTGTTACGGGCTGATCGCTCTAACCGATCACCCACCATGCCGCATGATTGGCTATACAAGAGTATGGCATATACTCGTTATCAGCACTATTGGCAAACAGTATCGGTGCAACTCTACATGTAATAGAAAGTCTTAGATTAAAAATATTACAGTGAAGTCACAAATTCTTAATGATACTTGTCTATGAAATCACAACGAATCAAATTGTCAGTATTAGCGAATATGTACCAACCAAATCTGAAGCTTTATTTTCTTGCCATCGAGTTCAATCGTTCGAATCTTAAAATCAATACCTAAAAACAAGAAATGCCCAAGAAATGGCACAATACAGTTATGACCTATTTTCTGTTAATCTTTTATCTTCAGCACCAATTTCAATCATCAATAGACCTTATGATTTTATCATGTACAGTAAACCAAAAAAGTATTACTAAATTTATAGGCACGAAATGTTGTAATACTAACACTTCATCGTCGTATCTTAGAATGCAAGGTACTATAAGGCATCATAATGAGACTGTTTTAATGAGGTTGTATTTTAACAATGAATGACATCTGACACCCATTTCTGTGGGTTCATATATCAGAGTTTCTAACAATATGACATATGTCTTGAATAAGTGCTGCTGAATATGTTCTGTTGAAATGGTGGCACATAAGCTTCCAATTACAATTACCAGCAGCCCAAACCTTTAAAACGTGCCAACGCCATTTAAATTGTTTCATTTTATAGACTAAACATCACAACACAATATCATTGACAATTATATAAAACCAACTGTATAATCTCAATTAATATTGCATACAATCAAGACTACTGCTGAAATGATGTTCTAGCATCGGATTCTAATAAACAGGCCTGCCGACCGAAATTCCAGGCCCCTAGGTAGAGTAATTCTGGGGTCCGACAAACATGACAAAAGACAGTGTATTCTATTGCAAAAATGATAAGTAAGGCAATATTCAGAAGCAGTCAGGGATATGGTCTCGAGACTGCGGTCTTGGTCTCGAGACGGTCTCAAGACCGGCAAACTGCGGTCTTGGTCTTGAATGCATCGGTCTTGGTCTTGGACCATCGATATTGGTATCGATCTAGTTCTCGAATGCGTTGGTCTTGGTCTTAAAGGAATGGTCTTGGGACAGGTCTCCGTCTTAGATTAGCGTTCATGGTCATTTGCCTTATCATAGCAATTTTTAATAATTGTCTGTTATTTTCGAATGTTAGAGACACCGGATACGAATCCGGATTAGAGACACCAGGCATGAGATCACATGATGTTTTCGTGGAAAAAACGAAGACAAAAATTGGTGATCGGGCATTTTGGGTCGCTGGCTTACGTGCCTGGAACAGTCTCCTTGCATCCATTCAGCAAATCAAAACCCTTCATTCTTTCAAAAAACAGTCAACATTGCCCTTTCTAGGCAATGCCGAGCATAAGTTCTTTTTGGTGTGTTTCTTTACATTTGTGTGACAGTGAACTAAATGTAAGGCATTCTAGTAGTACCTTACTAGTGATGGTGCTCTAGAAATTGTCGTATTTACAATTACCAGATGTTGAGGCCCTGCGCGATTGTCATCAATTTATATGTTACTATGGGCAAAACAACGCATTTGCAGTGGAGCCAGTCATTTCAAAATTTGATTTCACAAAATTCAAGGTTTTGGAACAATGTAATAATTATGTGGTCGGCCACATGCAGACAAGGTTAACCTACAATTCCGAGTACAAGTACACCATTCAAACGTAACGTTAATCTACTTGCTCAAGTGTCTTAAAGTATTTACCTGTCATATACTGTAAGTAATTTATAGTGTGACATTCTCAGGCCAAAGCCAAGGGCTGAACCCGTAAAAGTTCAGACTGGCCGGTAAAACTGTTTTCTGGACCATTATTAAGATTAGTATTCTTCGTAAATAAAATTCATGTTTTAAGCATGTTATTCCGTTTTAGCGTCCTAATAAATTGGATTGTTTAAAAAAAAGAGTATCGGTCTTGGTTTTGGTCTCAGACCATCGGTCGTGGTCTCGGACCACCCACTCTCGGTCTTGGACCTCTCGGTCTTGGTGTCGGTCTCGAGGTTTTGGTCTCGTGCCCAACACTGTTTGCAGTTGACACAGTTGAACTTGAGTGTCAATAAAATTATATCTAACGAAAAGGCATAAATCACACTTTTTTAAGCTGATTGATCCGGCTTGTGTCCCTAGAAATCGTCGGGTTCATGGACATTTACCCCAAGCCATTAAAAGGATAATTACAGTACTAAGTTGCCTAACAAACAATTACAGATTACATGAAAATAACACACAAGAATGTTAAAATAGAAATCCGATATCATACCAATTGCATAGCACAAACATATACAACTTTACCCAGGGCACTAATTAACCCAAACTAAACGTCCAGAATCACAGAGAGAAAAATAATACCTATTGTTGAGATAAACGTGGCATTGAAAGCGTCCTCCGAAAATCTGAAAAGTAGGCAAGTCTTTCCGACACCGGAGTCGCCAATCAACAGCAACTTGAACAGGTAGTCATACGTTTTCGCCATTGTTTGCACAGCAGTAAATATTCGGAAATTGTGCTACATTTTACCAATGCTCAATATTCGTCATTTTCAACTAAACGTCTGATCCACCTAATTCAACAACCGGACACGATGAGTACACAGCGCACTGACGTTAATAACAACTGGCTCTGGGGCTCAGTTCTTACGGACTACTTTCGATGAGTAGCGTATTTGCCAAAAACTTTTATTTTTAATATTTTGGTATAGGTGCATTTTCGTGGAAAATCCCAACCATGCTATATAATAATAACAAGAAACAATAATAATACCTTAAAACTATTTGTTGACTAGTAGCAAGGATTACATTACAATAACAATTAAATATAACTTATATAATTAATCAAATTCGTGAAATTTGTGTTTCAAATTCCGGTGTCGGAAAGACTTGCCTACTTTTCAGATTTTCGGAGGACGCTTTCAATGCCACGTTTATCTCAACAATAGGTATTATTTTTCTCTCTGTTATTCTGGACGTTTAGTGTTAAATTAGTTAAGCACTAGATTTCGTGTTATTGTTAGGGATTGCTTTGATTTTATCGGCTAATTTTACCTGGTAACGTCATATAAGATTTTCTTTACAATTATATGGAATTCCGCATTAGGTCCATTACTATAAGTATAAGGCAGAGCTTTGTGAGGATTACTGTATTTATTTGCCGTTTTGTTGCTAGTCTTCGAATCGTGTTTGAAGCTGAGTGCCGTTATAGTATTCCAGAATTAAGGCCAAAATTTCGAAACCTTAACTTAATTTGTGACAAAGCGATTTTTATTGCAATGTGTTAAGTTGGCTCTAGGGTCATTCTCATTAAAACCTACAGAGAACCTACCAATGGGAAACTTTATAATTTGACTTTTAATGTGGTTGATATTTGGCGAAATAACTCTATATGATTACGCAATCTGCCTCTGAGTCGAGCTACATTTAGCGTCTTTGGTTGAATGTTTATGTCGATAATATGCAATTTAAGTAATTAATTTCGTGAAATTTGCTGCTTTAGATAAGTTTTAAGTTAGTTAAGCGCTAGATTTCGTATTATTGTTAGGAATTGCATTGATTTTATCGGCCAATTTAACCTGGTAACGTTATTATGAGACCTTCTTTATAATTACATTGAATTCGGCATAAATGGCCAGCCCCGTCCGATAACTCAGAGCTGTGTGAGGATAATTGTATTATTTGCCGTTCTGTTACTAGTCCCTGGAATGATTTGAAGCTGACTGTTGTAAGACAAGCGGGAGGAAGAAAATCCCTCTTAGATACTGGTATTCGGCATGGCGATTGCGATGTTATCCGATACATGGGTTGCAATCCAGACATACATGTAGTTAGAGTGCATGAATCATGCAGAATAATTTATAATAGTGATCGAAAAGGTGAATTGCATAGGCGTAAGTCAGGTATCGTTGATGCTGATCAGTCAGGAAGTCAGGTTTAGGTTCTCCGTTCAGCGAGCGAACTATTTGATTAGAAGCGAGACTGTTTTTTTGCACCAAGCCTGCTACTATTGATACTAGGCACCCTAAGCAAAAGTATGAAAAAATGCGTATTGCAGAAACTAAAGCTTTGTGTGCGACAATTGAGAGCGTCTGTGAGAGGCGCAAGGATGAGTGGAGTGTTGAGGTGCTTAGATGTTTAAAAACTTGTGGTGATGCCATTGCTGTAGAAGCGCAATATCACACAAAATGTCACACATATTTCAGTAATGGTAGATCAGAGTCTTCAGTTGAGCAAGATGATGCAAAACAGGCAGATCGTGGTCGGCGACCGAATACAGACAAGTTGCAAATACTTCAGACAGCTGAAGTATTTGCAACTTGATTGACACACTATGGAGGCAAACTTTGGTGAATTATACACAGTTGTTGAGGTTCAGGAAGAGATGAGAAACTTTGCAGATAAACCATGTCACATATATTCTGTGAAGCATTTGAAGAAAATGTTACAGATGCATAATGGTAGGAAGATATGGTTTGGTAAGATTTTCGGGTCACAAGGATGGATGTGATGTGCCTCAGAAGTATATCATCACATATCATCAGTGACAAGTGTTACTGAGGGATGCAGTCAAGGAGAAAGAGGGTGAGTGGATAATTGAAGCTGCAGCAAAACTATTCCAAGGCAGCCTATCATACATTTATGCGATACACAGTTTGTCCATGAAAGTTACCCTCTAAACACCACTATACGTGATAGCAGTGTGAGATAGGTCAGTAACTGTTGATGTGGGTTGTAGATTCTGGTGATTTAGTTCCTCCATATGACAAATCCATTGACGTTAGTTTGGACAAATCCAACTGTAGTGCTTTTGGTTAGGTTCCAATTTAAAGATTACCTAAGGTGAGTGCTGGGAACGTTGTGTTGGGTCAAAGAACACAGATTTAGGATTATACGCCTTATAATATACCATTTATTGAACTGCAGCACCTGCTTACATTGCCAGTGTAGCAGACCTCAATCTTGTTTGGCACTGTGGTTGGTTTTTTTCATGACGGATCTAAACTAACTAAAAATTGGGTGGTTTAATGCAAAATATAAGCATTGGTGAATACCAGCTACAGGCGGATTTTCGTATGTTGCCCATCGATCTGAATCCAGGCGACAAGTCTTATAGCCTGTGAACTTTGTCTTTTGTGGCTGATCAATCAGCTACTTTGAGCATTGTTACATCATGTGTTACTTTCGATCAACCACTGTTTATCAAGGCAGTCGAGGTCATTGAATGACATAAACTGAAAATGTGCTGGATGGGTTTCATGTTATCATAAGTTATCTTGATATTATATAGTCAGTCATGGCTGGCTCTGGCATTGCAGAAGTCTTGAAAAGTTGCTCTGATCGTAACATGGTTGGTCATGTGCTCACAGGGAAAGCATATAATCCAGCAGTGGGTGGACACTTGTTGCTGGATTCTGCTTTGCATGTCATGTTTATAAATGCAGGCTTGATCAGTTGTGATTCTGACGAGTACAATGCTCTGAGTCAAGTCGACTTTGAAGCCCTAAGGCAGTTGTATGATGATGTTATGGAAGGGACATGCAACCTACAGGAACTGGACCCACCACAGTGTTTGATACAGTTAGGCAATGCACTCGAGGAGCTTAAGATATCATCAGCGGCAAAGTCAAGAACCGCACTGACACACTCACCGGGTGTGGTTTTTTCTCCCGAATGCTATACAAATGAATCTATTCCTATAGCGATCATTATTCCTACTGCTTGCTTTCTCTTTACTTTCACAATGCCAATGTCTGTGGTGTAGTTGCTTCATCTGATTATTTTATAATTGAACATACTTTGATTGTTATAATTGAACATACTTTGATTGTTATAATTGAACGTACTTTGATTGTTCATTTATCATGTTCCCCCAGTGCGCTTGCAAGCGGTTCAAAAAAGTGCATACTTATTTACCTATTTACCAATTTTTTTATGTTCATACTATGTCAATCTCATAAGGCACAAGGTCCAGCACTTTACTTCCATTACCATTCGATTGCCTGACCCCATAATTATGGAAATAGACACCAGGATCATGTCAATATGCCAACTTTTGCGAGTTACAGCCTTAGATGTGTCATTAACATGTGGGCTATTTTTGGGCTATTTGGGAATTTGTTTGTATTTTCTTGCATTGTGCACATTACAGGTTTCAGTATGTCTTACTGCAGGTTGTTACCTAACTAATAATCATAAAACGGCCTTGTTTTAGTATAATGAACATGTACAAAATGCACTAACTACTGCTTTGGCCCATATTCATTGACACATTTTCGACTTTTTTATGTTCATACCATGTCGATCTCATAAGACACAAGGTCTAGCACTTTTATTCCATTACCATTCGATTGCCTGACACAGTAAATTCAATAATTGTGGAAATGGACACCAAGATTGTGTAAATATGCCAACTTTGCACAGAGTTACAGCCCAATTTTGTGCCAATTTTCATGCATGGCTATTTTTGGGCTATTTTTTGATTTTGTGAAATTTTTCTGTATTGTTCACAATGTAGGTTTTAGTATATTTTACTGCAGGTTATTACCTAACTAAAAAAACAAAAACTGGCTTGTCACAAATTTCTTCTAGCTTTTTTTTATATCTGACTGACTATTAGACAAGCGAGAAGAAGAAAATCCGTCTTAGATGCTAGCATTCGGCGTGGCGATTGCGATGTTATCCATTACGTGGATTGCAACCCATACATCGTTAGGGTTCATGAATCATACAGGATACTTTATAGTAGGTATCGATATTACGAATTGCATAGCGTTGATCCTGATCAGTCAGAAAGTCAGGCTAAGGTTCTCCGTTCATTGAGTGAACTATTTGATTGGAAACGAGACTGCTTTCTCTGCACTAAGCCTGCTTCTATTGATCCTATGAACCCTAAGCTGAAGCCTGAAAAGATACATGTTGCAAAAACTAAAGCTTTGTTTGCGACAATTCAGAGCGCATGGGAGAAGCGCAAGGATGATTGGAGTTTTGAGATGCTTGAACATTTAAAAAGTTGTGGTGATGCCATTGCTGCATCACACCAAGTGTCACGCATGCTTTAGTAACGCTTGATCAGTCTTCAGTTGGGCAGGATGATGCAAAATAGGCAGATCGTGGACAGTGACTGAATACGGATATGTTGCAATTACTTCAGTCAATGGAGGCACACATTGATCTATTGTATAGTGTACACAGTTGTAGAGGTTCATTAAGTAATTAGAAAATTAGCAGATAGACCATGTGACATATGTTCTGTGAAGGAATTGCTAAAGATGCGTAATGATGGGCAGATACCGACATGGTTTGCTAGTATTTGTGGTTGCAAGGACAGATGGAAATGATCTGCCACCGTGAGATCGAGTAATTTGCACACAGTGGTTGGCAGACAATGTTGATCATGAGGTGGTGGCACTGGATGGCACTAAAACGTTTCACATCATGGGCATCATATCAATGTCACAGTTTATCGGGTGATTTTAGTTCTACCATATGACAAATCCATTGAAGTTAGTGTGGACAAATTATATTATGGTGCTTTTGGTGAGGTTCAAATTAAAATATTATCTAAGATTGGTGTTGGGAACCTTGTGCTGGGCAGAAGAATGCGGATTTTGCATTATAACTATACAAATATTACCAATATTGCCTCAAATTGTTTTCAAACCATTTGTTGAACTGCGGTACTAACACACATTTTCAATGTTCTTAATTTTATTTTCTGCAAAAGACCGGTCATCTCAACCTATCTATTTTTCAGAGTGGTTTACTGTGTTAATAAATTATATAACTTTCTGAAGACCGTGTATCCCATAGCATACCAAGCAACTACAGCTATGTGCGGCCTGTCAATCCAGAGGGCCATGATTTAGCACCGATTGCAGAGATGACGGGCGAGATTTCTAAGAACAATACTTAGTAAGTTTAATACAGTAATAGGCCTAATTTATGGATGAGCAAACAAAAGATGAACCACAGAGGCAAAAGTGTAGAAGGGGATAAATTGACTGGCAGCTCAAAGAGGTTTTAGGTGATGGAAACTGGACAGAGAGAGGTTAGCGACATGTTTATAAAAAGAAACAGGTCACATCAAAGTCATGAACATTAGTTGAGAAGGTGAACGATGGAGAACACTCAGAGAGTAGTAGGTCATAAGCGAGTTTTTGTCTGGGCTGGAGTTTGGAGCGCTTCCGAGTAGTTACCTTGAAGGGAGCTACATAAATTTGTGAATGAACAAGTGTTTCAGACAACCAGGTCATTGTCAACAGCTGCCATTTGAACAAAGAACAAGTTAAGTCTGTTTAACAAATCATTTAGCATCAAGTTACTGAAAATGTGTAGGTTTTTATGCATCGTGGAAGTTACATTCTGTGATGCTGGCTATGGTTAGACCTCTTATATATAATTATATTTCCATGTGAGAAATTTAACACTCATTTTTAATCAAAATGAAATCTCATTAAAATTATACTGTAGGTTGCACAAAGCCATACTGTAAGTTACCGGTACATGAGTTCTTTGTTACAATTAACATTTGCAAGAATTAATAAAAACCACTGTGTGTAACTATTGTATCAAAATATATTTACCAATGATGTTTGAAATAAAATGATTGATGGCATGCGATTATCAAAAGCTAGATCAAAATTTCAATAGATTTACAGGAGTTTCACAAACTGGAGCATATATAATTCAAAAACAATCGCAGCAGGACTAAATTACAGTAACAATTACATTATCATTATTGCAATTTCAATAAAACAACATCATTATGTCAATCATGTCAAGTACAAGCATGTTAATATTCATAAGGCAAAAATTACAGCACTTTCATCTTTCACAAACCAGTTCGATACTATCGTACATATCATTCTGCATTCATTATATCCATAGGCAGAGACTTGGTCTTGGGTTTTGGGGGGGGACAGGTTGGAAAAATTTTTTAATTCCTTAACATGGATGCAGCAAAAGGGACGAATAGTTGAAAATACTGTAGAAAATGTTCTATATTTATGAAATATAGAAGCAGCCCCAACCCCTCCACCTGAAATTTAGGAGGTGACCGTCCCCTCCTGTCCCTCTAAATCTCTGCCTCTGATTATGTTGATCAAAAGATTTCTATACATGTATTAGAGTGACTGATTCAGAATCACTTTCCATTGACCATTGAATAATAAGCAATAACAGTTTTAAAGACCATCTTACTGCAGTTGAATTCCGATAACACGGCAATTCTAGAAAGTACATATAAGTACCTCCTTAAACAAAAAACAAAAGTAACCCCTTGTAAAAGTGAGCAATTACTCTCGATTGTATTCTATGAACTGCAACAGCATCAAATTAGCTTCTCTCATTAGGTTCATAACTTGTACATAGTTATTTCAAGTTTGATGAGACGGTTGTTATATTAGCCAAACAACCTGACTGACAGACTGTTATATTTTCTCCAAGAAATGGAACCTACTACTGATGATTGCTTGAAATTTGAACTCTTTCTTATCCTTAAATAAACATCTCAAAACACACTATTTCTCATTGGATTTCAAGAATATGTATGTCAAACAGCTCTTAACCCTTTAACGACCGGAGTTATTGATTATGCCTTATGCCTTAGTACACGCTGGTCGCTAAAGGGTTTACCTGGCGACTGACTAACCGCTCTTGTCTGTGTGACCTTATATTATAAATATAGCTTAATAATCATAACAAGTTAATGAGACCATTACACGATTAAGACCAAGAAACATCTTGAGCTTATCCTGACTGCCACATGTTCATTGTTCAATCTTCCTCATCAAATGTGCTAGGTTCGCTCAAGGTACTGTATAAATAGTCGCACAGTACATAGACGTACAAACATGTAAGTACACACTAAATACTGTGTCATAATAGTAATAATAACAAGAAGAGCAGCAGTCCCTTGTGCAGCTAGCTAGAGAGGCAACCGTGGACACGAAGTGTTAGCGACTCATGGTCTCATCTTCCCACCAGCAGCATATGTATGGTCAGTGTACTCGTGATAGTTATGCTCACTAGGGGTGCAGATGAAGCTGAAATCTCGTAACAATACCACACACATTTCTGCATTACTGTCAGATTGTATTATTTCTGTCTATGATTATAGAACAAATTTCAGCCCAAGCAGGGTGTGAACAGCGACCTCTAAGTTGACAGCAGAGCATGCTAATCACTAAATTATCACACGCCCTATGTGTCATACTCCCATTGGTAAACATGCACCGAAAAAACTTTTGCCGATTATGCCGATACCACCTACAGCTGATTATTAAAATGGCCAATACCAATTATGAGACCAGTTGTTTCGCTATTTGTTTAGTCAAAATGTTCTAACGTAATCAACATAAACCTGCAGTTGCGATGCAAACACGTCATTTGCTGTTTCCATTCACCATGATCAAAAATGGTGAGTGGGTGCACTGGGTAGCTGTCAAACACTACAAACACAAGTTCAATATTTCACAATAATATTTATTTATGTAATCTCAAACACTGAAAATAAATGAAAAACTTGGAATATGCAATACTGAATAAAACCATAAATGTTTTTAATCGGTACCAATTAGTTATTCAGATACCATTTATACCGATTGTTCTAATAATTGGCTCAATTATGAGTATGACCAATTAATCTGTACAGCCTAATTTCCCACTATCTCACTCTTGTGCTGTTAACTGCACTTCATATTTTGCCATTTGAAAACATAGAGCTAAATAATCGACAATCACTTGAAAAATGCTCACTTAATAGGTTTCTTCTTCAATACAACCCACACTTTACTCATTCTTCCCAATAAACCAATCATCTCGTATATTTTACCATTCAGCTGTCCTTATCCAGAAATTTCATAACTTGCCATTAACAAATGTTGGCAACAGCTGTAAAGTGCGGGTTACAACAACTCACCAAAGCTCGATGCCATATCACTCATCATTCGATACACTGCAAAATGACACCACCTTCACTTTGTCGTAACACCAAAGCCTCTGCAGTGATCTTATCAGTCAAACAAGCAGGAGTATATTATGGCTAAAGCCTCAACAGCAAAGCCCGTGCTATTCACCTAAATGGCTTCCTGAAGCACATCCTGCAAAACAGCATCTGGTTGATTATCCTATGCCCTTCAGTTCAGCATGTGCCGTCTACAGCACAAACGGATGAGACGATAAGCTCAGCTTAGAAAAACATTTCTATGCAGCATTTTAAAATGGGATCAACGGAGCAACTGTAACAAACGATTGTACAAGAAGAAGGCAAGTTGTTATAACGAAGAAACTGTCAACGATTAACGAAGCCAACGAGGCGGTTGGCGTCTGAGGCCGCAGAATTTTGCGGTCGGTCCGCGGGTTTGTCGTTGCCTGTGTCGAATTCGACATCGCGTTACCCTTCTTTTTGACAGCATCCTGCCTTCTGTTGTCTATGCTGTGCACCTCTCTGTAAGGCTGGTCTGAAAAAAGTCATTTACTTCATTTACTCTATATATATATATATATATTTATTTGCCAAGAAGTTTAGAAATTATTAAAACAGAAAGTTAAGTAAGGAAGTAGAACGACAACACATGCACACCATAGCGCGCAAAAATAACATGATCAACGCAGTGTTGTAACATAGCTCTATACAGATGCCTCATAGACATCATAACATGTGCTTGTGAATAAGCTGGTTCCCATGACTTCACTTTTGTGAGTATTGTAGAAATAATGAGTTTTATGATCACAGTCATCATATCAAAGTATAAATATTTAATGTTATAAGAAAGTCCTATTTATGCAGACGTTAATTTGCCTACTGGTTTTAGAAATTTGGGCTTAATTCCTGGAAAACCAGTTCTAAATAAATTCTGCTTGAGTCTTGTTACAGTCAAATTGCGACTTGCTTTTTAAAATGTTTCATAAATGCACATTTAGACATGTGCCTTCTAATATGCCTTTGTGTTGATTTTTAATTGTTAGAAAACATTTGCACAGAATACAGCTACAACATTAGTTTTTACACAATAATGTACTGGCTACGAACTATTTGTATTTGCGAGTGGGGCATGTCTTCATAGCATGCCTTTGACTCTACGTAACTCCAAACTGGATGGAGTCTATCATTGTGCTCTACATGCTTGTGGGAGCTCACCAATGGTGACCCCTAATTTTAATTATCTGCACAATGTTTACTGATTGATTAGCTGTTTGTTTTCAGACACTACGACATCATGCTAGCACAGTCAGGGCTTTTGTGAGGTAGATGACAAAATAATTCTTACGTCAGAAATGAGTTGGCTGCAGAAGACACAAAGGCTACACTGGATAGATAACATAAATGAGGACATAATATCACTGGGACTAAACTAAGGCCACAATGAACTTCACAAATCACCGACAATGGAGATAATCTATTCGTACCTATCGCCGTTAAAAGGCAAGCATCAGGAAGGGATGATGATGATGATGATGAAAGTGTCTAGCTACATAAGTATAACTGAAGCATTGCAGTTCTGCCAAAGGTAACAGTCATTTGGTTTGAACCTGTACTTCACGCATGCCAATAAAATCTGGAAATTTCCAAGACCAACTTACCAACTGGAGCAACCTGGAGAAGCGGAGTGGCAAACTGGATGGAAGCGATTTGTCCGTGTCCAAACTTTGAATACGCCTGAACCCGAACCACATACGTCGTACCTTCAAGAAGATTTCCAATACTCAGGCTTCTGACGTCCTATGGAAGAACACCATCAACAGAGTCAGACGTAATGCATCAGTACCATATCTGTACACATGTCGTCTGTAGCCTACGGAGGGTGTTGGGGGGCCATTGAGTAATGGATAACACATTGGCAAGCAAAGCTGATGGTAGCGGTAGATTAACGAGACTGTGTGATAACAAAGATCATTAGCGTCGCCCTCCTCCATTATACAGATTTGGGATTGGCACTGCCTGGGTTCTTGCAGCGGCGGAGTTATGCAAAGCTGAGAAAGTAAATTCGCATCTTATATCCCCTAAGGTCGACTAGTCATTCTATCACTAGGTGGCGGCATTGGTTAAATCAGATGTATAACATAATGGTCACCTTGCATAGCATCCAACAGTTAAATTCGACTCCTGTAATGACTTGTCATTATTTGTTCTTTCATACCATACTTGTAATCATACTGCAGTTTGTCAGTATGAAATTAAACGAAGATATTATTATATTATTATTTGTGGAACACAACTCCGATTTAAACATAGAAAACTTTTAAAAGTGTTGGAGTCGTTTCTATGCTAGGACCACGTGGCTAAATCAGGAACAGGAACATGGATTGTAGACCCAAATATTTGGTAGACCAACATTTATTTATTCACTAATTTATTCAATTCAACATTTTAAATCAACCCTTGTCATCGCCCCACAATGTAAACATATTGCTTTCTATCAACTTAGATGGATTGTGGTAGAACATTAAAGAACTTTATACCCAGATTACAGTACAAACATCTATTAGACACCTTCATGTTCCCTAACAGACTGAACCTTTTACGAAGTTAGGAAGTTAGGCCTAATAAACTCGACGAATGAGCGACTGTTTCATTGCTCTGTGATATGAATTTGTAATGTCGCTGTGTTATGACAGCGATATTTCTTTCCAAAAAACGAAGATATCTATAGTATCTACTGGTGTTTTCTGCATTGTTAGCTTACTGATGGAATTGAAATGAAAATAAACATCAAAGGACAAGGTCATTGAAGTTAAATAAAGGAAAGGAAACTAGTTAGAACACAGATTGGAGGAAAACATATAGAACAAGTGAAAGAATTCTGCTACCTAGGGACGATGATATGATCATGACAGATGCCACAGGGAAATTAAAAGAAAACAGATAGTAATAGGAAGACAAGCATTCTCAAAAAGGAAAGAACTAGAAGAAAAAAGCTACAAATGAATCTGAAGAAAAAAAATGATTAAAACACTGATATGGAGTGCGATGTTATATGGATCAGGGACATGGACCATGAAAAAATTCAGAAAATCAGCTGGATGTAACAAAACAAATGAAGAAGTGATGGAAACGATTGGAGAAGAAAGAGACATGATACAAAGACAAAGACGCAGAGAAGGTCCAGCAGCAGCAAGAGGAGTGGCAACGTCGGATATTTGAACCTGCCTAAGAGGCAGAAAACCTGAAAACGTTAACACAGGTTCTTTATGACATAGCCTATTATTGTTTATTGCAACTGAAGTATTGCTATATAGATTACAATGACTTTAAAGATACAGAAAAAGCAGTTTTTGAAGACAACATAATTGGATAAACATATAAATTATATGAACGATTCTGACAGTTAAAGGAACAATAATAGAACAGTCTATCAGGTGCTGGGGAGGCAATGAAATAGCAGCATTCTTTTCAGAACAGCTTTTTAGAAAATGCCAATGACAGAAATAATTGCAGTAGAGTTAGACTTATTGTTATTATAATTGAGACTTGCTGCAAAAGCAGTTCAGATCTGAACAGTTACTTTATAATTCCCTTACTCATATTGCTGCTACAGTTTATTCGACTGACTTCATTCAGGATTTTACATTAAGCTCCCTAACCCTTTAACGACGAGACTATACTAAAAGCGACTGGGAAAGCATGACAGCTTGTCCTAAAAATGTTGAGTCATCTGATTCTCATAACATATAAAGTCAGATGAGATCAGATTTGGCAACACCTGACTGGAAGTGACTGGTTTCATAAGATCTGATTCTACCTTTGACAATACTTTCATGACAAGTTTCATAAGAACTGTTTCTACCTTTGACAATTTTATTGACTGGTTTCAGGAGAACTGTTTCTACCTTTGACAATACTTTCGTGACTGGCTTCATAAGAACTGTTTCTACCTTTGACAATACTTTCGTGACTGGCTTCATAAGAACTGTTTCTACCTTTGACAATACTTTCGTGACTGGCTTCATAAGAACTGTTTCTACCTTTGACAATACTTTCGTGACTGGCTTCATAAGAACTGTTTCTACCTTTGACAATTTTATCGACTGGTTTTACAAGATCTGATTCTACCTTTGACAATACTTTCGTGAATGTTGACGCCTTGTCCATGACTGGATTCGAGTGATGAGAATGCAGAACCGGTCCCCACGTGACCCGGTAGCCGCTGATCGGGCCCTCCGAAGCTGGTGTTCCCCAGCTCAGCTTCGAAGTAATATTCGAATTACTGATGAGAAATTTGTGCAGCAAGTCGGGCGGTTCCTCTGGAACCCGAGGGACTGAAACAAAACCACAACAACCAATGCAGTGCTTAGTTGCAAAAGAGGAGCACAGAAAGTTTTACAGATTGTCAGAGCACATAAATGTAAAACAGAATTTAATGTTGATAATACGTTGCAAACAAAATAACTGATGATTAAAATTATCTCACATCTAACAATAACAGACATAATTTACAGGACTCTATAGCTTAATTTATTAATTAATTTTTAACTGTATCAATACCTGACACCCCAACATCTTTTCAGCTATGTAGCTGATGGGGCTAGAAGAAGAATTAGGGTGGTTAACCCCAAACCAGCATCCCCAACAACTAAAGCACTGGGCAAAATGTATTTAAACAAGTTTGGAGGAATTGTGGGCCTCGAACTATAAAAGCAACAGTTTGATAGAGTACATGTTGGAGCATATCAGTAAAAGCAATGGTGTACTCGAGGCTGATAATATCTATGTTGGGTCAGCGTCTGTAGTTCAGATGTATATTACAGTATTATTAATAACTTATAATTTTCGTTAATTTTACACAGAAAAACAGCACTATGATTACAGGCACTGTATAAACAAATGATGACTAGTTATTACAGAAGTTTAACTGACGGCTGCCATGCAAGGCGCCCATCACATTATACATCTGATTTAACAATGCTACCACCTAGTGAATGAAGGACCAGACAACCATACTGAATATGGGAAGAGAGCTTACTTCCTCAGCTCTGCACACCAGTGTGTTATCCAATAAACTATCCCCAAAATAATTCAATCATTCCTTAATTCTCATTCCTTAGTCTCATCATTATGGAACAAGGATATCTAATTGTCATTTTTGGCCATAGCAGAGCTAAACACTGAAACTGTGCTTTGTGAACTATATTTTGTTGTACGCTGTACCTAATCATTGGAATATCTGTGCAGCCACATGTATCCTTTCGTACTAAACTTAATACTTATTGAAAACTTAAAACTAAATTTAAAACGAATTGTTTGTCTACATTTATAAGCTGTTTCACTGTCTCAACAGACTAATTTTACATTGATACCTTGTGCATCACACAGTAGATACATTTTTTAATAATATTAATAATAATAATAATAATAATAAAAATAATACCTTCAAAGAAACTCTTTAAACTGTTCTCCCTCACCAGACAGAATGTTACGGTTTAAAAAAATAACAAATAACTTATCTGTCTTTCATTTTAAAATGTTTCATTACCATTGCCAAGACAGTCAGGCTGTAGCTTCCCAATTGCCTGAGCCTGGCCACAGGCTGGCGTAGAGAACGAGACCAACTCTGCCCTTCCGATGATGCCCTGAGTCGAAACGGACTCTACCTTGACCAAGTAACGGCAGTCAGTACGCAAGTCGTGAATCGCAAAATGGTTTTCCTGAGATAAAAAGAATAATACAGCGTTCGACAGCATTCGATTCTTTCATTGATAAAAAATTAACAATGTCAACCTGCTGTTGCTTGCTGTACCTTTGTCAATCCTATTAAGTTTTATTCATCTGATGAAAGGTAAGGGTGATAATGACAGAATTGTTGATATACCACTAGAGAACTTGACTACCCCTAAAGTATACATGGTGGAATGGTCACAAAGTGGAATGGTCATACAGTGTAATGGTCACAGAGTGTAATGGTCACACAGTGGAATGGTCACACAGTGTAGTGGTCACACAGTGGAATGGTCACACAGTGAAATGGTCACACCCTAAAGGACGTTCCTTCAACATATTTAAAGCTGATGCAAAAGTCATATATCATTATTTCATTTCTCTTTGTCTGACTTTTTTTAAACTCATTCTATGTTGCATTTTTCATCGTAAAAAATATGCTGACAGCACACATCTGTTCTCTTTCTGCTTTTTTACAACCGTTGGTCCCGCTTCCACTTTTCTATTCATGGCCTCGATGTTATCAGTGTGTGTGTGTTCGTGCACGCGTGTGTCTCGCTCTATCTGTCCCTGTCTCTGTCTCGAGTGGTCTTGGGTTCTCCGTATTCCAGAATACACAGCCGTCTCCCAATGGTTCACATGGCTCCACGAGGGCCCTCAGTTCGACCCGCCTGTTCCATAGAGACCTAAGGCGCAATCAAATGCCCACTGCACCAGTAAATGCAGACGCTCCGGATAAGCCGGTTTCATTTTCAGCCTCATTTAACAACTGCAGACGATGAAGAAATAAATCTATAACCGAAACAACAAGACAATCGGTTCGGGGAGAGATGGAGAAAAGCAGGAAAGATATGCACAGTGACCAATACATTGCCAACCATGTTGTTGGCATTGGCAACACATTGCAGTAGCAACCAGTGGCGTCGGCAATGGTTGGTATTGGTAACCAATTGGCATCCACCATAACCGGCCTTGGCAATCCTTGAGATTTGGTAAGCTTTCGTCAGCAACCAACGCCATTGGCAACCATTGCCATTGCTATCACTTTGAACTTTGAACCACTGACAGAAGATTAACTATATATAGTATACAATGTATGTTTTAGCAGTCATTACGTCACCAATAGCAACTGTTGGTCTTGGCAACCACTCACAATAACGCATATTTGAGACTTACACTCGTCGTTGATGACATAACTCTTGACAGACTGTCGTCACTGACGGAACTGTCGGCGATGCAAGCTTCAGGGGACCAGTGGATGAGAAACTTCCGGCTGTTCAAGTCAATGCTGTCCTCTGATGACCAGAAACACCAAAGACATCGTCAGACGTAATGTAACCACCCACCTGATAGTAGGACGATTCATCTAACTGAGCACAAAGAACCCCCATCAAACAATAGAGTTTAGTGGTGGAGTGGTCCTGGGGTTGGGCATAATTTCGTCTGAGATATGAGATGCAATAATATTGCTCCTTCTGGTATACTAGTTAGCTAAGGGTAAGCTCCTAAATATATAACTACATGCATACACACATATGTCAACAGACATACATACTCACATACATAAATGCACACATACACATATATTACTAATTCTTTAAGATTAAAATATTTTAAATCAAAGTACCTAACAAAAGTTGAACCACACCAACTGGTAAAGCTGTTAGAACGTAATGTAACAGTAACATCTACACCGCACACATCAAAGTAGAAGAACTCCTTATGCACACGACATCAATCAATCACAGTTCAATTGACAATCAATCACCCAAGCAATCAATGAGCACTGACCAGCAACTCAAACACACGGAAGGAAAGCACCCCCGCGGGGGAGAGACTGGTTCTAAAACCCCACATTCACACTGACTAGATTGATTGCCTAACTGACTGACAGACTGACTGACTGATCACATACAAACAAAACAGACTCCACAGGAAACTCGGAACCAAGCCGCCGTCAGCCTCACTGAACCCAGTCAGTTGTTTAACACCTTCAGAACAAGAGTGGACTAAAAGCCACTGCAGCTCCTTATTAAAGACTTGAAAGGCCATCCCACACTTAATTAGGACCTTCTATGCAGTGTGATGTATCACGTTTTGAGGTAAACACTATAGAAGAACTTTAGGTGTCTGACTCTGGCGCATAGATTGAACTAAACTTGACTCTGTAGGGCCTACATTAAGTTGCGGTTTATATTAAGTTGCGGTTTATATTAAGTTGCGGTTTATATTAAGTTGCGGTTTATATTAAGTTGCGGTTTATATTAAGTTGTGGTTTATATTAAGTTGCGGTTTATATAAAGGTGCGGTTTGTCAGCTTAATTAGAATTAAACAAATACTGAATTGAATTGAATAAAAGTCGTTACAAGCAAGGCACCTTAAAGTGGCACATTTCACATGAAATAACACAGAATAGAACATAAAACAAGATCTTGTGCTGACACAGCCCCTTATGTTAGTTTCCAGCAATCTGGTGAAATACTCCCTCTGTTTCTTCCTTGCTCTGTATCACCCCTCTTCCATCGCTCCCTTCTCTGTTCTCTCCCTCAATTCATTCATCCATCCGTCCTTCAATTCATCCACGGATCAATGCATGTCCGTCTCCCATTCATCCATGCAATGATCAACTATCAATTCATTTATTTATCCATCCAAATATTCCTCCTCAACCTCTGCCTTCTCTCTTCCTCTCCATCCGTCTACATCGTCCAAACACCTCTTCTGTCTTCGTCCGTGTGGTTCTCTGTATATGTTGCTCTTTTTTCTAACCCTATAATATGTCAACCTCTCTATCTCTATCTGTGTGTGTCTCTCTCACGTTCTCTCTCTCTGTCTCTCTGTCTCTGTCCATTTCTTTCTCTCTCCCTCTCACTCTCTCCCTCTCTCTCCATCTCTGTCTCCATCTCTGTCTGTCTCTCTCTCCATCACTCTCTCTCTGTCTCTGTCTCTCTCTTTCCTCTCTATCCGTTTCTCTCTCGCTCCATCTCTGTCTCTGTCTGTCTGTCTGTCTGTCTGTCTCTCTCTCTCTATCTATCTATCTCTCTCTGTCTCTCTCTCTCTCTCTGTTTCACTGTGTCTCTGTCTCTATGTCAATCTCTAGTGATTTCAGACGATTTATCTCAGCGGCGGTGAACGCCTGATGTTCTCCAGAGTAGATTCCTCTAAAACCGGTCACAGGAAGAAACATACGTCTGACGCCAGCCAACGACCAACCCAGCCAGTCAGCCAGCCAGTCACAGTCAAACAGTCGTGAGAGCCAGAGTGACAAGAAGAATGAGAGATGCAGCATTCCAAAGTTCAAAGCCTATTACAAATCATAGGTAGTTAGGTCAAAACCTAGTCTCCTTCTTGCTTTGCTTTATGACCTCCGTACATAGGCCCTATACCATCCGTCTCTGTCCGTCTCTTTCTTTATCTCTGTCTATCTCAGTCTCTTTCTCCATCTCTCTTTCTCTCTCTCTCTCTCTCTGATTCTCTGTCTGTCTGTCTATCTGTCTCTTTCTCTCTCTCTGTCTGTCTGTCTCTGTCTCTCCTCTCTCTCTGTCTCTCTTATTCTCTGTCTGTCTCTTTTTGTCTCAATCCTTTTCTCTGTCTCTCTGCCTCTTTCTCTCTTCTTTCTCTGTCTTTTTATGTCTGTCTGTCTGTCTATCTGTCTATCTGTCTGTCTGTCTGTCTGTCTGTCTCTTTCTGCCTCTCTCTTTTTCGCTGTCTCTCTATCTGTCTCATTCTCTCTATCTTTTTCTCTGTCTCTTTCTATATCTGTCTTTCTCTGTCCCACTCTCTGTCTCTGTCTCTCACCATCTCTAAATCTTTGCCCTTTATGTCTCCGTGGCAATGGACACCCATGAAAACTCCACGGCCAGAGAAGAACTCAGCCTCTGATCCCAAAAGTCAAACTTCGACCAATGAAAACAATTTCAACAGCAAATAAGAAACTCATCAACAGAGTCTCAAGTTGCGGCTTCAAAGGAGTCGGCTAAGCAACCAGATAAGAGTGCTTATTTCATAAATAAGACTTCTGTCATAAAGCCAAATATACCTAGCACTATACACTAAATCAATCAATATTAGTCTAATAAATGATATCTGAAGGTTTATGCAAGTGCTATAGAAATGTGATTGCAAGAAAGCAAACACATAATCACTAGTCATAGCAAATTACAATGATTTATCAGATGGTTGGGAGAAACTAAAAGGTGCTATGTGCTATACTAAGTGTCTTCGTACATATAAACACACACGCACACGCTCACGCACACACACAGCTGCATATATACATACATACATACACACACAAAATATGGCCAAGCCAGTTCATTCACTGGTGAATATTGGTGAGTGCTGCGTCATATGAGACAGGTTGTCGGAAGATTCCAAGAGAAGATATGACCGAGATCAGAGACAGAAGGTGATTCCTTAGCTGCTAAGTCGTGATCTTTATATACATACATCTGACATAGAACATCTGATATACCATGTCGATTTCGCCAGGAAACGTTTGCTTTGAGGATTCCATTGTCGTAGAACGGTTTGTCGACGGACAGGGCTACGACTGGAGATGGAGTCGGATGAACACGGCTAGCACCAGCTGAATCAGAAGGCATTCCATCTGGAAAAGGTTCAACATGGTCAAACGCCTGCTAATAGTTATTTGTTAAAACTATGGTTAAGCATAAGTCGTTAGTGCTAAGCAGCTGGGTGTAAAAGACCAACATCTCCAGTCTAATGACATAACCATAACCGTATGTTTTTTATTATCCATCTCAAACAATTGCACACAAGAATAAGAATGCATTATAAAACGGTAATAAGAGGGATAATAGGGAAAGTAAACCCCTAAGGGACCGATTGGTCCTGCTAACAGGGCCTCCCTTTACAATTTGATATTGGGCAACAGGTACATACTATTGAAACATAAATCATCATCTAACTAGTTAACTAATACTGTCAACTAATGACATCAACAGTCTCATGGATGCAATTCATTTATTTACTACCTACTTACTCTGCTTGTGATGTAACTAAATCTTGAGCTGTTGCTATCTATTGTTTGCATAAACCTGCAAGAATATCTGCGAGCATTAGGGCTCTGCACAGGTACCAAATGGGTATATTGGTACAACCACAATGAATGAGCTCCATGTGGACATGTGGACATGCAGGCCCATAGACAGAAAGTCTGGGCCCCTAGGCAGAGAAATTCAGGGCAAAAATCCTAATTTATTCATAATTTATTCTAATATTATGCATAAGTTGCCTGCGGCTCCCATCCGAACCCCTTGGCAATTTGCCCTTCCCCTCTTAGAGAGTCTGCAGGCAGGGTTTGTCCAGTGTAAAACACCCACACAATATTCCATCACTGATTTGATGAACCATAAATAAACTTTACCCCGGTTGTCAAAATGCAAGTGGAAACATTTATCAGTTTATCACTCTAACAGGATAGGAACAACGCACAATTGTCAAAACCCCACCACGAATAACAGCCGCATGACGTCACTCCTCTTCATGACGTCACTTTTCTTCATGACGTCACTCCTCTTCGCAACGCTAAGCCGGAGACTAAACATTCATGACCCTGTCGGTGACTGCAGCAACTATCGGATGGGAAAGGCCAGCTTGTCAGCAGGGATTTCCTACGCCTGCCTCCGGCTTCATCTTTAATATGATGGAAATGCAATCGGCTCCTCTTCCGACGACGACATAACTGCTGCTGAGGCACATCTCAGATGTCATCTTGTCACTTAGTTCTCAATCGGAAAACACTTTACCTTAACTGATATCATCCATGTATTGGTTCGCTCATTCGTTCGTCCATTTGAGAATTTATATAGCGCCTTTTCGGGGAACCTACTCAGGAACGCTCCCAGAACAGTCGTTACTAAAGAAAACGACTTGAGGGACTTATAAAACCCAGTTGGGTTGAGCAGGATTAAGTGTGTATGGATATATGGCAAGATGTACCATGAATCGATGGATGCATGGAAGGATGAACGGATGTAAGGAAGGATGTATTATGCATGGATGGATGAAGTACTGACGTATTTATGGGTAGATGGATGTATGAATGGAGGTACTGATGCTTATACAAATGAATGTGTGGATGGATGATTGGATGGATGTATGAATGGATGTAGGCCTACCGATGCTTATACAAATGAATGGGTGATGGATAGATGTCTGAATGGATGTACTAATGCCTGTACAAATGATCATTGGATGGAGGAATGGATGGATGAATGAATGAATACAGGTTAGAGGGATGCACAGACAGCTGAATGTGGGGATGGATGGATGTACCAACGGATGTATGGGTTGAATTGGGTTGAATGGGTGGGTGTATGAATGCAGGAAGGAAGGGTGCACACTGTACAGATAGATGTACAGATGGGTGCATGCATGAATGAATAATGCATAGATAAACATTGAGATAGATGGATGGATGCATGGATGTATGAATGGATATAATATGGATGAATGTAGATAGAAGAATGCTGAGATGAATGGATGGATATACGGATGGGTGTAGGGATGTACATACAGATCAATGCATAGATGCAGAGATGTATGAATGGATGTATATAAGGATTGATGCACAGATGAATGGATGTATCAATGAATGTACAGACGGATTGGTTGGCATCTGATTGAATAAATGGATGGTTGGAAACATGGATAGATGTATCAATGTATGGATGGATGGATGGATGCACAAATGGACGCAGGGATGGATGGATGGACAGCAGCGACCGGTTGGTGGATTGAAAGAAGAAGGGATGAATGAAAGCCAGCCAGGTCAGAGATGGAAGCCTCTTAGCATTCGCCGCTCAAAAGAGCAGAATAATCGGCTCTTGTTACTATGGCAACATGCTCTCAACGAGCGACAATTTTCTTCATCCTTCAAAGACCGTCTAATTACGGCGATTACAGAAAATGTCTCCACGAAAAGCGACTCTGCAAAAAGGTCAGGGAAGGGCGCAACCTGAGCCATGGGAAGTCGGAGACGCGCAGATATAGACGAACCGGAGAGAAATTGAAACATCTTATGAGGAAATTGATTCTCAAGATATGACGAAATGAAGGGCGTCTCACTTACACTGATCAGCAGGCTTAGGCAGCGGGTAGGTCGTGATGTAGACGCTCGCCTTCTCACTCTTCAGTCTCACCTCACCGTACTGGCAAATGGCTTGAACCTGATCCACAAAATGACAACCCAGAAAAATTCCATCTATGTATAAAATTATATATATATATATATATGTACATATATAAATGTATATAATATGTATATATATATACATAAGCATGTATGTATGCAAGGAATTATGTATATAGGTACGCATGCGATGCATGCTCGAATCAATATATGCATACAAGTAAGTAGGTATGCATCTGAGCATGTATACACATAAGTATGTACATGTATGGATGTGTGCAGTAATGCTTGCATGCACTAGTGTATGCATTTATGATTGTATGCATGTATGTTTGTTCTGTATGCACCGGTCTGCATATGTATGTATGCTTCTTTGCATGCATGTATGTATGCAGATTTGAATACACAGGTATGTATGTATATGTATGAATGCATGTCTGCTTCTTTGCATGTAAGCATTTACATTGCTGTACTAAGGCACTGTATTAATCAGTAAATTAATTGAAATCTAAATACAATTAGGTTAAATACTACATTGCATACCAACTATTACTAAATTAAGCTGCTCTATTTCAGACGAGTTTATATATTTATTACCGAAATTTGATACCGCACTTCTTCAACATTTTTTGCTCAGAAGTGCATACACACGCCTCGACGGCGCAATTGCAGATGTACTGCAGAGCAATTGTGCGCGAAGGACTTGCTCAAGGTCCCTACACAGTTACTCCCTGGACGAGGGTCGAACCCGCACTCTCTGCGGAGACTGAACGTTACTGGGTGACCGCTCTAACCGATCGGCCACTGTGCCACACCATTGCAGCGGCACAGTGGCCACTCCAATGGTGTGAGCTGAAGGCGCCTCTGAGTAGGCAATCTTGAAGGGGTGATGCATAAAATAAAATTGCTGTAATAATAATAATAATAATAATAATAAGAATACTGATAACGTGCTTAACAACCACTGCAATTAATATTCTCGATGATAGGTGCCAACAAGTAAGTATGTAAATGCTTTATTACATTACATTACATACTTTACATTACATGAAACACAAAATTCATATACCTCTAAGAAAATAGTAAAAATTACAATACAACAGATATGCAAGTGTTTGAGTCGTGTCGAATAGTCCTAGCATTCCTCCTGTTTACGACTGTGAGGTACACAGCACAGACCTGTACAATGTACGTCGTATCAGAGTCAAGGTTTTGAATCTGATATGTAAGACTGTTTCCTGGCAGAACTTTCCGTGACTCGTGGTTGCCTGCATGTTGGGCAGCAGCCGTGGGCTTCAAGCGTTTGCTCCAGTAGAGCTGGAACAGTTACCACATTATTATTATTATTATCATTATCATTGTCATCGTCATCATCATCATCATCATCATCATCATCAATTATTATTAATATTATTATTATTATTATCGAAATGTGAATCTGAGGTGTGGATATTCAGCCACCAAGTGAAGATACACTTAGATTTCCAAATCCTTGAAAGCCAATGAGAAATAGTAAGTTTTTAGTCGTTTTTTGAAAGAAGGAGGTGAATTTGAGCTATGAAGAGAGAGTGACAGTCGATTTCATTTCTTAGGAGCAGATGCATGGAATGAACGAGAGTTTATAACTGTTCTGCATCGTGGCTCAGCTACGGCTGCTGCCCAAGACCTCTACTTGATGATGGCAGGAAATAAAATTGCTTTGATAAACAAGTGTTACAATATTGTCACATAAGTACTAATAATCAAATATTTTCCTAACAACTGAGAACACAAATATTTATCATTATTATTTTTACTATCAAACAATAATCAAACACTGCCAATCGATGGCTGCGAGCAACAATGAGCAAAGGACTTGCTCAAAGTCGTTACTCAGTAACCATCTCAGGAGAAGAGGTTCAAAACTTCAAACCCATGCTCTCTATGTTACAAATTACAAGGCGAGCACTCTACCCAACCGGCCACCATGTCACAACCTACCTTGTAT
The DNA here is from genome assembly GCA_959347315.1 of Bimastos eiseni. Lineage (NCBI taxonomy): Eukaryota > Metazoa > Annelida > Clitellata > Crassiclitellata > Lumbricidae > Bimastos > Bimastos eiseni. The sequence goes on along the minus strand of OY365813.1, from coordinate 12,097,948 downwards.
CTGGTTACTGGTAGATCCGATTTCTTTGGAGGAAACCAACGTATTGTGACGGTCATCTTTCCACCTGCTATCAGAGTGTCTCCTTCCGTCAGATTGGTTGGCGGACCGGGCTTTCTCGGCTCTACAATGCCAAGATTCAATCCGTATGGCAAATGTCCTTAAAGCGACCGATCTGAAGTTCTCACAAGGATAATGAAACTATAAACCTTAAGAATTCATGAGAACATAAAATACAACTAATAATGACAATAATAAATATAGTAATAATAATAATAATCATAACAATAATAAAAATAATAATAATAATAAGATCTGAAGATCGGAAACTCTCTGTCAGTTCCGGGCACCTCAGACTCTCAATGGAGCTGTAGTGAGACCAGAAACTGATTGACTCTTACATGTAATGATAATGAACTTATGAGTCTGTATCCATGTCCGTTGGTTCACGAATAAATAAGTTAATAATAATAATAATAATAATAATAATAATAATTCAAAAAAATTAAAAGTAATGATGACGAAGATGATGATGATGATGATGATGTCGACGACGACGACGATGATGATGATGATGTGTTGAGCAGCACAAACGTGTGTGAGATAGGAACACAAGGTGAAAGGATCTTTTCAGTCTAGCAGTAGACTTAGACCTTTGCCCCACCAAGAAAGATACAAACCACACATGACCCCCTATCATAACAACCGCTGACCCATGCATGTCAAGAAGCACAGGAGGCAAAAGTCTGTGAAGAAACGTAATGCTTGTAAAACCAGGAACAAACAGGCTTCGATCCTTCTGAAGTCCTTCTTCAGTGTTTTTCTCATTATGCCACTACAAGTCTGGCAGAGGTTAAAGTCATCAGATGGTTAAGTTAATTAGCAGTCGGTCGGTCGGTCTACCTTTGGAGAGAGTGAAGGCCTGTGTGGGTAGGGAGCCTCCTTTGGATCCGTGGATGTTGACGGAAGAGACGCGGAACTGGTACCAGTGGCCAGGTGTGATATCATTAATCACGGCTGACGTACCTGTGGTCTACAGCCAACAGAAAGCCAACAGAACAACCGCTCATCAGTATACAGTTACAAGACAGTTAACTGCAGGAATTTCAGGCCAGCACACAACCCACCAGCATCTTACTTACTTGCTCATTTAACTACCCAACACTAACACTCTAAGGCATAGGCGTCAGGCAGGCTGAACTCTCAATACATCTGTCAAACAGCAATGCACCTTAATACGCTGTTATGTAATGTAAAGTATTGTAGAACAATAGCACTTATACAATAAAATTGCATGTAATAGGAAAACAATCACCACAATGTTAGTAGGTCAAAGGTACCCAATAGGTGCTGTATAATTGTCTTGTTGTAGGCCTACACAGTACAGCGGTAATGTAACTAAGGTTTTTACTCATTTGCCAGAGAACAATTTTCAAAGCCATTTAAATAAATGCAGGCAGAGATTTGGGCAAAATCATCACACAATACAATATCATGAAAACACAATACCACTAGAGTACAATAGCACTAGATTACAATACTACTAGAACACAATACCAGTAGAATACAACACCACTAGAATATAATAACACCATAGAACACAAGGCCATTATAGCACAATACCACTAGAGTACAATACCACTACAGTACAATACCACTACAGTACAATACCACTACAGTACAATACCACTACAGTACAATACCACTACAGTACAATACCACTATAATACAATACCACTAGAGTATAATACCACTACAGTACAATACCACTAGAGCACAATACCACTATGATAAAATACCACTAGAGCACAATACCACTACAGTACAATACCACTATTATACAATACCACTAGAGTATAATACCACTAGAGTACAATACCACTCTAATACAATACCACTAGAGTACAATACCTCTGTTACCTGATACTGCTCCAGTAAACTACATGAGAAGCACATTTCGAAGTGCAACCCAAGGCACTACGTTAAAAATGCAGAATAGGATAAACACAGGAAACGATCAGAGGACGATTAGACGAAATCAAAGAAAGCATTATATAATCAGCTATAAAAAGAATCCCACATTATACGAATCGGGGAAAATTGATGGCAAAATACACCACCACCATCCCCGCCTACCCCCATTAGTCAAAGACTACCTACCTTTTCGCTGAAGCTGTTAATGAATAGTCTGAATAAGAGAGAATGGCAGTGACTAGTGGATCTACATGATCTGCGGTCATTGGCTTTCTGACAGACCACTGTAATTACGCCTCATTTACCAAAAGGGCGATGATACATTAATGGGTTTTATCCCACCAACCATCTTCCCATTAGGGTCAGTGACAAAGACCAGTCAGACATCGTGCGCCCCCAGCGGGGCAGTTGAGTCACTGGTAATTACCCGTGTGGTCAGTCCAGAGACCAACCCACATGACAACCATTACGATCACTTACAGATTGCCCTCACCCCTACCATGCATGTTTTCAATCTACTTTCCCTAGCCACAGACCCTCCATGTAATTTCAGTAGTGTATCTCAAGAGTTTCAAAATGGTTTACAGGACATTCAAAATTTAAAAAATTATATTAGTTAATCAAGGAACTGAAAAAGTAATGATAAAAAAAATGACAAAAAGTCTGTCTTAGACTTTAGTTCGGAATTACCTGAAATGCATAACTGTGAGCCACAACATTCCGTTTTATTCTACTTTAACTCTTTCCACATTTTGCTAGCTTTACTGTCTGCCCCACACGAAATCCTCAGTACTTCACTAACATACTCGTGCCTAAACCTTCGCCTTTTTACCTTAACTGCTACCTTTACCCCTTCTGCCTATACAGTTACCGTCACCGTTTAGTAATTTACTGTTATCTTCCCTCTTTACATAACTTCTTCTGCCCTTACCTTTACTTGTACTACTTGCACTATTACCATTACTTTTTCTATCTTTACTTATACCTTCACCTTTTCCATCATGCTACCATTACCTTCACTCATTCCTTTACCTCTTCTGCCGTTACCTCTAACTTTACTTTTTCTACCTTCACTGTTACCGTTACCTTTTGTCCTTTTTTATCTTTATCCATACCCTCACCTTTTCTATCATCCTTTCTCTATCTTGACCTTTACTAAATTAATTTCACCTCTTCTACTTTTACCATGACCATTATCTCAACTTCTGTCACCTTTAATTTTCTACCTTAACCGTTACTATCACCATTTCCCCTTTACCTGAGGGTACCTTTACCTTCTCCATCCTTAGGGCACAACTCGAAACTACTGGCAGTTGACCATCAGAGTTCCCCGAAAGCATGACAACCACAGCATCACATCGCATCTTTAGATTTATATAGCTCCTCTCACACAATAACTATTCAGAGGTCCTCTCAGCATGGACACCACACCTCGGGGAAAGGGGGGAAAGAAATGCATTTAAAGAGTGATAATCCGACAGAGAGAAGCTAGTCATTAGGTTAGCCCTTGGGGATGGAGGAAGCTCATTCCAGGTAGATGGACCAACGGTGTATGTATACAGCATACAGGAAAGTGGAAAACACCTGGAAAGCGATCCGCAGCAATTATCCGATCGCGTCCATCGCAAACATATGGACAGGCGATTTAAAAGTCATCCTTCCGCAAGCCATCATCGACCTTTGTAGGATGAGAAGACGTCAACTGCAGATGCCAATACGTGTCTTCGTGTCATATGCCAGTAATGGCCATTTGGCGCCTGCTCAGGCTGCCAGCATACAATCAGTAGTCATCACTACAGCATCACTGTATGCCTGTCTCTCTGCCTAAACTCTTGATTGTCAGTCCGTCTGCCTCTTTACGTCCGCCTGTCCCTGTGTGCATGCTTAAACTCATGCTTGTCTGTCTGTCAGTCTGGCTTTATGTCTGTCTGTGCATCTATCTGTTTGTATATCAGACTGTCCCTGCCTGCGTGCCTAAACTCTTGCTTGTCCGTGTGCCTGCCTGCCTGGCTTGTACATGGAGCTGCCCTTCACTGAACCATAAAGTTAATCGGATCGTGCCGCTAATCCTCGGGTCTTCCGGTCGTTTTCCCCGTCAACAAACCGAGAGACGATACACAGATGAAGCTGAGGAAGCTAACGATCCAATTTGTGTCGGCATCGTCCAAGTCTTAACCCAATCACCACGGCGGCAGCAGCAGCAGCAGCAGCAGCAGCAGCGCAGACCCCTTGGCCAATTACCCAACCCATGAATACCTACCCGTTTCCACGGAATGCCAACGGGCAGTTCGCGACCACCTGAAGCCGACAATTTAAATAGACACAATCAATGATCGTTGGGAAGACGCCGCCGCCTGGAAAGCAGGTGCTAGGGAGAGGGTGCAAGGGAAAATGGGATACGGTGAATTCGATGAAGTAGCAATGCCGGGTATAGACAGGTGCGAGCGCTCATCGACGACGACGCTGTGGTTATTGTTCGGATGAGAAGAAAAGGATGGAACGCTTGGGAGAGAGTAGGAAATGTGTCTGCTATCTGATATGGGCAATTGATAGGTTGTTTGGCACTGTCTCTGTCGCTCTCTGTGTTTCTGTATGTGCGTGTATGTATATGTGTGTATATGTGTATGTATATGTATGTGTGTGTATATGTGTATGTATATGTGTCTGTATGTGTGTATATGTGTAAGTATGCTTTGTTTGCATGTGCCCACAAGTTTAAGTGTAAATATCTATTTATAATGTACATTAATGGATAGTGTGGCACTGTTTCCTGTCTATGTGCTAACGTACATCCATGTTTAATGCATGCACATGTGTGTTTATATGTGTATATATAATTTTATAATATATATATATATACATATCGTATTGTATCGTATTTACAGATTTCTAAAGTGCCTCTCACAGAACAACCTAAACAACCAATGCCAGCTATAAATATATATATATATATATATATCTGTATATATTGTATATATATATATATACAATTGTTTGTGCTTTTAACACAAAGACACACTTATATATAATACATACATATATAATACTATATGTATTGTATCTGTTAGTGTAAGTATGCACGATGGTCTGGGTGATGTGTGTGCGTATGCGTGCATGCATTTGTGTGTCTGACTGGAAGCTTGTAAGTGTCAGTTTGCGTGTATACAATATACAGACAATCCACTTGAAGAGATGGAAAGCAAAGTGGAAATGGCCACTCCGACAGAACACAGACTCCTCCTCTGAACTCTTCCAGCTCCCAACGACGATGAGTGCGCTCTTACTAGAAACCGATATACAACGGAGCCATCACTCGCCATTATACAAAGAACGGCATAGGCAGCCCACCGAAGAATTCCAGAAGCATAACAATGAGAAACAGTCGACGCCACAAAGAATAGCCAAAAATAAGATATCGACCAGTAAAGTGACGTTGGAACATCTTCGTATTTGATTTTGTAATGATTGCTTCCATCAATACAATGCAGAATGCGCAAATGTAGCATTAGTGTAATGTAATAATCCACGGTATCGTAATGTAATAATTCAACGTAAATGAACGTTTCCATCATGTAATCGTACATTTCAGTGGCGGCATTTTGTGTGGTGTATCTATGAAGCGACTAGAAAGGCATTTATAGAGCCATGTTTGTATAAGGCATACACAGCACCACTGAAGGACATCCTCTCAAGATCCCCCCCTCCCCACAGTCTATCTACAGTTATAATCGAAGTGATTGAAACAAATGCCGCTAAAATTAGATATCAAATGGTCCTGATACAGATATACACATCACACAGCTAAACATAAATGCATATATATATATATATATATATATATATATACACATGCAGATATCACATGCACACATACAAACATATACCCATATGTATATCGGTATATATTTCTATATACAACGCACGCATACATACATAAGCAGTCTGCTAAGTAAACTCTTGTTCCATCTCACACATATGTATACACATACACACACACACACAGACATACGCTAAAATGCCACTAAAATTAGGTCTCGAATGACTTGACACATAACGCGCATACATAGATACATACAAATATATACACAGGCCTACAAGTACATACACATACAAACCAACAACATACACCAGTAGGTGTTCTCTTCTGTTCATAATTAGGTAGATATACATAAAACCTGCCTAAGAAAGCTGCTGAGAGGTTCCACTCGAGTGCCTCTTACAGCTACTCAAGTGTCCAGAACCGGAAAAGAACTATTTCAGGTAAAAGCCATTGTGCTTCAGACATCTCTCATAGACAGGAAGTAATCAGTCGGTGAAGAAGAGGCAGGAGTCACGTGACCAACCACTTCAGAGTAATGGAGATACAGAAGCAGCCATGCAATCAAATGCAATACAACTGATTAGGTGTTCAGTATAGCAACAGTTTATAAGTTTACACAATCTAATACAATACAATATAACTGAATATGATATTCTTTTCCCCAAAGTCCGGTTTTATTGGCTCTCAGCTCGTCGGCTCATATGCATAATCATCTGTATATGCAATTAAACATACAACAATACAATACAACTGCATTCAACATTGCCCTCCCTCTGAAAGTCAGAAGTCCATGTGACCAAACATAAAATTATGTGGCAAGGGTTGGCTTTAGGTATAGGCTGGTCATATAGCTGTCTGGAGCAACAGCAATTAATTTAGAGGTGTCATCTTCACAATAATGGTGTTATATGTTGTCATGTTTTCCGCTAATTTTTCATAAATGGTTCACACTTTTGTGGGCAGGTCCGAGTAGAAGACGATGACAGTTAAATAAAGATCATATTCGAAGTCTATGGCCATAAGTTCTGATAACCTAAGAAACGTCCCTTGTCTAAATATAAATAAGTGATGTATTAGCCAAGGAAAAAAGTTTATGGAGTAAGAAAGTAGGCTGTAGCCAGATAGGAGACTCGATTTATGTAGTTTCATAAAAAACATTTGCGTGAACACATTAAGTTAACAGCTTAGAGGGAGCATTGCTCGAGGTCCCATCATCAGACGTTTGTATCAGTAATCTATACATTACAAGTCGAGTACTAAAACCAACTGACTATCACCCGATGGCCGCAGAGCGTAGTGCTCAGTGCTCACCTGGGCAACCTGTTGCCATGTGGTCATGTTGGCCTCGCTGTGACGTCGGCCAATGTTCCACCGGAAGTCAACGATGTACAGGACTGGACCGGTTCCATTGGACGCAACAGAGTTCCACTTTAGTTCCACTGATCCACCTCTCGGCTTCTCTTTTAACACCGGCACCTGAGGAACATCTGGCAAATCTGAAAACATTTACCAATAGTTGGTAAAAGATTGAAAACAGTAAGCTTCGTTGATATTAGTGGTTTCACGAACCATTTGACGACAGTCTCCTTGACACTGAATCTCGTGTGCTAAGCACAAAATATGTCAGTTTGCAATTCTAACAAAGAACAGAATGCTCTGGGAAAAAGAAAATTTTAACTAATGAATATATATATATATATATATATATATATATATATTCATATATATATATATATACACATCACAGTACACATATATCTATATATATATGCATATATATATGTGTGTGTGTGTGTGTGTGTGTGTGGGGGGCCTTCCCAAAATCATTTGAAACAAAACTGTATGATTCTCAAGAGATTGCCAGCACTAACCTTACTCAGGCCGCCCTGTGACTTAACATCACATTACAGGATAGTAAATTACAGACAGATGGAAACCAGAAACACACAAGCCCAACATCGATCAACGACTTACTTACTTACTTAATTAGCCGGCTGTCTGCGCTCAAGCATTGGCATTTAACTCGTCAATTGAACGTCCATTCCGTCATCTTCTTATCTCGATTACCTACACAGCACCACACCCCAACGGGAGACTTTCCCTCGAATATAAATAACACACTCCCAGCCATCAATCCACACACAGATTCAGGCCTCTGCATACACCAGGAAGGCTGTACTACAGATATCTATGATCCACTCAGCAGACCACAACATCGTAGGATATGAGACCCATATCATATGGGACCGAAATCGGGTCCAAATGGGTTCCATCTAACACTCCAAGTAATCCATGATCGAATCAGCAGCCCACAACATGGTACCACACCAGATCCATATGCCACATAAAACCCATATGTCAAATAACACAAATTGGCCACATAAGACCCATATGTCACATAAGACCCATATGCCCCATAAGACCCATAATCCATATGCCACATAAAATCCATATGCCACATAAGACCCATAGGCCACATAAAACCCCAATACCACATAAGACCCATAGGCCACATAAAAACCATATGCCACATAAAACCTAAACGCCACATAAAACCCATATGCCACATAAGACCCATATGAGACCAATATCGAGTCCATACGGGTCCCATCTAGTGTTCATGGGAATGCTGGCAGAGAAAATCAGAGGAAACCAGAAGAGAAAAAGAACAGTCTCCAAAGCCAGCCTGAGAGGAGGCCACAGCTATAAACTGTCAGTGACTTCATTTTCTCAACCTCAGCATATGAGGGCAGGTGAGGAGGTCTCTACCTCGTAGCCCAAACTTCCCTCGAGGACAATTAACAATCAGAGCACTCCTCAGAGACATCTCACACAGAAGTGTAGACAGAGCAGGAAACCTCACAACAGGTATCTGCCTCAGCAGCATAGGCGGATATTTGGTCCTGGCTTGGAGGGACAGGTCGACAAAAATAGGGTTGGGGAACAGGGTCCAACAAAATTACAATCCTCAAACATGGAAATTTGTAACATCTATGAAGTATTTATAAAATACTGGGGGGATATAAGCAGCTCCATTCCCCCACACCTGAAATTTTTAGAAGACTGTCCCTTCCTGTTCCCTAAGTCTCCTCCTCTGGTCAGCAGAGATCTGAACCCCAACCTCTGGTATGACAACCACCGGACCAGACAGGGTCCCAAAGGCCCCTCCCCTTCAGACAACCTACCTTCTGGTGATGGAAGCAGGGCTCTCCGACATGACGTTGTCCCACAGTGTGTAACACAGCACTTGAAGTCCTTATCACAGTTTTTATCACTCACGCAACCCCTCCCTCCTCCTCCTCCTCCTCCTCCTCCTCCCCCGCAGCCGTCTATGCCTCCTCGTGTTGTGTTGTGCTCCGTCTGTGAGGGGCAGACACCAGACGTCGCCTGCTTCATGTCCTTCAGGAACTTACAGCTCTCCGAACAGATTCGATCCTCCTTCTGCAAAGAAATCGAATTAAAAGGATCTGTAAAAGAAGTCTTTCAGTCAATAGATCTGTATAACCGCAGTTGTTCCCAACCTTTTTCGACTTTGAGCCACTTTTATTTAGTTGGAGGACATGATGTGCCACATGGTTAAAAATAATTATTTTAAATTTTAACAGATTTTATTATAGAATAGAATCAAATTACACATGGATATATACAATTGATGTTACTTATAAACATCAACAAAATATAACAATTTACAAAAGAAAATAATTATTCTGTCAAATATTCATTTTTGCACGTATATTTTTTATCTTTGATAGGTCGAGGGCAAGTTTTTGAGGCCTGGTGGGTCGATTTTGGTCCGTGTGCGCCTTGCATTGCTGCCGAGTGCCGACAGATGCAATTTGTAATTGTAACTGCCAATTTTTAGAGCACTGCAGCCACAGCTCAAAATATATATAAGTGATTTACACAGGCGCTTGACGCCAAGGATAGGTGACGCACTAATTCATTCTATGGACAATTAGGCTTACATAATGCACAAAAAGCAGTTAGCAATCGGTGTAATAAAGAAAACACTTACTCACAAACATACTCAACAAAAGTTTTGAGGCACGAGTGTAAAAAAGACAAAGTGAGAACAAAAGTACGATCAGTCTTCGACTCTGACAGACGAAGAAATTCCAAGCAACTATATCTACTGAAAAACTACTATAGCTCAGCCGTAACTCCATTATGACAAGCCTGGGTAAGAGTCTGAGACCTGGACAGGTTTTGTGGTTGCGTCAATCAAACTACTCTGTTCCATTCTCATCATTTCGTCTTCAATTCTCCTCCTCAGCCGCTGGTCAAAGCGACTGGATTCCTAAACAGAATGGAATTTCTCTGCTCCTTCTTCTGTTTTAATAGACTGTCTTGCCATAACATCTCAGTCTAAAGATGATGATGTTAGCAAAGGTACTCAACGCCCTCTATCTTTCCAATCTGTCCTCCTCAGATGATGATGATGATGATGATGACGATGACGACGACGTCGACGATGATGATGATGATTTTTCAGTTCGAAGGCAGGCCCATTGGCCTTATGCCACCCGGAGAGTAGACGAGTGAGGTGCTTTCCTGTTGCCCTTCCTCACATTCACTTATTGGTGAGGAACTGGTCCTAGGCATAAGATACTAGGGAACCTTAGTTTTTGGGTTGGGGTACAGAACACTCAGGTTTTTCATATCATGAAAAAGCAATACCCATAAAGTATAATAATGCACTTGGCATTATCAACTCGTAAAACAGAAAAGCGGAGGGAACAAAATCTGCACCCTCTTTTTTATACTGAAATTACGCCTCTTCTTGATGTAATAAATCCGAGATGTTCTAAAAAAATACGCCACATAAATGTCAAGCATAAAAAATTCTTATTCGCCTGGATAAGCAGCTCCCCGTGAAGCACAAGTGGCTTCTGGGATGCCTCTCAATATTTCATCTTCGAATCTATTAGTTGTCCGATAAGGCACAGTGGGTGATCAATATATCACCGCCGCGTGTAACCTGGATCACCACCGGTGTTATTGATGACCTATGCTCAGACATCACTGTCTTTAACCATCAGTGAACACCATGTCCAGTCTTTCAGTTCTGGCACATCTAAGTGTTTTATTGATTCGTATCTGATAATTTATACAGCGCGTCTTACAGTACCAGCCATTCAAAGGTGCTTTTTCCAGCATGACAACCCTAGGAAAAAAGAAAGTCTTCAGACAACGAAGGGATTGAGGGTGAGACCCCGATTAAAAGATAACTACGGATTGTGTGTGGGGAGAGAAACAACCGCAGTGCATACCCTACGCTCTCAGATAGAAAGTGTAAGGTATATATGCGGTTGTAATGCACAGCGTAGGGTTCTGTGTCTATAGTCCGAAGGTTCGATAGTCCGAAGGTTCGATAGTCTGAAGGTTCGAGAGTCCGAAGATTGCATGGTGTCCGAGCGATAGGTGATAAAATTGCGGTTCAAACGGCAGCTGGATTAATGTAAAGACTTGTTTGGCTAGAAGCTGGATTGCACCATTCTCTTCATTCATCCAGCTTCGATTTAGGCATGATTCCTTCACATCATTCCAGCTCCCAGTTTTACACATTCTTTTCGTCATCTACTCCAGCTTCTACATAAACTAATGTCGGAGTATAAAATCTTCGGACTATCGAACCTTCGGACTATCGAACCTTCGGACTATCTAAAATTCGGACTATAGAGCGGACATCGAGCGTAGAGCATAGAGCCAAATTCAAATCTAATGCAAATCTTCTAAGTTCCTCGGCGTCACACAAACGCCGTGTCAGGGAGACCAGCTAAATCACCGGCGTCATAAGAAATAACGTCCTCAATAGCCAGGGTTTATTAGGGTTTATTAACTCTATCTCTGCACTTTGGAAGGAGCAAGCAGTATCAAACACAGTTGTAATGTGTCGTCATCTGTAGCTAGCATACGTCATTTCTGTCTGTATCTGACAATCACTATAGGTCATATACATGTTTCCTTACAGTTTACTGTGCATGTAGGCCTACATGTTTGCATGTGTTATTGAGTGTCAGTCTAAAACCATCACATAAGACAGTTGCTGTCTTTCTGCCTAACACAATCCACTTCCTGCTTCAGGCTTTGGAAGCGGAAGAGGAGGAGGGATGGGTTGTTGCGGATGCGGAAACTGTTTTCTAAAGACAGCCTGTGGTGACGGCCGTCCGGCCCTTAAAAGCATCGCCCGCTGTATAGGCCTACTTACAGAGAACCAAGCAGAGACAGATGTACACTTACAGGGAACCTGCAGACGTCTTCACAGTGACCCTGGCTCAGTAGAGGCTGATTGCAAGGCTTCAGACACTGCAACAACAAAATACGTACATCAATGTATATTTAATGCATGCTGTGTGCATGTATTTAAAGATATATGCATCGATGTACTATGTATGGTATTGTATGTATCTACGTATGTATGTATGTAAAATAATGGAGCACTTATATAGCACCACTCAAACCGGGGGTGTACAAGACTCCACACAGCTAAACGGAGAATAGGAAAGTCTTCATGTGCTTCCGGAAGACAGCAGAGGAAGAGAGAGTAGCTACACCCAAAGAGGAAGGGGGAGGCTGTTGCAGCTGGCAGGACCCACATCGGTGAAACTCCTGGATTGGGCCATGGCGGAACAAATGCAGGGAACCACCAGAAGTATGTATGTATGCATGTATGCATGTATGTATGTATGTATGTATGTATGTATGTATGTATGTATGTATGTATGTATGTATGTATGTATGTATGTATGTATGTATGTATGTATGTATCCATGTATCTATGTATCTATGTATGCATGCATGTATGCATTATGCACGCATATATCTACATATGTATGCAAGTATGCGTTGTGCATGAACGCATCCATATATGCAGGTATCTGCATATGTATAGCTACGTATTATAAAAAACGTATATACATATATATATATATATATATATATATATACAAGTAAGCCATACATTTAATTCAGTAACTGTTTTCTGGCCAAAAGAGTCTGTTCTAGGCATAGACTGAAACCCATAGAAGTCTTTCCCTAATAAGATTCATATTCTATTATATATATCTTGTTCTTCTCTTCTTCTCCCTATCAACAATTGAGAGGCTTCTCCAGCCATGAAGACCTTCTTCTTCGGGGAAATTCGTCCATGGAAATTCGCTCCCTTCCATTAGAAAAAGACTTTGCTAAAGTTACCTATTTTTTTGTAAACTGATGGCCAAATAGTGGCACATCTGTTTAGATGTACTAAGATAATAATAATAGCAATAATAATAAATATAATAATAAAAATAATGATAAAAATAATAATAATAATAATATTGTAAATAATAATAACAATAATAATATAAATAATATCTTAGGTTCAATTTTCAAACTGACAAACTGCAGTATGATTACAAGTAGGCCTGTAGCATGAACGAATGACGACAAGTTAATACACGAGACAAATTTAACTGTCAGCAGCCATGCAAGGCGACCATTACGTTACACATACAAGACACTGAGCGAATGCTATGTTGCATTTGGAATAACCACAATTCTTAAAATTTATATATATATATATATATATATATTACACTTATAAATTTAAATAAAAATCATATCTACAATATGAACAATAAATTAAATAGCACTGTTGGGGTATTTACAACTAAAAAAATACAGATATAGATACAAAAATACATACATGTATAAAAGCACATAAGTGAACAAACATACATGTATGTACAAATGTACAGGTATATGCACAGTTACATGTACATGTACAATCAGACACATCTAAATACATACATACATAAATACATACATAGATAGATACATATATATATACATACATATATATATATACATACATATATATATATACATACATATATATATATACATACATATATGCATAATCATACAAAATAAAATGTAAGACATAAAATAGAATAGCTGACCATATCATATAGAGACAGAGCAAGTCACTACTCATATCAAGAAATACGGGGGGGGGAGGGTCATCGGTATTTAAGACTAAAATTAATGTTCTTTTGGGTGTGACCTCTCTAATGGATCGTGGTGGCTCTTGTGTTATCACCTCCTTTACCAGTTCAAGCTCATTTATGGGTTTGGACTGAAGGGCTACAAGGCTGTTAGCGTGATTCTGAAAACGGTTTGACCTGAAGACCACTCCCGCTACCCTGGACCTATGAACTCCGAGGCACCACAGCCGTAGTATGTTCACTAGAGAAATGTTCAAGCATTGCCCTCAGGGTATCACCGCCTCTAATTGAATGTCACATTTTCACAAATGTCAACTTCAAAACGCCGACGGTTCATAGGTCATTTTTCATTTTGTTCCCACTGACAAACGCTTTTCACGCTGCCACAGATATGGCTTTAATAACTCATTGAACCCAGTAACGCACAGCAGAAACTTCGTTAATCATTTTGGACTGTGGCACTTAAATGTAACTCTAACATTATTTGTGTCAACCACATTGATTAATACATAAGTAATTAATCAATGTAGCTGTAAAGAATGTGTGTGTGTGAGTCTGCGTGTAGGTGTGTGTATAGGTGTGTGTGCGTAAGTGTGTGTAATGTGTATAGATGCGTGTAGGTGTGTGTATAGGTATGTGTGTGTGTTTGTGTCTAGGTGTGTGTAGGTGTCAATTTGTGTGTGTGTAGGTGTGTGTGCGCGCCCACAGGCATATATGTGAGTGTGTGTGTGTAATTGTGTGTGTGTGCTGTGTAGGGGTAGTTGGGGTGTGTGTGGGTGCCCATATTCTATCTTTACCTTGATCAAGTCCCTTCGTAACGCCCAACTGTTAATACGATACAATACAATGCAAGAAGGCATAATATATAAGCAAGAACTGTACTACAACTGTATTTGATATTGATCTCCCTCCAAAGTTCCGCAGTGCACCCAGCCTTATATGCAAAACATTGATGGCACAGAGCAATAATTGTGGGTGCAGAACTTCTATAAGGTTCCTCAAAGTGACAGCCAGGCTCAAACCCATGCCCTGCATGTTACAAGATGTGCTCTTAAACCAATCTACCTTATTTCAGTGCCACAAATGTAGCATTACACCTACATTGGCCCTACATTTAACTGTCCATACAACATTGCAAATGTGCGAAATATAAATAAAATAAAAATTTCCAGATATACGGTGCAATAAATCAATCCCTCGTATTTGTTCCCCCCCCCCGGTGTTCCTATATCGTAAATAGATTTCTATGAAGAACTAAGCATGAAGGGATGTCATCAGAGCTGAAAGGGTTAAGCCCAAGAGCCAGACGAAGTCAATGCATGGAAGGAATGAGCACTGAAAGGGTTAAGCCTAATAGCCGCTAAAAGGGGAATGGATGGAGGGAAAGGGGGCGTGGAAAGGTTAAGTCTGGCGGTAGGTCAAAGATGCACAGCCAGAGTCCAAAAGGTCTGACTGATGATATTAATGGTCGTTGGACTTAGTGGGAGATGAAACGATGATGATGTTCTGTCCGCAATTATAATTAACACAACGTCCATGATTCTGAGAAATGTGAACAGGAATTCGAACACACTAGTGACATTACAGAATATTTGGGTTACGAAAAGGCATATGCGAGTAGATGCACTCCATAATTATAATAATTACAATCACAATAACATTCATTATTATTTTTTATATTATCACTATTAATATTATAATTATCATCATCATAAGCATCATCAGCAACATCACTATTATCGCAATTATTAATATTATCGTTGTAACATTATCATTGTCATCATCATCGGGACCATCATCATCATTCTCCACATCATCATTTATTATATTATTGTTGACTTGATGTTTAATTAAAGCAATTAAATTAACACTATTAATATTATTATTATTGTTAATATTAAAACTATATCATTATTGCAATCATTATCATTATTATTATCATTATTACTATTAGTAGTATTATTGTGACCATTATTTACCCCCGACACATGTAACCCTCATGATTTAAAAAAAAAAATAGCCGCTATCGTATTACTGCTAATATAGTTGTTAGCATCTTATTTAGTCGTTTAGAAACGTCACTGAAAAGAACCATGAATACCTAAACAGATATATGCACGAAAGTATTACAAATGCAAAGCTGATCTCTATCCCAGACATTAGATTATATATTTATACAGACATACCACACGCACAGTACCACACATATTACACGCATCCGTGCAAGCGACCACAACAACATGATTTATAAGCTAAGCACAGGGAATTCAGAATCCGTCTGGATATTCCCCAAAGGCTGTCGAGACTTCCTCTCCTAGGATCGACCTTCTGGAATCTGCACTTCAAGAATTGGCACTTTCCAGCTCTCATTTCAACAGTTCATACATACCGTTCAAGGAAAGGCTGTGATACGAAATTTTTTAATATGATTATTGATTAACCCCTTCCTGCCTCTCTCTGCCAAGGAGATTCAATGTACCAACGAGCGGACAAGACAGACCTTTACCCACCGAAGATCAGGCATTACACAGTCAGAAGATGATATCAAAACCAGAAATAATAATAGTAATAATAATAATAAAATAATATTAATAATAATGGTGCTGATGACGATGACGACGATGATAGTAAAAATAAAAATAACATAAAAATTAAATATTTAATAATAATAATAATAATAATAATAATAATAATAATAATGGTGGTGGTGCTGATGTCTCTCTCCGGAGAATAGTTTTATCAACCCGAGGATCATTATTTACCTTGGGAAAAAATTATAATAATGATAATATAGGGCCATTTCCAGACAAATAATTATGATATTATTACTCATGGAATCATATGAATCTCAGGCAATTGAAACATGATGATTGTAATAACAAAAATAACAACAACAATAAAATAATAATGAACCAATTAGCACTACGCTGAAGTGAAAGAACAATGAGATGAAAGCATCAAAGACTTCTGTCAAACAATGGTCAAACCTCACAACAAAAGAATGTTGGTTTAGTGGAGAGTACGATGGTCTCAAATATATTAGCACCTAACACCTGTATATAGGCGCCAATGGGCGGGCCACTCGAAAAACTATGGAGTTTTCATTAGTACCCTGGCTATTCATCGAATTCTGGACAATGACAATGGAAAAGACAAGCAGCGGCGAACGAACAGCGGTGGGGCTGTACTTACCCCGAAGGGATCTCTCAAATGAGTCTTAACCCCATTGTGAACACTCAGAGCTGTCAACACAAATGCCTAGTGCACTCCAGACATCTGGGTGATGATGCCCATTAGCGGATATCGGACAATACCCCCCACCGAAGGCGGGGGTATTGTCCGATGCCAGAGAGGTTAAGCTAGTTGAGTGGTAGCATTCAATGAGTGTTGAGTTATAAGCCTCCCTGATAAGTGCCTCAAACATAAACTCTGGTCACCACGAAAGACTCCAAAATTTAAGGCTGGAAGAAATACCATAGATTTCATTGGAAAGAAGAAATTTATAAGGATTACTAGGCAGTGGCAACCGGATCTACTGTGCCATTTATTCACAGTAGGCAGTAACCAAAACCTTTCAACAGACTATAAATTATCATTTGTTAGCATTGATACACTTAATTCACGGGATATACAGAAAGATACATTTATATATATAAATGTGTGTATAAATATATAAATATATATAACTTCTGTAAATATATTTTAACTATTTGAGAATGCTTGACTTGCTGAGTCAGGTCCTTCCAGCTTCCTCAACTCTTCCTCGACTCTGTGAAGGGCCCAGAGACCGCCCGGAAATCTTGATATTGCGAATTCCTCCACTATGTGGAACATCTTCCGTACATTGCCACACTCACACAAGGTGGCCTGGGACCATATATACATATATATATATATTATATATTATACATATTATATATATATATATATATGTTATGTCGCATTGGATAGTCTATTCATAAAATAAACACCACCATTCACTTTGTTAAATTCATAAAATTTAGACAATCAGCCAATTTATATTAGACACCATGCAAAGTGAACCTAACCTATGCTGCCTGTGTTTAACACATGGACGGTGGGTCAATATTCGTGGAATGCCGCCACCTGGACAAACTCGGCCAAGACCATACGACGTACTTAAATACCTGAGCCTCAAATGAAAGACATCATCGGTCAATCGTTGGCTGCGCTTCCTTCTCTTCATCTGTGAGATATTAGCCATATAGCAGCCAGAATATGTGGCACAAACGGTAACAGAACGTGAGGGGCGTACCATGCAGTCACCGGCAACAACCAATGTACAGCTCATGCCCCAAGAACGGAAGAGCATTGCTCGTGATGGAAAGGAGCTCATGTACAGAACATGCTCATATAATTATTATTAAGACTATTAGTATAATTTAACCCTAGGTTAAGTACAATCCTCTGGAGGCAAAACTGTGTGCATGACGTATTATGTCTGTCTGTCTGTGTTCTGTGTGTATGCCTGTATGTATGCATGTCTGTCTGTGTTCTGTGTGTATGTGTGTATGCTTGTATGTATACGTCAGTATGCATATACGCGTGTATGTGTGTGTGTATGTATATGTATATATACATGCCAGCAGAACTCAGCTTGCCACAATACAAGCAGACAAGGCCACCTCTGGAGACACACATCATGTGGCTTCTTGCACAGCAGTATGGAGAAATCTGTTCTGTAAAAACTGCCATTTGCCATTTCGGGTAAACAGATTATGTCCACCTTTCTAAGAGTCTATTAGGTCGTCAGCCACCATCTGTCGGCTGGATTAGGAAGACCTAATTTTCTTTGAAAACCTCCACCAGCATTAGCCAATGCATCATCAAGAAAATCCTATTTACTCTCCTTCCTTATTCTCCTCCTCTTCCCCCTCATTCTCATTGGATTGTCATCGTATCATCATTATCATCATCGTCGTCATCATCATCATCATCATCATCATCACCACTACCACCACCACCGCCGCCATCATCATCATCATCACCACCATCATCATCATCATCACCACCACCACCATCATCATCATCATCATCACCACCATCATCATCATCATCATCACCACCACCACTATCATCACCACCACCACAATCATCATCATCATCATCACCACCACCATCATCATCATCATCATCATCACCACCACCACCACCACCACCACCACCACCATCATCATCATAACCACCACCACCACCATCATCACCACCACCACCATCATCATCATCATCATCATCATCACCATTATCACTATCACCATCGTCATCCTCATCATCCTCATCATCACTGCCACTGTTGACATCATAATCATCATCATCATCATCATCATCATTGTCTACCATACTTGGTGTAAAGCATCATCATAAACATCATTTTCATCCTCATCAAAATAACCATCGTCATCATCGTCATCGTCATATCGTGTCGGTTGGCTGTGTAAGGCGGCAGTTCATTAATGGCATCCGTCAATATCATCCATTGCATGATCTAAAAGATGTCAGAGTAATCACATCGCTGGTCGTCGCCGCCGTGTACACTATACAGGTATACCAGCATACAGCCCGCCGTCTCTCCGCATGCCTCCTCCCTACACACACAGGCAGCTGCTTTGGCCACACTTCTCCTCACCTTCAACGACCATCAAATCATTATAGGTGTCAGGCAGGCAGCAAGGCACCCACGCATGCACCCACGCAGGCAGACAGATAAAGAGCTAAATAGGCAGGCAGACGGGCAGGCAGAAAGACATACAGACAGGCATGTGGGCAGTAATGGCAGGCACGTAGACAGACAGGCATTCAAGCAGTCACACAGGCAGGCATACAGACAGGCAAGCTGACATACAGGCAGGTAGACAGTCATGCAGTCAGACAGGCAAGCAGGCACTGGCACACACTCCTAATTCTCCCCACCCCAATGCAAAAAAGTTCACTGGTTTTCTGATGAAAAAGAATTGATTTCTGCAATGATCATCAGAGAGATATTCAAATGGTAAGCGAATGCAAAGGATGAGAGAGACTAGATGGACAGACAGACAGGCAGACAAATAGACAGACAGACGCCTAGGCAGGCAGACAAAAGGACAGGCAGGCAGGCAAACAAACAGACAGACAGGCAGGCAGACAAACAGACAGGCAGGCAGATATACATGTACGTCTCACATTCACAGACATTCTCAATCGTCCGCTTCTCATGAACTGCAGCAGAAGTTCTGCTTCAACGACATACGTAACTGACATGATGAAGGAAGGTTCCCATCAGCACATATTCTAGTTCTACTCATCATTACGATTTCTATTTGAAGTAACTTCTCCAGCAAAAGCTGCCTTCTTCCATCCTTCGATTGGAACGGTATGCATCATGGAAAAGATACAACAAAAGACACTGGATACCAACCATTAGACGAGAGATCAATTGCTTTGAAAATTATTTATTTATTTCAAGCAATTTCTTTTAAATTAACCATCTACAGTGTACTTCAAACAATTCATTTCTTCTTTGAATTCATCAGACTTCAGTTGTTTCAGTTTAATTAATTTGTTCTTTGAATTCATCAGAATTTATTTGTTTTAATTTAATTAAGTTGTTCTTTGAATTCATCAAACAATTCATTTCTTCTTCGAATTCATCAAACTTTATTTGTTTTAATTTCATTCATTTCTTCTTTGAATTCATTAGACTTCTAAGTCTTTGCCGTCTGTCTGTCTCAGTCTACGTGTCTGTCTGTCCGTCTGTCCATCCGTCTGTCTGTCTGTCTGTCTGCGTTTAAGTAATGAAGGTAATGGAAATGAGAGGGCAATAATTGTCTACTTGTAGTCTTCTGACTTTCCTTATTTGATTTAATTTGATTAAATTGTTCTTCGAATTCATCAAACAATTCATTTTTTCTTTGAATTCATCAAACTTTATTTGTTTTAATTTCATTCATCTCTTCCTTGAATTCTTTGCCTCCTGTCTGTCTCAGTCTGCCTGTCCGTGCGTCCGTCCGTCCGTACGTCCGTCTGTCTATCTGTCTGTTTGTCTGTCTGTCTGCGTTTAACTAATGAAGGTAATGGAAATGAGAGGGCAATAATTGTCTACCTGTAGTTTCCTCAATAACCAACCGCCTGCCATTTGTTGAGCGAAAGAGGATTAATTAACTTCTCTTCCGTGGCTTAGTCCACCCCATAATTATCATGCCAGTCATTAGGGCCACCCACCACTCCCAACCATAAATCACCAAAGCACCACAAATGCTCTCACTTACTTACTAGCTTAGTTTATTTGCCTGCCTGTCAGCGTCTCTGCCCGCTTGTCTTCCTGCCTGTGTGTTAGTCTGCTTACCAGTCTGCATGCCTGTCAGTCTGCCTACTTACCTTTCTGGCTGTGTGTCTGTTTGTCTGCCTGTCTGTCTAACTGTAGGTTTTTTGGTTGTGTATACGCATGTCTGTCTCTCTGTTTGCCTGCTTGCCTCTCTGGCTGTCTGTCTGCCTACTTGCCTTCCTGGCCGTCTGTCTGTCTACATGTTATACACTAGTAAACCTACTTCCATAATTACCTACAACTATATAACCCCAGAGTAAATTGAGGAGATCAGCTGAGAATTGGGGCAGCTGCTGGCATGCGATGATATGCTTTCTTTTCATCTTCTGCGACTAAAGCCA
>OY365813.1:12031507-12074007 GCA_959347315.1 Bimastos eiseni | reverse complement strand
ATACACATTTTATAGGGCAAACTGAAGCAGTTAATTTATTAGCTGACTGCACTTAGTGTCAGGCCTGCCGACAGAAATAACAAATTCCGGGCCCATAGCCCTAGGTGGAGAAATTTCAGTCCCCTAGGCCGAGAAATTCCAGGTGCCCAGGTCGAGAGAAATTCCAGGCCCTATAGGCCGTGAAATTTCTGGCCCCTAAGTTTAGAAATATCATGCCAACATTGCCAAGACGTTGAGAAATTCCAGGCACCTAGGCCGAGGAATTCCAGGCTCTAGGGCGAGAAATTCCAGTAGTTCCTTAATAACATGATATGTTACTAACAGTTTTTAGCTGGTCCATTATAGTACAGTGATATACTACTGGTAAACCGGTATCTTACTCTACGGTTACTATACTCTTATTTCTTCTATTTGCTAACACATGGATTCGGTTGCATTATTAATACAATACAATACGGCGACTGTGTGTTTCGTGGTATTTACTCAGGTTGAATACATGGCTCGTCAACGAGACGACACAATAGCATTCGACAGTGCATTGAATCTGAAAGGAGATTGATATGACTCAAGAGTAGATAGAGCTTGTGATTTAATAAGCACAGCCCATTCAGAATTTTATGGGAAAAAAGAGCAAGAAGCCAAAGGAGAATGGGAGGAGAAGGAGGGAATAAAGATAGGGAGGAGAGGAGGAAGAGAACGATGATGAGAAGGAGGAGGAGGAGAGGAGGAAGAGAATGATGATGAGAAGGAAGAGGAGGAGAGGAGGAAGAGAATGATGATGAGAAGGAGGAGAGGAGGAAGAGAATGATGATGAGAAGGAGGAGGAGGAGAGGAGGAAGAGAATGATGATGAGAAGGAGGAGAGGAGGAAGAGAATGATGATGAGAAGGAGGAGGAGGAGAGGAGGAAGAGAATGATGATGAGAAGGAAGAGGAGGAGAGGAGGAAGAGAATGATGATGAGAAGGAGGAGAGGAGGAAGAGAATGATGATGAGAAGGAGGAGGAGGAGAGGAGGAAGAGAATGATGATGAGAAGGAGGAGAGGAGGAAGAGAATGATGATGAGAAGGAGGAGGAGGAGAGGAGGAAGAGAACGATGATGAGAAGGAGGAGGAGGAGAGGAGGAAGAGAATGATGATGAGAAGGAGGAGAGGAGGAAGAGAATGATGATGAGAAGGAGGAGGAGGAGAGGAGGAAGAGAACGATGATGAGAAGGAGGAGGAGGAGAGGAGGAAGAGAATGATGATGAGAAGGAAGAGGAGGAGAGGAGGAAGAGAATGATGATGAGAAGGAAGAGGAGGAAGAGAATGATGATGAGAAGGAGGAGGAGGAGAGGAGGAAGAGAATGATGATGAGAAGGAAGAGGAGGAGAGGAGGAAGAGAATGATGATGAGAAGGAGGAGAGGAGGAAGAGAATGATGATGAGAAGGAGGAGGAGGAGAGGAGGAAGAGAATGATGATGAGAAGGAGGAGAGGAGGAAGAGAATGATGATGAGAAGGAGGAGGAGGAGAGGAGGAATAGAATGATGATGAGAAGGAGGAGGAGGAGAGGAGGAAGAGAACGATGATGAGAAGGAGTAGGAGGAGAGGAGGAAGAGAATGATGATGAGAAGGAGGAGAGGAGGAAGAGAATGATGATGAGAAGGAGGAGGAGGAGAGGAGGAAGAGAATGATGATGAGAAGGAGGAGGAGGAGAGGAGGAAGAGAATGATGATGAGAAGGAGGAGATGAGGAAGAGAACGATGATGAGAAGGAGGAGGAGGAGAGGAGGAAGAGAATGATGATGAGAAGGAAGAGGAGGAGAGGAGGAAGAGAATGATGATGAGAAGGAGGAGGAGGAGAGGAGGAAGAGAATTATGACGAGAAGGAGAAAGAGGAGAGGAGGAAGAGAACGATGATGAGAAGGAGGAGGAGGAGAGGAGGAAGAGAATGATGATGAGAAGGAGGAGGAGGAGAGGAGGAAGAGAATGATGATGAGAAGGAAGAGGAGGAGAGGAGGAAGAGAATGATGATGAGAAGGAGGAGAGGAGGAAGAGAACGATGATGAGAAGGAGGAGGAGGAGAGGAGGAAGAGAATTATGACGAGAAGGAGAAAGAGGAGAGGAGGAAGAGAACGATGATGAGAAGGAGGAGGAGGAGAGGAGGAAGAGAATGATGATGAGAAGGAGGAGAAGGAGAGGAGGAAGAGAATTATGACGAGAAGGAGAAAGAGGAGAGGAGGAAGAGAATGATGATGAGAAGGAGGAGGAGGAGAGGAGGAAGAGAACGATGATGAGAAGGAGGAGGAGGAGAGGAGGAAGAGAATTATGACGAGAAGGAGAAAGAGGAGAGGAGGAAGAGAATGATGATGAGAAGGAGGAGAATAAGGAGAAGGACGAGAGAGGAGGAGCCTAGGAGAAGGATAATGAAAAAGGAACATCTTAAGCGGAGGAGGACGAGGAGGAGGAGCAGGAGGAGGAAGAGGAGAAGAAGAAGATGGAGAAGGAGAAGAAGAAGGGGAGGAGGAGGCGGAGGAGGAGAGGAAATAAGAGAAAAAGAAGAAGAAGAAGAAGGAGAAGGAACAGTAGGAGGAACAGGAGAAGGAGGAGAGGAAATAGGAGGAGAAGAAGAAGAAAACGGATAACTCTTAGTATAAAGTGTGGGCAATAGAAACTTCATGTTCTTAGCCCCAGCCTATACCATTGGCAGTGGTCAGTGATTTATTCAAGCTGTGAAATCTTTCTATGGACAGTGTACGGTCAGTTATTACAGCTGAGTGGGGCAGTTGGCTACAGCAGCGGAAGTAGACATTTTAGAACCAGGCTCCTCCACCGGCAGGGAATGGGATTTGAACCCCAACCTCCGGTCCAAAGTCCAGTATCAGTCCAAAGACTACATAACTACAAACCCCTTTATGACCCTAAAGGTTTCATGTATCTTTAGGTAAAGAGAAGCAACAGAAGACGGAATGAACAGTAAATCACGCTAAGTGTGAAATACTGCTGAACTAATGTATCCTCAACCTCCGCATAATTAGAGCAGCAAAGGTCCAACCTCCTCTTGGCTGCTTAACTGATCTTTACCTGGACAGTGCACACAGTCCGTAGACTCATTTCATGCTCATTTTTTATAATTTCTTTTATTTATTTATCTATTACCGAAATTTGATACCGCCCTTCTTCCAACATCTTTTGCTCTGAAGTGCACACACACGCCTCGACGACGCAATTGCAGTTGTACTGCAGAGCAATTGTGCGCGAAGGACTTGCTCAAGGTCACTACACAGTGACTCCCCGGACGAGGGTCGAACCCGTTCGCTCAGCCCACACTGCCGAAAACTCTGATTGAACCCATTACAGCTGTGTTTCCAAAGCTGTGTTCCGCGGAACCCTGGGGTTCATCAACTTCCATGTGGTGAAGATAAGGGTTCCGCGAAAAACTTTCAGTGTGAACAATAAGAAACTTCTTGATAGGAGGCTTTTGCTGAACATCCGTGTTGACCATATATAGCGTTATATGAAGGAGAATTCATGCCATTGTCGTCGATATTAAATCACAGTGCTATTATTTACCTAATCTAGGCCTAAACGTATAATTGTATCTGCATTCTCATGCATTTGTAGCCCTCTTCCAACTAAATGTTTAGTTTTGGAACGGAGTTCCGCTAAAAACAATTTAAGTTCGAAATGGTTCCACGGGCCAAAACGTTTGTGAACGCTGCATAACAGGGTGTGAGACATAATATTATGTGGACTTCTTTTACAATTGAACGTATTATGTATGAGGCATAGGTGCTAAGTTGATTCATATTGTAACTGAACTCATGACAAGGCGTAGGACCTATGTGGGCTCATTTCATAACGGAACCCATTAGAGGGAGTAGCCCCTCATATGTGGACCAATTTTATAACTGAATACGGCAGGGGCATAGGCCATGTGTGAATTAATTTTATAATTGAACCAATAAGGGAGTGTATGCCCTATGTGAACTATTTTAATAACTTAACCCTTTAGAGGCTGATTAAACCATTAGGCGTTGCAGGCACTATATGGACTATTATAAAATGACCTGTGCTCCTAATGGGTTGAGTTATAGAATGTTAAAAATGACATGTGTTCCTAATGGGTTCTGTTATAAAATGTTAAAAATGACATGTGCTCCTAATGGGTTCTGTTATAAAATGCTAAAAATGACCTGTGCTCCAAATGTGTTCTATTATATAGTCGTAAAAGTAAGAAACTGACCGTCGTGCAGTCGGCATCTCGCAAGCAGTTGACCATTGAAGTGGCCTCCTTAACAGTTGACAGCAGTGGAACAGCAATGCTCAGCTGCAATCAACAACAAGAGAACCATCTCATGATAATCAGGTCAAAAGGTCACAAGTTCAAATAGTGTCAGGTCAAAGGTAAAAATAAGACAGAACACTGAAAACTGAGTTGCTTATTTACAACATCTTAGAGTGGAAAAATCTTAGAGTAGCAGCACTGACATACATTTCTGTATGCATGCATGTGTGCATACATACATACATGCATACACACACATCTATGCAAGCATACATGTATACAAACATACACACATACATACATACATACATACATACATACACACACAAACATACACACACACACGCGCACATACATCCAGAGGCACAGGCGTCTGCTTACATCAAATAAATCATCTCCTCAAATCAAACAAACCTTATTGTTCACCGTGACAGAAGTACAATAATACATACAATGACATGTTTAACAATCCAATGACAATGGGTAAACCCAAAGCAGCAAAATATCGCCTTACAGGACCCTACCCTCCATATTAATAAAAACCAAACCCAAACCAACAAGGCAGTGCAGTTAGTTGATTAGATATATATTTAACATGAATAATTTACATACAATACAAGTCTTTCTACATAAACATTTAAATGTTGATGTTGGGACACAAATAATCATCATTAATTCAGTGGCATATACAGTTAAGAGATTTCGGTTAACACAAAACCTATAACAAATGGGCTCCCCAAGAGCTATGTCTCCTACCTAGAAATTCCTCGCCTGCATCTTACAATTATTTTAAATCCGTATTTTTCAGCCGTAACTGACTACCCGGATATCTTAAAGGAGCATTATATAAGTTCACATTAATTGATGGATCGATCGATCGATAGATAGATCGATTGGTTGATTGATTGACGGACTGATTGATTTATTGATTTACCGATTGATTGATTGATTTATTGATAAGACAACGTAGCTAAGACAACGTCCCGATCCAAAGGGAATGTAATCTGGAATAAGTGGCCTGATAACTGAAAAAGCATGACAAGATATGTGTGCAAAAGAAACCACCATTTAAACATTTAAAGATTTCTAGGACCAGGTTGCACAGTTTAACGACACTGTGTGATAACATAGATCATTAGCGTTGCCCTCCTCCTTTATCCAGGCTTGGGACTGGCATTGTCAGAGTGCAAACAGTTGCAGCTGAATGGGACAGCTGAGCCTATATAAATAGCAAGGGGAATTCCTCGATTAAGATTTTTCCTAAACTTCTAACCAGTATACTGATATGAATACTGGCAAACGTGTTGTTGCCAATTAATAATAATTTATAATAATCTTTCGTGTATTTTTCAAAGTGACAACAACGCAGTATGATTACAAACATAGTATAAACAAATGATGTCGGCAGCCATGCAAGGCGCCCATAACGTTATACATCCAATTTAACTAATGCCGCTGCCTGGTATCAAACTCCGTTTCTTAGCTATGCACTCAGTGTGTTCTCCATTACCCTACGCCCCTCCCCACCCCAAACTGCGTCGGGATTATTTAGCACAAAGACAGGATGAATAATAATCAGGGTAAGATAGAGACATAGTACAAACAATTCTGAATTATGTCTGTCAGAGGAGTCACATCAAATCTAAAGCTCATCTTCGAGATTGAGATTGAGAGACTGTAATCTGTTCCACTGTATACAAAGTCTACATCAGTCAAAACAGATGTATCACTGCATGAGGGACTCCAAAGATAAGCATACCAAATACCAAAACATATCACATAATCCAGTCTTCCTTTTGATACAGCCCAATGAATGGAATATATATTATATATATTAAATACATATATATTATATATACATAAATTAACCAAGTAAACAAACCATGTTAATATGTATATATGTGTATATCTGTGTGTGTGTATGTGTGGTGTGTGTGCATGTGTGTGTGTGTAGTTGTGTGTATGTGTGTGTGTTTGTGTGTGTGCGTGTGTGTATGAGTGTGTGTGCATGCGTGTCTATTATTAACTTTAAAACATGCTATCTGGTGTTTATCTCTTAAGATGTCATTTTCATGCCGGAAAAGAAAGCTCCAACATCCGGGGCCGCAGTGCAATCTATATCTGCCGAAAGCAGATGCTGTCAGGCCTTCCCAGAAGCCTGCACAATTACAGGATGTCTAAATGCAGTATATTAACAAAAGGGGCTATATAATTTGCTCAACTACATTATATACGTCAACATTTCAAACAGGCAGCGGTGGTGGAGGACGACACCCAGACTAATTCGCTTCTCATGAGCAGGGTCTAAGGCTCGCGGCCAAACCGTGTTACATTAGTACGTAAGTAAATAAGTATCATAAGTATTATAACAACTAAAGTACACCTTCTTCATTTTCAGCATCATAGACAATAGAGTTTCAACAATAAAACACATTGTCACAAGCGGCAGGTCTTTAAAAAAATTTCATTAAACATTTTATGTATGCATGTATGCATTAGTGTATTGCATGGTGACCAGTTGGTTAGAACAGTCGACACTGTCAAGTCATCCCTAGCATATCACTCATTGCTGACGTTTTGGCTGACCTTATCAATTACTCCTTCATGGGTTGGTCCCCCAATCGCTTAAAATCGCTAAAGTAGTTCCAATTGTTAAAAAAGGAGAAAAGGATATTCCTGCTAATTATAGACCCATATCGGTTCTACCTTTCTTCTCCAAATTTTATAAAAAAATAATGTACGACAGACTTAATAATTATGTGAAATCCTCCAATATCATCTATAAATCGCAGCATGGCTACCAATCGGGGCATTCCCCTTATATGGCTTTATTAAGTATGGAGGATATGATCTCAAAAGCCATTGATAATGGAGAAATCTCTGTGGGTATATTTCTCGACCTTGTGAAAGCGTTTGATACTGTAAACCATAAAATCCTCCTTAAAAAATTAGAAAACTATGGTATCAGAGGTGCCCAATTAAATTGGTTTCATAGTTATTTTGATAGCCGCTCTCAACGTGTTAGCTGCAATGGCCACCTATCTGATAGTGCTATTATTACTTATGGTGTTCCGCAGGGCTCCAACTTAGGACCGCTCCTTTTCCTTCTTTATATAAATGACTTAGCCAACGTGTCTTCAATTTTATTCTTTATACTTTTTGCAGAAGATACTAATGTTTCTTTTGCATAAATCATTGAATAAACTTCTTGATAATATGAACTTGGAGCTATCTAAAGTAGCTGATTGGTTTCGCGCCAATGAGCTCACGATCAACCTGGATAAGACAAATTTCATTCTTTTCAGTTCTAATAAGAAAATTTTACCAAAGGATCTAAACCTAAGTCTCCACATAAAAGGCACACAGATTGATCAGGTTGAATCCGCCAAGTTCCTTGGGGTATATGTCGACCACCATCTATCCTGGGCTGTACATATAAATCATATTGCTAATAAAATAGCTAAAAATATTGGTATATTATCCAGAGTTTCCCGCATTATCCCTAATTCCATTAAACTTCAATTATACCATACCTTGATTTATCCATGCTTAACCTATTGTAATTTAATTTTGTCCTCAAATTATAAGTCAAGGCTCACTAAACAAGTGGTGCTACAAAAAAGGGCGATACGTTTGGTTGCGAGTGCCCATAGAGTTGCACATACTGACCTATTATTTAAAGATTTGCAGCTTCTAAAATTAGATAAAATAAGAATTCTTCAAATAGGTATATAGCGCGGTCTACTCCTATCAGTGTTTCTAAATTATTTCTCCGTGGGCTCCGACACCCATGCCTACTGCACAAGGAACTACCGCGATTACCGCTATGATAGAACCCGAACAAATCTCCGTAAATTCAGTCTCAAATCTTCAGGTCCGCAGGTCTGGAACGCTATTTCGCTTGAAATCCGTTCGTCCATCAACCCTTAACGTATAAAAATAATTTGCGTACTTTTTTAATAAATGAAATGGCTCGATGATATGATTTCCCCAACTATCAAACGGGGCAGTTGGTCACTCGCTCGCATTTGGTCCACCACCCGTCGTCCGGGCTCACAAACCGCTTTAGTTAAGTTAATTTTTTAAGATTCTGTTTGGTCCTGAGAGTAAGTTGTAACTTGTTTGCGTTTATGACTGTCTAATTGTTTCGATGATCCTAGCCCTCTCGAGTTAGAATTACGACTAATATTGATTGACGGCTATCTTATTTCTTTTTCCTCTTGTTAATTTCAGCTACTTGGGTGTCCCTGCCAGCGGGATTTCGATCCTTTTTGGGGTGCCTTTTGTAGCCTATAGTTTATAATCTGTATTGTTTGTTAACTGCATGTACCGTTTGCTATGGCTGCAATAAACGAGAAACGAGATTGAAGTCATCACGTTATGTAACAGAAATATTTGACAATTTTCAACTTCGGCTAAGTATTCTGTATTTAAAGAATTAAGACTTAAACAGAATGGTTAAATGCACATGATCATTTTATATTGTTATTTTACTTTTCCAGAATGGGAATGGGAGCGGGAAATGGGGTTGGGATGGAGATCAATTCTGTTCCTAAAATTCGGTTCCAATTCGGTTCCTCGCGAGTCAATCACTCTCACTTTTTTGACTGAAGAACAAGCAACTGAACAAGAAGATAATGAAGAACAGAATTGGTATGAAGTACTGGCAACTTCATTTTCTCAGTTTCGGCACAAGAGGACGGGTTGCTAGTCCTGTCCCTCATGGTCTGAGCTTACCACCAATGGTGTATGACCAGTGTACTCATTAACGAGGAGTTGGCTAGTGATCAAAATCAAGTGGAGTAGAATTCAAAAAATTTCTGCCATGGTGGGAATTTGACTCCCACCCAGAGGCGGCGATCTCATTAGGCAGATGGGAGACACCCAGTGAGAGGGGTAGCAAATGTGGGAGGGGACAAACGCATAACCTATCACCTCTCTGTAGAAGGTGGGGGCACTTGTTCCCCTCGACCCTCTGGATCGCCGCCTCTGCTCCCACCCATTGACTCATTCCCATTTTTGGTTGAGTCAAGGACCTCTACATAGGAACCCTCTGTTGAGATGCAATTTCACGCACCATGGAGGTCCGTGGTTACTTAGTCCAGATAACTTAGTTCAGATAACCTAGTCTAGATAACTTAATCCAGATAACATAGTCCAGATTACTCTGTAGAGCCCCTTAACCAGTAGACTGTCAACTCTTCTGAGCAAGAAGACATTTAATCCTAACTTGGTTATAAGTTTACCTTGGATTCAATTAGACGGAATCGAATGACGTGAGGATGAAAAATGGAGTAAATCAATTCGACAGGCATTTCTTTCGCCCCTGTCCATACAGCGTCAGTAAAAGTAGGGCGGCATCAACAAATTATTCACAGAACATCCGAACATATATAATGCCCCGCTTGAAAACAAAAACCAGAAGATGTCTTTCTAATTAGCCCGCGACAGAGGGAGCGTTGGCCGCCGACCTATTCATAGCATTTCTACCTTGAGATCAGGTTTTCTCCGTGGGAGCATCATTTTCAGTGGCTGAAGTATTGCGGTACACTGACCTTTAACTCTGTCAATCGGTAATGCTATATGGAAAGTAATGAAGAAGACAGATAGTTCTCAAGGACTGAGGTAGAAACCCGGTATTCAGTTATCTTGGCAGCTTTATTAAAACGAAAATACAGTTATATTTCTTAGCTGCGCATATGGCACGGTGGCTGATAGGTTAAAGCGGTCGGCCCGTAACACTCAGTGTGCGCTGAACAAGTGGGTTTGACCCTCGTCCGAGGCATCAGTCACTGTGTAGGAACCTTGAGCAAGTCCTTTGTGCACAATTGCTCTGCAGTACAACTGCAATTGCGCCGTCGAGGCGTGAGCACTTCTGAGCAAAAGATGTTGGAAGAAGAGCGGTATCAAATGTCAAGAATTTCAATAACTATGCATCATAGAGGTTTTTAGGTTTTGTTTAAAGTTCATGATACTAATAACCACTCATACCCCGTAACAGATGTAAATAGGAACTTTGAGGAGGATCTTATAATGAGGCAATATATACATTGACATTACTTCATTGTAGTAAGTTACATTACATAATGCACAGCAACCCTAGATTAATGTAAAAGCTCATATTTACCCCAACACCACATCCACGGGCATGGAACCACAGAATATACATTTTTGTAGTTTAACGACACTGTGCCATAACAATGATGATTAGCGTCGCCCTCCTCCTCTTTCCAGGATTGGGACTGGCACTGTCGGGGTGCCAATAGTGGGTGCAAACAGTGGAGGAGTTCCCACAGAGTTTATTGACATTGTTGATTTTTTAACGACACGATTCCATATCGAAGTTGATTTGGTGTCGCCCACTTCCTTTCTCCAGGCTTGGAATTGGCACTGTCAAAGTCAAAACAGTGGCGGAGTTTCCCATAGAGTTTACGTTGTTGATTTTTTTTAACGACACCGTTCCATATCAAAGATGATGTAGTGTCGCCCTCCTCCTTTCTCCAGACTTGGGACTGGCACTGTCAAAGTTCAAACAGTGGCGAAGTTACCCATAGTTTGCATTTAATGTGTCTCCTTCTAGGCCTTCTGGCTATTCTCCGCATGCGCATTGCGCCGTGCTCAATTGGAAAGCTTTGCCTATGTATGTCGACCTCTCTCTAATTAGAACCATCTTCCGCAAGAACTGCTGGTTCACCCCTCCTCTGCCTTCCTCTTCCTCTGTTTCCGAAACGCCTGAAGACAAATTTAATTGTTAGAGACAGCACTGACTTGGATCGGTAACGAAAGCCTCCTAAACTCCGGGTGGCGCAATATAAATGTTCTTTTTACAATTTATAAACTGTGTGCAGAGTTATGCCAGGGTTCGATGGGTTGGTGATCAAATATGGCCCCTTCTCATCAATTAGTTGCCTCTTGGGAAGTTCTCATGAGCTGGACTGTCTTCCCTTCCTGGAACATTTCTTTCGCTGCATGTATTATACATGTATACCACATGACTGTTACAAACTGCACTTGCTCAGATCGGTTAGATCAGTTAGTAAAAGATTTTACATCAAGCGTGAAAAAAGGCAGTTAGCAATTGTTAGAATAAAGAACATGCTTGCTTACTTACTAACTTATGAAGATACAGTTCCTTTGTTAGATAATTAAAATGTGCTATATTAAGTGTACTGATACATACATAAATGCATACAGTATTAAATACATAACAACACAAATACAAAATCGTATACATACATGTAGATACATATATACATATATATACGTATATAGAAACATACATATATAGATACATACCAATGGGGCATGTATTTTGCCTAACTAAACTGTGCATTCCATATGTCCGTCAAAAGCCCTGTTTTGTCACAAACATAAAACAAAGATGTCTATCATAAAGAAAACGATCTTCGTAAACGATTAGGTTAAACTGTCACACCCACCACACCTGGTCATCTATAGGTCCTGACACAGATTATACTCCCTTAATTGGAACTCCATTATTAAGCTCTCACTGTACAGCATAATGCAAGTGCCCAACCGTTACGATCACACCAAGAATGGCATCTAAGTACGTGTTCGGCCTTTGCCATATTTAAAGCAGCTTGAACTTAATGCCAGTGTCAGGAAAATTCACGTTTAATTCCATCCGGGTTCTTGTTGACGGCCGCTACTACGAGCAGCAATTGGTAACAGAACCAATTCACGAAATCCAGATGTTCAAAACTAAGGATTGATTGGTGCAGAGAGATAGAGACAGAGACGGAGAGATAGAGATAGAGAAGGAGAGATAGAGATAGAGAAGGAGAGATAGAGACAGAGACGGAGTGATAGAGATAGAGACGGAGAGATAGAGATAGAGATGGAGAGTCACCTGCAGTTCCATTTAACAAGTAAGTTTATCACCTGATGACCGACAGCATTCGTGGCTTGAATTGTGGGTGGCACGCATGGCAATTTAAAAGCCGTCTTCAATGTCGACAAAGCCGGGCAGAGGGAGACGAAATCTCGACGCCAACACCCGTCACAAAGAAACCTGCCGTTAGCCGACAAAAGCGAATGATATACGCTTGCAAATGACCTGGGAATAATAAATAATCGGGCCTTAAACGAGCGGGTTCGTTCTTTATTTTCCATTTGCAGAAAGGTACTATATAGCCGTCGCAGACGAAAATAACTAACCCATACCCTGGCTTCAGTCACAGCCGGAGACGCCTATACAATAGGCCTTTAATTCAAAAGACCCCAGCGGGGTTACCACCGAATATACGGTCCCCACTCGACCTAACGATGGTCATAAACGCCAGATATCGGGCGCATCTCCCAACGCAGCCCGTATAACGAAGGCAGAGAGTCGCCCGTGGCCAAGACACATCAAGCGCCTTTCGCGTACGAGTAGCCGCGGGCTAAGTCTCGGTTAATAGCTCTTGATGATATAGGTAAGCCTTTTATGAAAATTTCCTCGTGTAAAAATGCGAATATTTGTCGAGATTATCAGATCGTTACTGCCATCCGCTACACGTCAAGTCACGTACGCGTATGGATCAAAGACGCGTTGAAAGCACGTACTCAGGACAGCAGTTGGTTGAGCAGCGAGTGCAAAATAAATTGGCAAACATTAAGCGGAGAATGAAGAGATGAGATGAAGAACTGTGCCAATGTTTGACATGACAAACAGTGTCATCGTTCTGCAACATTTCAGTTGCATCAAACCGTAGTCAACGAGTGGCCCAGCACCTGTATACACGCGAACATGTATGTATGTATGTATGTATGTATGTATGTATGTATGTATGTATGTATGTATGCATGCATGCATGCATGTATGTATTTACATATGTATGTATGTATGCATGTATGTAGGTATGTATGTGTGTGTGTATGTATGTATGTATGCATGTATGTATGTATGTATGTATGTATGTATGTATGTAGGTATGTATGTGTGTGTGTATGTATGTATGTATGCATGTATGTATGTATGTATGTATGTATGTATGCATGTATGTCTGTGTGTGTATGTACGTATGTATGTATGTATGTATGTATGTAAGTATGTATGTATGTATGTACGTACATACGTACATATGTATATGTGCAGACATGTATGCAAGTATGTATGGCTGCAAGTACCCATGCATGTCGATATGTAAGTAATTTGTATGCATGCATTTATGTATGTATGTATATGTGCATGCATGTAGTTATATATGTGTGTATGTATGCATGCATTGCATATGTATTAAGAGACATTAGTACTAATTAGGACCTATAGCACTTCTATAAAGTCAAAATTACTGTATTCATTAGCTTAAGTGGTTCAAATGTTCCTAATTCATTCATTGCAAATATTTATGTATCACCTCTTCATGGTCACTACTGAAAAGAACAGGTTCAATGTTAGAATGAACTCTGGGGAGCAAAGATATCCTCAATTGGATCACTTTCAAATCAGAGATTACCAAAAAGGCACGGTAGAAATACAGGCAAAGGGGACAAGGAGTTCCCTCTCCCCCTCCAGAGAGAGAAAGTGAGCGATATAGAGGGGCGAGAGAGAGATAGAGAGAGAGACAGACAGACAGACAGACAGAACTATTCAATGCACTTCCGAACATCTACCCGTTAACCATCATCTTAGTGCCATTGCTAACACAGTAACACTACTTATACACATAGGTTCTTATAAGGTCGCTGACATAATGCGAAATAATGTAAATTGTTTAACACTGATTTGCTAATAGTCTAATACTATATTACAAATGCCTGCCTCCAACAGGTAACAATATATCACTGACTGCCAAATGCGCACCAATAGCGCAGCTTGGCGTTTCATTGTGTTACTCGGACGGCATTGTATCTTGCCTGTTGATTTCGGCATAAAAGCCTAATATGACGATCGAATCCAAAAGTTAATATCGTGTAACAGCCGGAGGCATCTTCTCTGTTGCACACGGCCAGCAACAAACATACGCTCAACAAAAGACATAAAGAGTTTAAAAATGCAAAACCACAGTTATAAAAAACAGAAACAGCTGTGTCACGGCGTACGGTCATGACGGATAGCGCTGTGACGTGCTGCCTGAGCTGACTTGTGTCACCTAAATAAAACGCGTTGTTACAACTCGTCTCTTTCTTCTTTACATGGCCTTACATTGGACAAGCCTCTGACTTGATGCAGCACTTGTGAATAACTAGGGTGCCCTGTACAAATGTATGTAAGTATGTATGTATGTATGTATGTATGTACCTATGTATGTATGTATGTATGTATGTATGTATGTATGTATGTATGTATGTACCTATGTATGTATGTATGTATGTATGTATGTATGTATGTATGTATGTATGTATGTATGTATGTTATGTATGTATGTATGTATGTATGTATGTATGTATGTATGTATGTATGTATGTATGTATGTATGTATGCATCTATGTCTGTATGTATGTATGTATGTGGGCATACATACATTTAACACATGTTAGATGCATAACGTAAAAGGAACATTGTATGGCTACCGACAGTTCAATTCTACACCTGTAATAACTTGTCACCATACATACATACAATACATTCAACCACGCATGCATACAAATATGCTTGCATACAAGCATACTTACAAACATACACGCAAACATACATAGGTGTGCACGTGCAAACACACATAGACTACGGTAGATCAGATGAACTTATCCAAACGAACACAATGATCCATTCTACATCATCACCCACTAATAAAGGCGTGATGGGATGTCACAACACGTCATCATGCGATGCCTTTTGTGACAGGCAGTTCCAGCCCAGAAGTGACAATGCTGAACCAGTTCGTCTGATTGGGAATTGGTAAACAATCGCAGATTCACCAATCCACCTCAGGCGTATCTAATCTGGAGGACAACGACAACAATAATCCCACGCATTGTCGACGGCGTTTCAAGTTTCCATCAACGGCCATTCACTTTCCCAAAAGGAATATTCAGAAGAGAAGCTGAAGGGAAGCCTGTCTGTCACAGGCCGTCAACAACAACGCAAAAATATTGCACCACACGGAAAGCGCTGCGCGAAATCCGAGCCATGGATACTTTTTTGTAGCCTACAAAGTGTAAATGGCTGGCAGCCGACAAAGGAGATGCGTCAAATAAACGCATACATACCATCATATAATTTTATACATACAAAAGTTACGTACGTGAGTGTAGGACATTTGCCCCCCCCCCCGGACATTTGTCCCTCCCGACAAGGAAAATTGCCCCAGGGTAGACCATAAGCTCGCCCAAACTATATATGTGTACATACATACATACATACAAACACAGTCACATACATACATACATACGCACGTATGCATATGCATTATGCATGTATAATTGTATATCTACATACATGATTACACATACACACAAGCATACATACATACATAGGCCTACATATGTACATGCGTGTATGTATGCATGCACACATATGCATGCATACAAACGTACATACATGCACACGTACATACACATATATATATAAACCCGTACAATGGTACATACATACATGCATGCCATTCATGCATACATACATACATACATGTAAATATGTATACATGCCCACGTACATACATGCATATATACATATAGGGAGGGGCAATTGTCCTGGGGCAAATGTCCGGAGGGCAAATGTCTATTTCCCTACGTCTGAACATAAATACATACATACATACATACATACATATATATATACATGAGCACCTCCATACCTACATATAAGCCTATTCACATGCACAGACACATACATACATACACACATACATACATAAATACATAATCAGCCGCCGGTCCTAGATGTTGGAACAGTCTTCCACCCGTCATCAGATTGGTGGACTCAGTGGACTCCTTCCAGCCATAGCTCAAAACTCATCTGTTCTCTAAGGCTTATCCCACTTGTTAGTTGTTAGCGGTTGTTATGGCTATATAACGGCGACACATAAATTGACAATATCATTAATACTACATATATATATATATATATATATATATATATATATATATATATTGTTAGATTCTCGCCGTGCGCATTCCATGGGTTTAAAGGAATCATGCTTGCAATTAGGCACTACCTGTGTTATAGTATCCTTGGAGGCTCGGATCTAACACTTATGCTGTTGTACCGTCTCCAACGGTCTGTCTCTGCCTGTATGTGAATGGGCCTTACTCTGTGAGAAGGAGTGTCGTGGTTGATATAAGCAACTACGTCG
This sequence comes from Bimastos eiseni, assembly GCA_959347315.1. Lineage (NCBI taxonomy): Eukaryota > Metazoa > Annelida > Clitellata > Crassiclitellata > Lumbricidae > Bimastos > Bimastos eiseni. The sequence goes on along the minus strand of OY365813.1, from coordinate 12,057,508 downwards.
TAGGGATCGGGGAGTATGCTTTGCTTTGCTCTTAGGTATAGGCTTATTGTTGATTGCCGGCTGTCTGAGACAAAGGTCTCGTACGTTTTTGAAGCAAGCATATCTTCCAGTGTAATTATTTAAGTTACTTACGACGACGTTTGAGGTTTTCTTCTGCTGCTAGGGAAGACTCTCGTTTGTGTCGTCTTCGTCGTCAGCTTCGCTACGTCTCGTTGACGGGTAATGTATATTTAATTTATGAGCGAAGTTTCTTTGTCGATCAAGTATGAGAACATTATAGTTAATATAATTTTTGAAAACACGACGAGTCTTGCCTTTCTCATATCTTGATTCTGACAATATACAATTTTTATATTTCCATACATGCATACATACATATAAGCCTATAATGTGCCATTATATATATATAATATATATATATATATATTTATATATATATATAATATATATATATATAAATTTTTATATATATATATATAATATATATATATATATAAATTTATATATATATACACATACAAACATGTACATACATGCAGACATGTATACAGACACACACAGATACATATCATATATTTTGTATACATACAGTCATAATCAATCATAAACTGGAGTGATTTGTATCTTACACTTAAGAGCAGGATATACTTGTTGATTCAAGAGAGCTTCGTCAGGTCAGAGAGGTTGTCCAAAGATAGCACTTGACTGCCAATGGTCACTTGGGAATAACAACTTCACAGCTCTCTGGGTGATTACAGAAAAGTGGATGATTACTCGGAAAGGATATAGGAACAGAGCGCTTCATCATAAGGGCTTCATTATATAGCATGGGTGAACTCAGAGCCCATGACGTTCATAACACCATTAAGAATAATAACGGGGTGAATATCCTAGAGCAATAACAGGGGTGAATTGTGTGTGTGTATGTGTCAAGAACTGACTAGGAACTAATTAGAAAGCAAGATTTTCTAGAAATCAATCGGAAACATATGGTGTTACAGACACAGTGATGACTGTCTGTCTCATTGCAATTACTGCAGTCAGCCTTGTAGGCGTTGCTAACGCCGGTTGTGTGTGAATACCTGCATGTACACACGTGTGTGCGTGCGTCCGTCCAACTGTCTGTGTGTCTGTCTGTGTGTCTGTCTGTCTGTGCGTCCTTCCGTCTGCCTGAAAACATGTATGAGAGTGCTTGTGTTCACACATGTTTATTTCTATGTGTTTGCACTGTGTAATGTATGTGTGTATGTGTGTGTGTTAAAATGTGTTAAAAATTAATCTCTGTGCATGAGATTGCTTGTGTTAACACATGTGTCTGTCTTTCTGTATGTTTGTGCTAGTCTGCATACTTCTGTGTATGACTGTGTGTTTGTCTGCATGTGCATGCAAACAAGTTGTCTTTCTGTGCTGTGTGTATATGTCTGTGTGTTTGTATCTGTCTGTATGTGTGTGTATATATGTGTGTGCACATAAGTGTCTACTGTGTGTAAAAATGTGTTGGCAAGTATGTGTGCACATGATTGCATGTGCAATTGTGCATGTATATGGGCATCTGTGCGTGTATTATGCGTGCAATTATCTGTGTGATCTGCCTGTATTTTCATCAATTGGATATGTGTGCATGTGTGGGTGAGTGTGTATTTGTGCAGGTCCAAAAGGCAACAGAACAGGAAGATGATGAAAAGAGACCATGTTTATACTAAAGGAGTTCATCTTTCCAGGACACAATGACCCCTGGCATAAAAGAAAGTATACAAGATTACAGTTTGTGTACACAAGATACATAACCCCCAGCAATCTTCACTATTCTCTAGTTGCAAAGGTTGCTGCCAGTTTGTGCAGGACTTGGAAAGCATGCACCTATAAAGAGAGGACCAGAACTTGGAGAGCACCACGAAGCCCATACATACAAGGTACTAATATTGTACAGCACGAACCTAAGGGGAGTTATCTCAACTTATCTGTAGAAAGAAATGCAAGATATGACGACCACTGTAATATTGAATAGCATGAGTAGTCTGGAAGAGGAGGCAACTGTCTCGTATTTCTTCTACAAGTCATCATAAAGTCATGCATGCCTCCTCGTATCTCCAAAGCTAAATGTACATTTTCATTTATAACTGGTTTTCATCCAAAAATCGACTATGTGGAAGGCACATATGGGGCAAGAATAGCTTAACTCAGCAAACGATGAATGGTTTTAAGAAGTCACAAATTGAGCAATTGAAGGCAGTCCGATTCTGAGACTACAGTAAGGGCTACAGTAATTAAAATCTGAAGTTGAATTGAAGGATGCCATATAAGAGGTAATATTTCGAATACTCTTAGTGGACTATATATTGCAGTCATTAAAACCACAAAGAACCTTGCTTGATGAACCTTGCTCAACCATCGAATTGCGCTGGCTCACATCATTATCAGTTATAAGATAAAACATTCTTTATCAGGAAGAATCAGAAAATTGCGCTAGAACCGCTTGAAAACAAAAAATGAGAGAGAGACAGAGACAGAGAGAGGCAACAGCCAGACATAGAGAGTTAAAGACAGAGAAAGAAAAAGATATAGAATTTAGATCTGATTTCCTGTCAATAAAAGTCACTTCTATTAACACCAATAATTAACTGTCGATCTTAAACATATATTGAACGAATAACTAACTAACCATGCACACATGCTCACACGCACAATTGCACATGCACACACCTACATATACACGTATGTGCGTACGTACGTATGTACATATGTACGTATGTATGTGTGTATGTATGGCATTTGGATGCATGCATTCATGTATGTATGTATGTATGTCAAGATAAGATTTGGGAAGAATAAAGGAGAGTTGGTACTAGAAGAATCTTTTTTTATGAACCTGTACCTTACATATATGAAGGGTTCACTGGTTATAATTCGGTCAAAGTTTATGACAACAAATGTAGATGTATACTAGGGCATTTGGACATAAAGAATCCCAACACCGAAATTTGACAAGTCTAACCCTGGACATTAAAGCACCCGCCTCACACCAACAGGGCGTGTAAAAGCAGATCCTTTCAGTCGGTTGGCAGTATCTATAGAATTTCCGACACAACAAATCAGAACTCAACGTGCCCATGATAGTTTATTTTCTGTAACTGATACGAGGAGTCTAGCATGACAACCTAACAGGACCCATCTACTGATCTCACAGAAACTTTATATATCTGACCGTGTAAACCGTGGAGAACAGTTCTAAGACTAAGAAAATGATAAAAGGGGCATGTTTATTTTGGGCGTCATAAAATATCGGGGCCGATAAATTTCTTGGCGTACATTCTTTATTGAGATTTGTGAATTGCCTCACCGTCAGATACCAGAAGCTTGGCAAATAATAAACGCCCAGTGCATTCTTTGGGACAGAACCGTTATTCTGCACGATTAATTTAAGGACGAACAACAAGAATCATCATTCGCGTTCGTGTATGGCATGCCACACTAACAATTTGAGATAAACAAGAACTTTCAGATTGTATATAGCCAACTAGATTGCACACGTACTTAATTTATGGTATATTCCTGTGGCGCCATGCAGCGGCTAAAAAACGCGCCATTCAATCGTCCAATCAACTCATGTTGTAACATTGCGTAGCCCAGTAATTAAGGTCACTACATTCTGAGTGCATGCCAAACTTGACTATTGTAACTTGCTTTTCTGAAAATTGTCATGTCACAAATATGCTTAAACCAAATTGAAGCTATCCAGAATGCTCTCGCTCGTATACCGTGACAGTCACAAGAGCCTAAACACCATCACGTCACTACAGTTAAACGATTCTAAAATTGCACCATTGGCATAACTTTTTAATGACAACAGTGTACTAAAAGTGACTGTGAGAGCAATGCAGGGCTAAGTGTGTATAAGCTTACACTGCAATTTATGTTCATTCAGGAAATACATTTTCTGCATTTCACCCTATTTCCAAAGATGTTCTAAGATCTTTGCTATCGCTTATCCATTTGTTCAACCATATGGTGACAGTTAATCACCACTAGGTCCTATTTTGTTGTTTGAAATTAACGTTAAACAAGGAGCTAGGCCTACAGCCACAATAAAGTTGAAAACTTCCAGGTCCAATGAAGTCTAAGGTCTTGCATCGTTAACATTTTATAGAAACTTTAATTTTTAAATTGCCATGTAATTTAATGACCTTTCTGCTCAACTGGTCACAAGCAGAAATCAATTGCTTTGTCAGCTTCTGTAAATATATAGCCAGGGAGCGTTTGCAGATTATTGACCTGTCCATGGCATTGGGGTCAACGGGAGGACGGCAGACAACATGGGGCCTTGCGCTCAACGGAGCAAATTTCTTCAAAGGAACGTCGTACTTGCCCAGCTGCCCAGAAGCGCTTCTAAAGGACGGAAGATAATCACCGGCGATTAATATTAGCTCTTCCACGTTTACAGAATCTCGGCAAACAGTCGTGGTGGCAATTCGCCGCGACCGTTCCCTTGCCTAGCTGTGCCGCCCGGCGCGCGATCGACGCCAATTGCTAAGTTCCGATTCGACGGAACTTCAGTGATGAGAGAGAACGAACAAATAGCGGCGGCTTCCCGCCCGCAAAAGAGCATCGCCGGTTATTTTTCCACAGGTCTGCTCGAACCGCTGTGTAAATATTGTACAGCTGCTTCCCTGATGGAAGAGGAGAAGGAGGAGAGGAGGAGGAGGAGGAGGAGGAGAGGAGGAGGAGGAAAGAGGAGGAGAGAAAGGAGGAGGAGAGAAAGGAGGAGGAGGAGAAGAGGAGGAGAAGAGGAGGAGGAGGTTGGCTGCTGGCTTCGGCAGCAATGCGCACATTGATTTCTGACCTCATTGATACTCTAGACATGCAACATCTGTGCGTTACTATCCTTCGCTTTCCTCGACCGTAGAAGATAAGCAAAACCAATTGCTCACCTAACATGCACACGGGCGCCATTCGAAGCCCATTGCAACATCACCATCATCGACAGCAAACTATCGGATTTGGCTAAACGTTCTCCTCTGATCTTGTAACCTCTTTATCATCATCATCATCCCTGGTCACTTGATCGGCCAGCAGAAGCCCCGACAGACAAAGCGCAGACACGAAACCGATTCTTAAGTGCACCACGCCGCCTATTCATTCACCAACGAGTCTCATAGCTTTACAAAACAATCTTTCTTTCCTCCGATAATGCATGCCACTTTTCTGAACACCGCTTTAGCACCGGTTCTACCTCTTTCAATACAAGTCGCAACAGAAGTGTATTGAAAGCGTCTGTCATGGCTTTTGGTAGCCAACATCAATAGCAACGTACGTAGGCCTAATAATAATATAATTACAAAACCATTTTTATATGTTTAATTATCAGTACACACATATAGTAACTTAAAACTGTCGCTAAGATAATGTTGATATTCTCCGTGTAAGGTTCTGTAGGGCTAGATAGGCTGAAGTGTTTGAGAAGCTTCAAAATTTCCACGGACGCGACACAAACCCTAACGTTTATGCTTCCCATCTTCAAACCTCTCAATTTAGCAATACCAATGTAAAATAAATTAGATGAGCAAAGATGAAAACTGAAATTGAAATTGAAATTCTTGAAATTTGATACCGCCCTTCTTCCAACAATTTTTGCTCAGAAGTGCACACACACGCCTCGACGACGCAATTGCAGTTGTACTGCAGAGCAATTGTGCCCGAAGGACTTGCTCAAGGTCCTTACACAGTGACTGATGCCTCGGACGAGGGTCGAACCCGCTCACTCGGCGCACACTGAGTGTTACGGGCCGACTGTACTAACCGATCAGCCACCGTGCCACTCTGGCCAGGTCCCTTAGAGACCTAGGACGGGAGGGACCATGGGTCCAAGCCAGGAGTGGCACTTTGGATCTGCCATAGATAGAAGAACTCTCCGGACACCATAGACCGTTTACATTGCGTAGAACTGGATACCCAAAAAGGTGTAAACCCAAAGAGACTATCATAATTTAAGAGCCTTCTGCAAGCCCTAAATTCATAGCGGCCATTCGCTCAACAGTACATTCCTACAAATACAAGACCATAAATAAAACTCAAGAACACATGATCCTAAATACATAGACTGTAGTTTCTCTCTGTACCAGGCAGTAACGCGAACATTTCCTTGACAGATGGAAATGCGTTGTAATAGCATCAACAGACCCACAACAGCGTCAGCCAGCTATAAATAACTTGATCAAGTACTCAACAGTAACATGATAAATGTCGTGTCTCAAAATTACTTAAGAACTCGAAATTTTGATAAGATATCACATCATTAATATCAGTAGGTCCTTAACAGGAAGATTAGCTGTTGAGAGGTTTATGACCCCTCCGTCTGGATGCCGCAAACTATGCAATTCCCAAACAGCTGCAGAAGCAAAACGGTGTGGCAATCGGACGGAAGACAGGCTTGATGTAGGGCCTACAATCCTACATGTTCCCATATTTCCATTTACAGAGGCCACAATGGTTTAATCTTACTTGGGAAACTTAAAGTCAAACCTATATGCTTCTTCACAAGTGCATTCCATCGACAAGGCTCAGAGTAAATTGTACCTTTAAACTGCCTGCTCGAAATATCGAGTTTTCGAGGCAGCATAAACACAAATATTATAGAATACGATTAGACGAAGATAATCGCTTCTTGCATACCCATGTACACATGAAACTGTAGGCTCAGGCAGGTCATTGTTTATTGAGCCGATTCAGTTCAGAGGTCTGAGAGAAACCGTGGCACTCCCAGCTGGCCAAATGTTGCCTTGCATTATTGGATCCGTGCACACAGATGCAGCTATTTATCCGATTCACAGCATGGCTAAGGAAACGATTGAAAGGCTTAAAGAGTGAAAGACGCTGAGTTTTCTTTAGGCTTTCCCTCGCCTGCGAATGAACGTGATCGGAATCTATCAGAAGCAACATTGAAATGAACAATGGCAGATTTCACAGAATCAATATTGAAGTGAACATTCGTCATTTTCGCACAATGTTCCTGGAAATGAATCCTCTTACACAGGTGTGCTCAGATTTATCCATGAAGGCCATACATGCATGCATGCATGCATGTATGCATGTATGCATGTATGCATGTATGCATGTATGCATGTATGCATGTATGCATGTATGCATGTATGCATGTATGCATGTATGCATGTATGCATGTATGCATGTATGCATGTATGCATGTATGCATGTATGCATGTATGCATGTATGCATGTATGCATGTATGCATGTATGCATGTATGCATGTATGCATGTATGCATGTATGCATGTATGCATGTATGCATGTATGCATGTATGCATGTATGCATGTATGCATGTATGCATGTATGCATGTATGCATGTATGCATGTATGCATGTATGCATGTATGCATGTATGCATGCATGCATGCATGCATGCATGCATGCATGTATGCATGTATGCATGCATGTATGCATGTATGCATGTATGCATGTATGCATGTATGTATGTATGTATGTATGTATGTATGTATGTATGCATGCATGCATGCATGCATGCATGCATGCATGTATGCATGCATGTATGTATGCATGCATGCATGCATGTATGTATGTATGTATGTATGTATGTATGTATGTATGTATGTATGTATGTATGTATGTATGTATGTATGTATGTATGTATGTATGTATGTATGTATGTATGTATGTATGTATGTATGTATGTATGTATGTATGTATGTATGTATGTATGTATGTATGTATGTATGTATGTATGTATGTATGTATGTATGTATGTATGTATGTATGTATGTATGTATGTATGTATGTATGTATGTATGTATGTATGTATGTATGTATGTATGTATGTATGTATGTATGTATGTATGTATGTATGTATGTATGTATGTATGTATGTATGTATGTATGTATGTATGTATGTATGTATGTATGTATGTATGTATGTATGTATGTATGTATGTATGTATGTATGTATGTATGTATGTATGTATGTATGTATGTATGTATGTATGTATGTATGTATAATATGTTTGTATGTAGGTATCTCTGTATGTGTATCAGTGCATATAATATGTATTGATTCATGCATGTGTATGTATGTATATATGTATGTATGTATGTATGTATGTATAATATGTTTGTATGTAGGTATCTCTGTATGTGTATCAGTGCATATAATATGTATTGATTCATGCATGTGTATGTATGTATATATGTATGTATGTATGTATGCATCTATATATGTATGCATGTCTGTATGGATTCTTGCATGTGTATGCATTGCATGTACATGTAAATATGTAAGTGTGCTTGTGTTCTTATGTATTTATATAGAGCCCTTTAAGATTGCCTACCCGCGAGCATATGTATACTCCAGGATAGCAACACGAAATCAAGAATGTCGTATTTTTAGTATCGCTTAATAACTTTGTTCCATGCTGCGTTGCAATTTCCCGTCCAATGTGACATCAACTGAACCCCTTCTCGCTCAGATTTTCACGTAGTCGCAGTTACTGCTGGTGGTGGTGATGACGATGACGATGCTGATGACGACGACGATTATGATGATGACGATGATGACGACACGATAATTACGATGATGACGATGACAATGACGATGACTACTGTTAACTCAATGAGTTAAAAACATGAAACTATAATTCACCGTGACCCGTCAAAATAGCGCCTGACAAAAGAGCGCCGACAACATAGAGCCCAGGCAATTTGAAACAGAACCTGCATTGACTGATGACAAGGATTATGGCTTAAATGGAAGTTGGATTAGTTAAATGAATCTTATTTAATTAGATGCTGTATATCGATAAAAGAAATGCCGTTAAACTAAAAGCTAGATCGATTAAAAGAATTCCGTTAGAAGGTGAGCTTGATTGACATGCAAAGAATCATGCTTAAATGGAAGTTGGATAGATGAAAGGAATTGTGCAATCCAGCTTCTAGTTAAAAAGGGTTCTTTTCATCAATCCGGCTTCCATTTGAACGGCATTCTCTTCATCAATCAGACCTCCAGTTAGACAGAATTATTCTAACCAGCACAGCTTCTAAGTAAAGCATTCTTCTAATTATGCTCAATAATTGATGCTCAGAATTTTTCCAATACAGATGCGCCTGTTGTCGGGCGCTTTTTTGTCGGGGTGCCTTAATTCACAGCTATATACCGGGTAGAATTCATTCATTCATTCCTTACGAAGATTTATATAGCGCCCCTTCAGGCTACTACTCAGGAGCGCTCCCGACTCGGCACGGCTAAAAAGAACAGTTTTAAAGCGAGCATAAAAGGAGTCTGAGTGGACCCTTGGCGACAACCGCAATTTGTGAGGTGATGGATACTGGTTGAGATGGTTATTGACTATTGAGTGCTGTACAGGAAATATAAGTACTTTATCCAGCTTACTAAAGTAACTTATTTACAATACACCTTGCTTGATCGTTAACCGAGCAATACTACTTCTAAGAACACTTCGAAGATACGAGTGATGACCTCCATTTTATTATACAGGACTATGGATTGGCATCGGGACTAAAAGGTTTTGCATGGTAGACGATGAACAGAAGAGGTTATTTGATGAGGTCAAGAGGTCACGCACGCCCCGTCAAGCCCAACGAAAGTTCCTATAGTAGCCTGTCAGTAGGATCTATACGTATTACCACCATTGCTATACATAGGCGTCAATGAATAGCTCAACCAGAAAGGCGCCCCTCGATGGTCAGGTTAATGAGACCAATAGGTACATAAGAATGATTGACAGCTCAAAGATACAGTTGACGTTTATTTAGTTTTCAACAAGTCTACCCTACCAGTGCGCACATCGTGGGCCCAGAAGGGCCAAAGACCCAGCTTCTGTATGGGCCTACAGCGTTGTGGACTGGCGCCTGGAATATCACTTTCTTCATTATTGACACGGGTTAGCGCGGCACTAATAAAAGCACCATTCGCAAGGGTTGTTTTTCCACCTCGGTACGCACCAGGTTTTAACACGAGTGCACCATTAGCCTCAGGTTACAAGGAAAACTATCTCGCTCTCCTTTGTCCGACAAAACTTCTTATACGAAGCATCTTATTATGTAGGAACTCTGCTTCTAGTATCCGTCGTTTACTGTTCGGTACTAGGTTGAACCCACGCCACGCTAATCCATCGCTCAGTGGTATAGCGTACTATAGACTATCCCGTTAATGTTCCCATAAATTTAGTGGTTGAGTAGCTTTTCCCTAATGCGTACGTATGGTTCTGTAGTGCTATCCGATTGGCCAGAAGGCCTACAAATATTGATTCCACAGATTGATTTCACGATAATAACAGAGAGCGAAGCTATGATTAGATAGAGATTTCAGATACAATGGCAGCAAATAATTGATGTGAAATAAATATGGATCGATAAATTTATCGCGGAGCAGATAAAGAATGACAGAGCCAATTATTGTAAAATAGATTTAGATGAAGATGCATCTAATAGTTATAATAAATTGGATATAGATTTCAGAATATGGAAAGGAGCCAATCACAGAAAATCACATACCACTACGTCAAACAGGAGAATTGTGATATGTAACATTTTAATAAAGCATTTTGGAGATGGGGCACTAAACACAACCAATAGAATTGTTCAGAAATTCTACAGCCCGTACGCAAGTGTCTGTAGGCCTATAGTCCACGCACTCGCCACTCCATTTATTCTTGTTGTGCATGTATCGTCCGACTTGCATTTGGCGCCTGCGCGCATGAGGAAGGGGTTCTTGCGTTTTTTGTAGCTGGAGCGAAGCTTTGGAATTCGCTGCTTACAGTACAGTGCGTTCACTGGAATTCTCAGTTCCCTTCAAGTATTCTATGCATAAGACTCAGTTCTAAACCAACCGTAATCTGATTCTTTGCTTTCTTCAACAATTGGATTTCAACGCTGCTTCACCGCCAGATAACAATCGTTGTTTTTGAGAATTGTACAAAGACGCCGAGTGCATGTGATGAGTCAATCTTCAGGAGGCGCTATGTTCATTTAGGCCTACTTAGGAGGCTCTTCAAACACAGAGTCACCGCAATCCTAAATGAAAGACCGCTCAAAGATAGAAATAAGAAATGCTACAAATAAATAATCGGAGGAGGAGGAGTAGGATAAGCAGTCGTTGAACAGAATTCGACCACAGCTGCTACTTCTATGGCTGCTGCTGCTGCTGATGATGATGATCATGATGATGATGGTGGTGGGGGTGGTAGTGGTGATGATGATGATGAGGAGGAGGAGGAGGAGGACGACGACGACGACGGCGACGACGATGATGATGATGAAGCAGCCGTCGGATGCGTCTTTCTACGTAACCCTTCGATTTTTTAGCCATCCCACCTCCGTCATATATGCATATATATTTATTTATCGAACGTCGCCAACTCCTCCTCGTCCTCTTCCTCTCCCTTCTTCTCTTCTTCTTTCTCCGTCTTTTCATTATCCTTCTCTTGCGTCACCTCCAATTAGTTCTTATTTTCCTTCTTCCTTATTCTCCTCTCCGTAGTAACCTTTGAACACGTCCTGTATATCTGTTTCATATTCTCGTCATCTTTATCGACTCATCCTCTTTATCGTCGTTCTCTTTATCGTCCTCATGCCCATCGTCCTTATCTACGTCCTCTTGTTCCTCAAATCTTTCTGCATTTTGTAATCTTTTCTTCGTTCATTTCTTTCTCCCATTCCTCCACCAACTCCATCTGTTATCCCTTAGCTTGCAAGTTATCATCCTAATCGATTTCCAGAAAATTTTCTCTTTCTTTATCTGTCGCGCTTCATAGTTCTCCTTCTCCTTCTCCAAACTCCTTCCAACGCATTCCTTCAATCTCGTCCTCTATCACCTTTGCCTTCTCTTACCTCTTGACCCTTCTCTCACCTCTCAATAATTCCTCTCATTCAAAGCATCTATCTCTTCCAATTTCGCCTACTGTGTTTTCACCCTCTTCTTTTCATCCTAAAATTTATCCTCCTTAGCCTTCTCTTCCTTCTCTTCTTCTCTCCTCATCATCCTTCTCGTTCACCCCTCATTTCTTCCCAATTAGCCACCTCTGTAAACTCATCGTTTTCCTCATCGTCTTCAATCCACTTTGCATTCTCTTCCTGTTCCACCTTCCTTTTCGGTGAGATGTAACTCTTATTTTGTTCTCTCATCGTCCTACTCCTCATCTTCATCAACCGAAGAGCAACCTTCCTCCCACCAGCATCATCAACGGAAGCAACAACTTCTAATGTTACCGAAGCCAAAGACACGTCGCCAGAAATCAATTAACAGACAGACAAACAAACAGAAAGACAGCGACAAACAGAGAAAGACTGAGAGACAGACAGAGACAGACAAACACACAGACAGAGACGGACGTACAGACAGACTCAGACACAGACAGACAAACAAACGCAGACAAACAAACACAGGCAAACAAACACAGGCAAACAAAGACAGACAAACAGAGACAGAGAGACAAACAGACAGACACAAAGACACTCAAGCGGAGGAACGGACCATGCATACACATACAGACAAACATATATACAGGCATGTACACAGACAGATGTACAACAGGACAGGCAAAATACTCTTCTCTTACCTTCAGCAGGGACAAACACCTGACGCGACATCTCGCGGCGGCGACGACATCGTGTCCGAGAAGGGCCTTGGAGGACAGCGCCGCCGATGACGACTGCGTTGGCCGAAGGGAGGCAGAGGCATCGACGACGGGGGTGCTGCCGCTGCTGCTGCCAGTCCCTCGAACATCGGCCACCGCCACTAAGACCGCCGCCGACAGGATGAGGCCGACCGACACCAACGCGTATCCCTCCTGCGTCCGTCGTCCCCTCATGCTGACGACGACTTTAAATCCTGCGCCGTATACATCTCTCTCTCCCTTCAGCTGCAGTCCGCGCGTGGTCGCATCAACTATGCTAATAATCACCTACGTCAAATAGGGAAGAACAACTCCAGACCGGCTGGACATGTTCTCAGAGCAAAGGCGCCCTCAGCACCGAACGAACGATGTAGAATAATATCCTCCTCCTCTTCTTCGTCTTCTTCTTCCTCGCTTATTGCGTCTCTCACCTACAGCACTTGAGAGCTGGCTACATACCTTGCTGGGCTCATGTACACGCGGTCACGCCCTTAGCTCCCTTCCTCCCTCGATATATATTATCTATTTCTCTCTTCACACACACAACCAACGCTACCTCAGCCGGCTTTTATAGAAATCGCCGTCAGATAAGTCGACAGATGTCGCTAGCAGTGTCGCAGTCGCCACCTGACGGCGTATGTGGGAGCTACAGAGGCAACTGGGCGGTACACGGCATGGCGTCGGCTCACATGCGACCGTAAGTACCGTAACTGGCTTTATGAAACGCGGTCTAGACTGTAGAGAGAAGCGTAGTTACGTAAATTTGGGGTAGGTCTATTGTAACCGTAGTTGGAGTCTAATACGTATAAAGGTCAAATTAGGAATTAATGGATAATTAATGATTAATAGATAATTAAATATAAAATCACGGTTGAAAATGACAACGTTGATTAAATCACGTGTGAGACTTGGCCGAAGCAAATTGTACAAACGTAACTTTTAGCGTATATTTTGTTATCCAATCGTATCGTATCTGAGTATTTATATAGCGCTTCTGTAGGTACTGTAGTTATTCAGTGGCGCATACGGTAGACACGATTTTATTGCATCTATTACCTCATCTGCAATCGTCGCATTTCCATAAGTTGAGCGGAAATGGAGGGTTGACATAGCGCTATTGTAATTGCAATTGCTATCTGACATTTATAAAACGCCATGCACCTCAAGAAAGAACTCATAACTTGCCAAGCCGAACCAGCGAGATTTCTGTTGTATAGTACACAATTCAGACCTCAAACTTCACACTTAAGAATTCTGTCGAACTGCGGAAGTAATAAACGGACCAATTTGAGCCGTAGCTTTCGAGAAAGGAGGCTATTTTGGTGCCATGAAATCAGGGGCGGCGATTCCGGGGGTGAGGGGGTGACAAGTCCCCCACCTTTCACAAACAGAGGACACGTCATACATGTCCCCCCATTTCTTACCTCCTCTCATTGGTTGTTCCCCTACATGTCAAACGAGATCGCCGCCTCTGCATGAGATAGTCATGGCTTCATGTAACTATTGATCAGTAGGGGTAGCCGAGTAATTATTGCAGTAATTACATTATCATAATTCACAGTTACCTTTCCAGGTAAGTTTAATTGTTCTGGTCTAGTTCTTATAGACTGTAGACCGCTCATGCATGCCTTAATCATGGGTTGTAGACTTAAACCGGTCTTAGAAGAAAGTTGATAATGATCCTTGTCCAACAATATTCTGCATAAAAAATATGTTGTTCTATTCGCGTATTATTCTTCAGTAATTAATTAATTAATATTGAGCAAATACTCGCGCAACGTCAGCTTGTTAATCTACGACGTCAACAGTGTTAATTAATGTTGCTTTCATTATGTGACTCGTGACGTATAAGACTGTTGTCACGTGACCTCTGACGTTAACACTTGGGATCGCTGTTTGGGCGGCAGTTCAAAGAATAAGCTTTTGGATTATTAATGTCTTTCGGCCGGATTCATTTAAAACAGATCGAAAAGGAGCACTGAAGCGTGAATTAACCAGCATCGGAAAGAAGCCTAAACCCTTATTGCGTGGTAAACAAACCTACCGTTCGCTCGTTATTATATAAATAGAAATAAACAGGATTGTCTGTTGCTTAAGATACAAGCGTTTCAATCATTCAGCACCTACACGCGCTTCATATCGACTGCCAGTATGCGTTAAAAGTGCTTTATTTTAATTGATATATATTTGCAAATGCACATATAGACATGATTGTTTATGAATATATATATATACATATATATACTTATATATATACATATATATATATTATATATAGATATATATTTTTTATAATGTATATGCATACACAATTACACATTGGAGTTTGTGTGCGTGCGTGTGTGTGTGTGTGTGTGTGAGAGAGAGAGAGAGAGAGAGAGAGAGAGGGGGGGGGGAGTGAGAGGAAGACAGAGACAGAGACAGACTTCGTAATGGCTACCTGTTAATGCAAGGATTCGATTCAAGATCCTCCTAATTGGACGATCTGCTTTGGCCGGCATTGCGTCGGCACACATCAAAGCGCTATATTTATATATATATGTATATATGTGTATTTGTATAATAAATGTATACATGCACGTAATTATACATATGTTCGGGCTATAAGAGACACAATCAATGCGACCTTTTGCTCGACGACGGTTTCCAATGTTCCTCGCTTTCGCACATTGATTCGATGTGATGACCGTCTTTTCTTGCGCATCTTCCCTCCCTCCCTCCTAGGAACACCCCTTCTTCGACTAATCCATCTCCACACATTTTCTAGTCATTACCTCAGTTAAACAGCAATGCAATTTGAGCTTTGGTATGTGCATTGCTCTTCATCCCAGGCTTCTTCTACAGTCCGAAGAACGTCTCAAGCTACAGATACCCTAACTGCCTGTATGTCATCAAATCGAATGCGACTTAATCCGCAGAAAACTCAATATATTTGGGTTGGTACCCGCCAGCAGCTGAACAAGCTCGACATGGGCTCTCTGTCTTCTGAATGCCCTAACTTTGTATTCTCCACCTGTGTCAGGGATCTGGGGGTAGTTCTGGTTCAAGAACTGTTATTTGTGGAGCACATTTCTGCATTGACTCGTTCCTGCTATTATTTCTTGCGCCAGTGGCGGGTTGTTTCCCGCTCTCTCTCCTCATCTTCTGCTGCCACTTTGGTTCATGCCTTTATCGTTAATCGATTAGATTACTGTTCCTCTCTCTTCTGTGGGCTCCCTCAGGTCCGATTGCAACTCTTGGAGGGGGTTCAAAGGGCTGCAGCTCGTTTAATTGGTTGTGTTCCTAAATTTGGCCACATCTCTACGTGCATGCGGGACGTCCTTCACTGGCTTCCGGTTAGGCAGCGCATTCAATATAGAATCTCCTCTATTATCTGGCACTGTGTTGTGGGCAATGCGCCTGTCTATCCTAGGGATCAGTTCACCTTAACTTCGGCTTCTTCTGGTCGCCGATCTCTTCGCTCGACCTCCAGAGGCGACTTTGTTGTTCCACATGCTCATACCGCAACCACGCAAAATAGAGCTTTTGCAATTGTGGGTCCTCGTGTGTGGAACAATCTGACCTGTGCTCTCTCCCGCGCGACCTGTCTGGCTTTTTCTATAAACTTCTCAAGACTTTCCTTTTTTACCGGGCCTGGGTCGGGAGCGCCTCTAAACAGTTATCTTAAAGAGGCGCTATATAAATTGCATTGATTGATTGATTGATTTGGTGTCGTGCTCTGAAGGCGCTATATGAGTATTTTGATACATTACGTATGTTGCTGAAATGTAGACTACGGTAATGTTAGTGTCCGTGTCCGGCAATGAGTTTTTAAAATCTTATTTTTATTGAATTTAAATCGACAGACTGCTGGATTAATATGATGAAAAGAATACGAACGGACGATCGCATGTGAGATGAGCAGTAGGAAAAAGCGAGATCGGTTCTTACTATCCCCATAATCTTTACCATTCCTTCCATTCGCTAGGCGGCTGCATTTGTTAAATCAGACGTAGGACGTGATGGTCGCCTTGCTCGGCTGATGAACAGTGACTCCACTAATGACTTTAATAACTCGTGATCGTTAGTTCAAAATAAAAAAGAATATATCGAAGCCCTGCAGGTCCATAATACCACGTATACGGCCTATACAAACTGAATGCATATGCATGCGTTAGGCCTATAATGCTCAGCATTCATAAACATAGGCCTAAGCGGCATCGTTTTCACCCACAGCATCATCATCATCATCAGCAGCAGGACAAAGTACGAATACCACTATCACCCGATGTTGGACCAGCACTCATGTGTGACTGGAAATTAATTATGATTGGGAATTAATAATCTTCTTCATACTCCTCGGCTTCCTCTCACGACTATTCAGTTCCTCTCGATTTAATGCTAGCGTTGATAAACTTCTGATTGGCTCTCCCTGGTGGCGCCATGTACATTTCGAGCGGCGTATTGCATATTTCGTTTTGGCTCAGATTATTTACAATAATTTTTGGCGATTGGCATGCTACCAAAGTGGCAGGCCAATTTCTGGACCCTGGACAAAGAAATTCCGGGCCCATAGGCATAGCAAAACTTATGAGTATATAAGCAAAACTTATGGGTATATAATGTTACACTCGGATGCTTGGAGTTCAAACTGATTGCAGCAAAGTGTCAGCGATATTATGTTTAAATTGGAATAAATCATAAACTTTGCATAACTTATTACAATATTTTTCATAAATTGATTGCGGGCCAGGTCTGGGCCCCTAATACTCCCAGGCCCCTGAAAATGTGTTCAATGTAAGCCCTCTCGGCAGGCCTGCCTATGCTCGATTGCCAGTCCGTAGCATGCCAACCGCTAACCCTTTGGGTAGTGCCCCTACTAGCAAAACATTATGTCTCCTTCTAAGAATAAATACCCTTTGATAATTAGCTAATTCTTGTGTATGCAGTGGAGATGAAGCGTGGAGATGGAACGGATGAGATCGAAGAGGTGGCGTCTTTGGAGGCGGAACTCATCCAGACGCAGACGAACTACCGGAAGTTGTCGGAACAATTCGATTCCTACAAGGAAGAAATGCACACTGCCCTCTGCAAGCAGAAGTAGGATGACTATATGAGTTTATTATAACATGTTAAACATGAGTGTTACCATTGTGGCTATTGTTGCTGATTCCATTACTGTTATTATTGTCATTATACAATTATTAAACACCATACTGTATATATCGACCTAGCTTTAGGGATGAACCGAGTGTCAATTTCCTGCCGAGTCCGAGTACCACGTTCTTCGAGTTGAATTGTACCGCGTCCGATTTTAAAGTATTTAAAGGTTTCAGTCTGTTGATTTATTTTGGCAGTTTACACAATTATTCTGATTTTTTCATGTTGCCTCAGTTTACACTAGGAACTTAGTAGGAAGTAGTAACTAGTGAGTACTAAGAGCAACAGTATATAGGGCCAATTTGTGCTTACAGTTAGGTCGATTGTCGTTGTGTAAATAGAGTAATTCAATTTTCGTTTTTAAACAAGAAATAGGAAAGCCGATTTTTATTAAAACTCGGATCCATTGTTTGTCCGAATTTATGTAGAGTAGGTCTACTACCAAACTCGGTCGATCCGAGTTCCGGTTCATCCCTACCTAGCGTCAATCGATTAAGTTGGGCAATTATGAATGACGGACTAGTTCAAGGTTACTACACAGTAATCCTAACCGTCTAAGGGGATAACACTCGAACCCGTAAGCCTAATCTTCGTTTCGCACTGCAGTCGTTCTAACCAATCTGCAACCGTGTCCATGTTAGGACACCGATTTCAAAGTGGATGCTCAACCATAGAAAATGATCTAATCGGATCGCGGTTTCGTTAAAGGTCTTTGCTTATTGCTGTGACGCCAGAAGACAGCGGTATAAGGAGTTTCCCTTGTAATCATAGTCATGTCAACTTTGACTTTTATCTTCCGCACAATTTATATGATATAATTAGACCTATAGGTCTGCTATTATAGTTCTTGGTTAATCTGATTAATGATAGCTTTTGAATCTCCATCGTTTGATGCTTTGTGCGTTAGACACGGGCGCAGTAGAAGTTACTGGCTGTTATTATCATGAGACAAGCCTTTAGTATTAATCTTATAAGCTTCATTATCATAATCTAACAGAACGACGGATAATCAGTAATAATTCAGATAAATTAATGGTTCGCAATAAAATGAATCCGAGAGCGTATGTCGACTGTATAGAGGACAAATGTTGTATGTCCAACTTTTTCCAAAATCATTATTAGTGGCCATTTCAAATAGGCAATGGCAGAAAGCTTCAGGGCACTATTGTAATATGTCCTGCTATTGATCTTTCATGGAATATTATCTAAGTTAAAAATGTTGTATGTCCTTTTATGAAGGCTCCAAAAAGCACAAATATCCACATACAACATTTGTGCATGGATTTGTGGACATAGGGCCTACAACATTTGTGCACGGAGAGATGTGGTCCATCGAGTATTGTTTACGTAAATTCTATGCAAGATGGCGTTGAACCAGAAGGCATGTCGAGCGTTTTGTTTTGTTAATTTCAGTATTGCAATGAGGAATGCACATTAAATAACAGTCGTGGTTGCTCGTCGGTCTGAAATTATTATAAATATTAAGTTAAGTCACGGTAATCGAATGTTGACCGCTTCATTTGCAAATACTTAATCTGCGATGAGCACGGCCATAATAGTCAAACCATTGCTAACGGCTTCAATATCGGAATCAGCTTCGGTAAATATTAAACGTAAGTTGCATTAAGTATTCTCGTAATTAAATTCTCGTATGTTAGTTATTATATCGACATTATAATCGTTCAGGTAATTCTATGTTATAATAAAGACAACGGGTCACACTGACTAAGCTTGTCATTCACGGGTTGTACGATGTTTGTTTTGTGTGATGGAAGGCTTTTTAAAATGTTGCACGCATAGAATCTGCTTACAAGTACTGGTAGTATTTACTTATCTCAAGTTGTTCCACTACAGGGCTGCTTCCTTGCGCTATTTAGCTAAAGTACTAAGTAGTTTCTATTATCGCTAAAATGATTACTATGACTGACCAAAACCTATAAGTCATGTTTTAATCAATTTTGAATGTCCAATTTTCTCAAACTTACTTATTTACAGGTTACTTAACACTGCTGTGGCCT
Source organism: Bimastos eiseni (assembly GCA_959347315.1). Classification (NCBI taxonomy): domain Eukaryota; kingdom Metazoa; phylum Annelida; class Clitellata; order Crassiclitellata; family Lumbricidae; genus Bimastos; species Bimastos eiseni. The sequence goes on along the minus strand of OY365813.1, from coordinate 12,037,695 downwards.
GTTAAGTAGCTAAAAAGCACAGTTGCCATACTTTATAATAACCAAGTTTAATGTTTCCTGTAGAGCACAAATGTTGTATGTCCATTTTCAGACACCCTACCCTCACAAACTTGCTTTTTTCATGTTGTCATCAGGTCATATAATGCCAATGCTCTGTTTACCCTTTTAAAGAAGTATTCAATGACATAAAGAATGTCTGACAATGTAGCTATTTTCTATTTTTCATAATGATGTGAAATAAAAAATTCAGTTTTCTCAAAATCATGAAATGTGGACATACTACGTTTGTCCTCTATACAGGCGATGTATTGTTTTTGAAGTAAGTCAACGGTCACTAGTCCGATCAAAAACCGAAGAAGACAGAGACAGACATCGAGAGAGTCTACGGTGTAACTGTAAACGAGTCCCAGAAATGACGGATTTTTACCAAGATGCAAAAGCAGGTTTTGATGAGCAAGCGAGTTTGCCGGAAGACAGTCCAAAGTCATGCACGGAGAGACGCGGTCCATCGAGTATTGTTGACGTAAATTCTATGCAAGATGGCGTTGAATAGGGTCAAGCACAAAAGTCTGACGAAAGCGGAGGTTAGCGAGTATACGAACTATTGGGGACACATGCTTGGTAAAATGGGCCGGAAAGCGCGTACGACAAAGCCTTGCGTCCACTTGAATAGCAAATAGGGAACAACGAATAGTTTTATTTGGGAGAAGGGGGTTGTGGGACAGGTCGGAATATTTTCACTTCCCAAACATGGACGCAGTAAAAAAGATAAACAGTTGAAAACACTACAGACATTCATAATATTTTTGAAATTTATTAAATATTTAAGGATTAAAACATCTCCATCTGAAATTTGATTTGAGTGGGGACCAATCCCTCCCGTCCCCTAAATCCTCGCCCCTATATACCATACGATTTGCATATCCTTATCTTACTATAGTTGCTATCGTCGACCAATCACTCATTATATCGACGCAGAGATATACAAAGACGCCTAACTTATGCATCAAATTCTTTCTTCTTTTATATTTTCTCCACGGTTCCTCCTCGTTCATCAGATGGCGTGTTAACGAATGCGTCCTTACACATCCTTCAACAGCTCACCTGCCTCACGAGGCAGCGCTTTTCTGACAGATATTTATCTAGCACCTCGAATGATATACATCAAACTGTTGTCATTTAAGTCACAGATAAGATTGTAAAGATGGCGAATGAAGTCTGCTGCCTCTTTATGACTAATCGACGCTAGAAAATCTGCCGAGCAACGGAGCGAGATATCTTATTACTTAGGCGCCTCCTAGAAGCTAAGATGTTTATTTTTGTGTCCAAGATGGCTTGCCAGCCAGGCATCACGAAACAAAGTTATCTTGACTGAGTAGATTCCGGTAATCTAGCAAACTGCTGATTTATTTTGAAACGGTTGTGGACTTTGAAACGAGAACTTTATTATGATACGGTCTAGAGTGTAATTCGTGTTTGGAGAGCGATTCTCAGATAGGCTAGAGTTATCTTCATTGTAGAGGTAATAGTGAATTTGACATGAAGAGGGATTATCGTATAAGGAGTTATTTTTATATAGGGCATGATTTTGATCTATTCGGAGTAATTTTGAAATGAAGAGTAATATATCGTTATCGTTAGTATAACTGGATGCGCATATACAGAGAATGCATGGGCTTGTAGCTGAACATTTCCTAAGCGCCTTTAAGAACTTCATGGAAGCGGTAAAGAAACCTCACAGTGCGTAGCATATAGCCTATAGTCCAAGCAGTTTTCACAAGAGGTTCTGAACTTCTAGTTGTTGTACGGAGGTGTTACAGGCCTATTTTTATCGATTGACAAGAACTGTGTATCGCCACTATACCTCGACTTCCACTGCTTATACTTCCACCACCATTGTTCCTACTGCCGCTATTATTGCCACCCCTATTCCCACTGCTACCTTTACTACTATAGGTCTACCATCATTGCTACTACTGCAAGTATTAGGTCTACAACTACTGTTGAACTGCTAAGTAGGCCTATTGCTACAAATAACACGCCTACTATACATTGCCATGTTGATCAAACATTATAATAGTTGTAATTGTAGACCTAACTGAGTACTTATATAACGGCGCTACAAAAGCAAAACAAATCATAGACGGCATCTCTGCGCTACTCCATTTGGTGTTTAGTGTAGCCTATTGCAGTGTTTTGCATTTATTATTTATATGTAAACCGCCATTCAGTAGCACTTTTAAGTGCGAAAACCCTGAGAGTTTAAAAAGGTCTTTTAAACGTTTTTATGAACGGAACATCTCGGATTAGTTGACTACGCTAACCATATATAGCTAACTAAGGTACACGTATATGTATTTGGATCAGATTATAATTATGAGCAAATACACCGCAAATACTTTGACGTTGCATAGAAATCTTTGTTTGATGTTTCGTCCAGCGATGCGATAAACAGTCTGGAGCGAGAGAGGAAGGACCTCGACTGTCTGCTCGGAAACCTTGACTCTCCCGTCTTGAAGGCGAAATCGGTTCGTCAGACGAATGAGCTGACGGCAGTCCTTAACAACCTCAAGGGCTGCAGACAAGAAATTCTGGATGAACTGGAACGACTTCGAAAGTTCAACCTCGAGGTAATAACATTCCCTTACGTACTGCTACCGTTAAACTAAGCCCAATGATTTACGCTAAGTTCGGTTGTGATGGCAACTAATAACATATAATCTTCGTTTAATTTCAAACTGACAAACCGCGGTATGATTACAAGAACAGTATGAGCGAATGATGACGAGTTTTTAAAGGAGTCGAATTTAACCGTCGGAAGCCATGCAGGGCGCCCATTACGCTATGCATCTCATTTTTAACAAACTCGGCCACCTAGCGAAACAAGGAAAGAAGTCAACCGTAGGGGGATACGGGTCTCGATCTCGGTACCTCAAGCGTCGCGTGTGTTCACCACTACTCTACGGCCCCCCGATTCGCTCCAGACTGCTCTCTGCTCCCTATTCTAAATGATTTTAAAGTTAATTAAATTAATACCTTTACAAGACTCAGTTAATTAGAAGCGTCACAAGTGACTGTATCCTGTGCGCAGATTCCGTAAGGCCCAATCAACGGAATCCTTCGCAAACCGAGGGCTGATATTTATTATAGTGTTGAGAGCGCGTGACTTCGATGGGGATTAAGCTAATATCGCCACGGACTAACTAATATCCGTCGGGGTTTAAGGTTTGTGTACTCCATATTCAGAAAGTAATCGTAATCTCAAAGCTTCCAAAGCACCGCTTGAAAGTCAAGCGAAGGGTATCAGCTTATTAACTGGCGTTGAAGGTGCTTTTAGCATCGGGAATCCATGGAGCTAGAGATGTCTTAGTTCTCAAAAAAGAATTGGGGCCAAACGGTTTACAGATCACGAAGGCAGATGATAATTCAATGCTGTCGCGCGCAAAGGGCAGCCGACAAACGACTCATGAATTTTTATCATTTTCCGGACCCCCTCCCAATATCCTTTCAGGTACTTAGCTGAGGGGTTGGAAAAAGAGGAGATGAGAAGAAGAGCTGGAAAGAAGAGCACTCCAACGTCCACAACTAAGACACGACCGTTGGGCTATGTGATTTACTCGCCATTTATAGAAACTGAGACGTTTTAACAGAGAAGCGTGTCAATAAAACAGCTGTAGCATCAATCGCTCTACGATGTCAGCTACTTCGTATTCGCTTTAATGCCAGCCTCTGAATCTTCATATCGGTTATCAGCTGCCCATCTTTCGCTGCCATGTCAGCCGCAGTATTCTGTTGACCTCTGGTGCCGTCGATGATTCTGACGATTAAACTCCGTCTAACTGCATGAGGCTTTTGGAAAAAAAACAAGCTTGAGCGAGATCTCTGATAAGCAGAAACGTTAGTGTGGCAACCGAATGTTCGTGACAGCATACATATATAAATATACATACATACATACATAGATACATAAATACATAAATACATAAATACATACATACATACATACATAAATACATACATACATACATACATACATACATACATACATACATACATAAATACATACATACATACATACATACATACATAAATACATACATAAATACATACATACATAAATACATAAATACATACATACATACATTCATACATACATACATACATACATACATACATACATACATAAATACATACATACATGCATACATACATACATACATACATAAATACATACATACATACATAAATACATACATACATACATTCATACATAAATACATACATACATACATAAATACATACATACATAAATACATACATACATACATACACCCATGAATACATACATACATACATAAATACATACATACATTCATACATACATACATACATACATACATAAATACATACATACATACATAAATACATACATACATACATTCATACATACATACATACATACATACATACATAAATACATACATACATACATACATACATACATACATACATACATACATAAATACATACATACATACATAAATACATACATACATACATTCATACATACATACATACATACATACATAAATACATACATACATACATACATACATACATACATACATACATACATACATAAATACATACATACATACATAAATACATACATACATACATACATACATAAATACATACATACATACATACATACATAAATACATACATACATACATAAATACATACATACATACATACATACATAAATACATACATACATACATACATACATAAATTCATACATACACCCATGAATACATACGCATATATAGGCCTATGCATGCACGTGTTCATAGGCCTACATACGCACATAGGCAGGTATAATTATACTATTACTGTTTTCCGTGGCGAAGCACTTAGTCCCAACTGAGCGAAACGTTGCTCAACGAGGCATACTACAAACGATGAATCACACATCGTGTCTTTAATAACCTCAAACATAATATCATTTCTATTTTCTTTTGCTGCCTGAAATACGTAGACTACTCTATGCGAACACACATCAAACGGAAATCGAGTTCACTGTCCACAACAAGTAGTCTGCAGGTGAAGAAACGATCAACGATTAACACAAAACATGGATCAATGATCAGCAAAACAATTTTGCTTTTAAGTGACTATAATATATCATTATAGCCATTTGAAAACGCAATTGTTTTGCTGATCATAGGTGCAAATTACACCTGTTTAGCCGAAATCCTTCGTGATTTCTTTGTTTGTTGGTCGACCTTTCCCAAACCCTACCGTTGTACGCACACAAATTTCTGGCAAAATAATATTATAGCTGTAAATGCAACTGTCAACTGGAAATGGTTTTCCAGGTGGACGAGGTGGAGGACAGACTGGCAGCCAAGCGGAAGGAGTACGGAGGAAGTTTCGGAATCTTTCAACGGAGAGTTCTGCTTCAGAAACGGTTGATGCGACTGGAAAACCAACATTACCACGTAAGACAGTCAGTCAATCAGTCAGTTAGTCAGTCAGTAAGTAAGTAAGTAAGTAAGTATGCAAGTAAGTAAGTCTATTCACTATTGCCTCTGCAGACGCACTGCGGGTACTTGAGAAGAGACAAAAAGGTTGACCTTAAGATAACAGGCGATTTAGATGAAAACTACAGCCATAAACGGAGCAAGTGACTCCATAACTTATCAAGTGCAGAGTCAGTCAATCTGTCAGTGTCAGTCAGAGTCAGTCAGTCAGTCAGTCAGTCAGAGTTTGTCAGTAACAGTTAGAGTAAGTCAGAGTCAGTTAGAGTCAGCCAGGTCTTTATATAATAGCAAAGCACACGGCACCATCTTATTCACGAGCGTTCAGTCGCTGGGGGTTGACTCAGCGTGCCTAGCTGTCTGTCTGTTTGTCTGTCTGTACTTGTGTTTATATATGCATGTATATGTGTATGCATGTCTCCATGTAGCATCAATGCATGTATATATATTAATATATAATATGTGTACATCTATATCTTTGTTGAAATGATGCATGTGTACTGTATGTATATATGTTTGTATGTATGTATGTATGTATATATGTTTGTATGTATGTATGTATGTATGTATGTTTGTATGTACGTATGTATATATGTTACAATTTTGTTACGATTGATACTGGAACGCATTCAGACCAAGCTGGAA
>OY365813.1:11954007-12026507 GCA_959347315.1 Bimastos eiseni | reverse complement strand
TTCTAGTTCAGATTAAAAATCATCCAGTGGTTGGTTTCTCTAGAGGCAACTCTTTTGAATCCTTTGGTTGTTCGTACCGTTCACTTGTCATTTCCCTCTTAGTGACTTTTCAAACTGGAGTATTTATGTACCGATATAGTCAAGGGCTCCTTCCTTGTGTATATAAAGATTATTTTATTCTTGACTCAGAAACTCATTCTTACCTTACTAGAAATTCTTGCTACTATAGAAAGGTCTTTTCCAGAACTAACACTCTTCTGTTCTAAATTAAATCTAGTGGTGCTGGAATTTGGAATGAAATTCCAAAAGAAATTAGACAATCGTCTTCTCTTCCGTCTTTTAAGAATAAGCTACGCACACACTTGATAGAAAAATATTAACCTCATGGTGAATTGCATATTGTAATTTGATAACTTTTGTTTATTTAGTTATGATTCATGTGCATATTAACTTATATTTAATTGCTGTATTGCATTCGGCCGGCCGTATTTGTCTTAAATTGGACGTAGGTGTCCCTACTAGTGGGATCGTTTTTGATCCCTTCAGGGCCTTTCCTTGTGGCCGCTGTCAACCATAGTGATTGTAATTTGATTGTATATTCTATTTTTGTTGGATACAGAAAATAAAGGATTTGATTGGATTTGATTTAGCGTGACTTGCCTCTTCTAATTGCTTATCCTGCATAGGATATCTCTCTGGCTGGATACTACTGGTCTGAATATTACTTTTCTGAATATTACACATTGGTTTTGATGTGCTATTTTTAAGTTGATGACTAGAAGATTGACGCAGAGGAAATTACTAATTAGCCGAAACAGAATGCGATCATACTTCGTAAGAGTCTTTCTGACGTTTTCTTTCCTGCCAGGTGTCAGTTGCTTTCAATTCGGTTCTGACGGCTAATCGCGCTCTTCGAGAAAGAATAACAAACTTACGCTGCGAGCGACGAATGTTTGACAAGATCTACAAACGACTCGCCGATCAACTGGAAGCCTGTAAGCAGCAGAAGTCAGCGACCCTGATCGTTTCGAACATGGCACTCGAGCAGAGGTACGAGAAAACAACACAGGCGGCAGGGATGGACCCAGTCCAGCCATCTCTCTGTATTTTTGATCGGTGATTGAGAGATCGCTTTCAGAAATGGACGCCAACCAATTTTAAAATGAAAGCGTCGGCGGTATTGCGTTGCTGGAGAAACAGAATGCGATATGATTGGGAGAATGACTCTCTGGACAAGATTTCACGCTCGTTGCTGTTTTATGGTAAAGCATGAGCATTATGATAGTGTTGTGGAAAGAAAGAGAGAGAGAGAAACATACAGATAGACAGACGTTGTTACATAGAAATAGAGAGATAAAGAGAGAGAGAGAAAACCTCGTGAGGGTAGGAGTTCGAACCTCCAGAGGTAGTTAGTTAGTAACGTTTAATAAATGCGTGAAGATGATGATGACGACGACGATGATAATGATGATGATAATGACGACGACGATGATGATGACAACGACGACGATGACGACGACGATGATGATGATGATGATGATACAGGCAGGAGGCGCAGATTAAGGTGCAGGCGCTGAAGGAGAGGAACGAGAAGGAACAGCAGACGTTCGAGATAACGATGCGCATCCTGGAACGATCGATGCGCAACGACGCCAAGCTGAGCGAATTCATGACCGTCAAGTTCAACGAACGACAGGAGTTCAAGGCCGAAGGGGCCTCCAAGAGAGACAAAGGTCAGCCACCCTTATCTAGTCAAAGGCGAACGGTAATTCCGCTAACTTCCGTATTCTGGTAGTGCCGGGCCCAAGCCTGGATTAAGGTGGAGTGGTACAATTGCAATGGTGCTTTCTGGTTGCAATTAGTAACTTTATATAAAGGCGGTTCCGGAGAGAGATAAGCCGCAGAGAGACAAATGTCAACTATGCTTGCTGGCCTACGACGTTGTGTTATTACTGAGACGATTGGCGTCGCCCTCCTCCTTTTTCCAGGCTTGGGACTGTCGCCACCAGAAGACAGCGTTCAGTCATCGTAAGTTGGTTGCGTCAAAGACGAAATAAATGTCTATTGAGTGTGATAATGTTGCTGTCATTTGACATTTTACATATTTAAGATACACTAGACAGAGGCGCACAGTTACTGTCAGTTAGACAGACGTTAAGCATACATGCATACATATGGACGCAGACATACACACAGGTGACTGGCAGGCTTCTTTACCCCACTTGATGGAGACCCTTAAGCAAAGTGATCCTGAAGAAGCACGGGTTTATGCACTAAAATGCACAAAATGACAATAACACTCACTTGACAAATCTCCTCTTGTGACGCCTTCAATTATGGTCCAAACTATAAAACATCATTTTAAATCAGGCGATATTTTAAGTTAGCTACACGCATGCAAATACACGCACACACACACACGCACACACACACACACACATATATATATATATATTATACATTCACATACCGCATTCATCTGTTCATTGAATTCTATTCCTCGTTCTATCGTAACTAAATTAAATCCAAGTCGATCAAATCTTACTTCTTCCATGTATACCTTCCCCGAATGCCATACACATGCCTCACTATTTCTATTCCTTAGACCTCCGTTCTCTTTACTTCATAGCTCTGAAGACGTCTGTTTTGCAATTGCTAATTGTTTTGTGGTTTAAACATTCTTTGGTTGCTGATATTTTAAACGATGTCCACGCATTGCGTTTTGCAAACGGTTCAATAAAGTATACACTTACTTTCTTCCGTAAAGTAACGAATAACACACTGGAGCGCAGAGCTGAGGAACCGAGTTCGATACCCGTACCGGCGGTGTCGGTTAAATTAAAATTAGATGCAAAACGTTATGGGTACCTTGCATGGCTGCAGACATCATTCGTTCATACTATGTCATTTCTGTTCCCACGCACAGACGCCCGTTGAGAGCGCTGCTGATTGGAGCGGTGCTATATAAATGCTTGATTACATTATTACATTATATCTGCAATCATCGTACTGCGTTGTTGTCAGTTTGAAAATGAACGGAAATTATTGTAAAATCTCATCTTTTCGTTTTCTTAAATACCTGACATCGCTTCTGCCGGTTCATCCTTTACCTTGTCGTTCGTTGCCTGTCTTACATCATCACCCTACTTCCCAGGGTGTACTTATAACCATTTTGACCCAGACCAGCTGACTAACTCTCTTCTTTTACAATTACAATTACATCGTAATCGTGATCTCCAGACTTCAAAAGCGGCGCCATTCAAAGGCCAAGCGCAGGGCACCAGCTTTTTCACGAGCGATACGTCAAATAAAATGGGTTGTCAAAATAGTAATCTGAGGAAGGTCATATTCCAGTTTCTAGAGGGTCAAAGGAGGCGAACTAGCTGTTAAGAGGAGCGTCTCTTTGGTCAATTTCAAAATGACAATTACAAGTACAATTCCTTTGTATGCGTCAACTAGCTATTCGCGCTGCACTGGAGGCTGACAAGAGAACCCTGAACCAGTTCAAGGAAGCGTTCGAATGCATTCAGGAGGTTTCAGACGAAAAGGAAGTGGACGACATGGTGAAGAGCTTCTCAACGAAAGAGGCGGAGAACTTTGCGCTCTTCAACTACATCACTGAACTCGACGGACAGATTGAGTCGCTTAACGAGGAACTTGGCGTCGTTCGCAAGGACATCACTGGGCTTCAGCAGCTGGAGGAAGTTGAGATGCAACAGCACAATCAGACGATGGCAACACTAGAAGTAAGACAGTCGTTGTATTAAAGCCAGTCTTTGTGCTGAAAGCGGTTTCTGTGTTAAAGCCAGTCTTCATATGCATGACAAGGATAGGCTTGAATCTGAAAGACTGTCTTTAATTTTTTTTTAAACCGTTAAAAACGAAGTCATACAACATTTGCCACCTTCATTAAAAAGTCATAAAATTGAAGCTGTTATTTTTACCTCATGTAAGCTATTGTGCATTTAGTCTAATAAGGACACCAGCAACAATCAGTAAAATAAGAAAAACAGCGAGGTCGTCAGCCACGCATTACCTGAATAACAATTATAAACACAATAGGTAACGGAGCACTAATAAAATTACTAAGACAAAAGTCACATATAGCAGGAGTGCGAGAGTAACACGTTGACCAATGACACCGTTGAATGGAATAGCAATTCACTTTTCAGAACCGATACGAAGAGGTGAATGGAGAGTCGATTGTTTCGGAGGATCAGCTGAAACAGGTGAACAAGGTACTCGACGAACTGAAGGAGATTATTGGCAGCACTTTCAAAGACAGCGGCTGCTCTGCCAAGGTCATCGAAGACATCCTCGGACTGAATACGGACATCAGTCTCTCTAATATGCTCGTCTACCTCGGTCAGATCGAACAGAAGGCCATCGAAATGCTCAACATTCTACACTTCATCTCGCTTAAGGTAGGTCTCCTCTGCTGCACACCACTTTCTCTACTCCGATAACATAATATTCGTTCTTTCGATCTTTCGTTCATTCATTCATTCGCTAATTCATTCATTCTTTCGTTCATTCATTCATTCATTTGTTTAATTATTCATTTAGTTATTCATTCATTCTTTCATTCATTCGCTGATTCATTGATTCATTGATTGATTGATTGATCGATTCATCCGTCCATTAATTAATTTAGTTATTCATTCATTCATTCATCCATTCATTTATCCATCCGTCCATCCATTCATCCGTCCTTTCATCCATTTATCCATTGACTCTTTCTCTAATTCGTTCATTAATTCCATCATTCGCTCGTTCATTCATTCATTCATTCAATCAATCATACATTGAATATAGCCTATTTTTTGTATATGTCCTTATTTTGAATGTATGTAAGTAGTTGAGTTGGTGTGGAGCATATAAAACAATTTGAGTTACGATTGTAATATCTGTATACATTTACAGAAAGCCCAGGAGACAGGGAAGATCCCAGCGCGACCGGACATCTCTGGTTTTGTTCCGGGTCCTGCCCCAGATGTTGGAGTTGTCCTTCCAACGCCTCTGTAAGTTTACATCGTTCTCTTTTTATTCTAGAGTAATTAGTATACAATGACTGTTTAGTAGAATATAACTTGTATTTTTATAATCACAAATTAATCTTATATTCATCAGCATTTATGCACTACATTAAGGTCTAACGACGCGTGTTTGACGCTAACCATCCAATAATTTAAAAATTCTATTTTCAGATTTTTTTAAACACTTAGACGAACGTTTTATAATGCATGAATTAAGCTCGTTTTATGTAGATGTCCATACTATGAATTAGACTTCTTCTAAGATCGTTTTCATCAATAATCGTTATACAAGTAAATATGAGTATAGGCCTATAACTAGTATCATCAATTCCAGCAACCTGCTACAATCGCGAATGGGCCTAAAGGATGAGAGAAGATAAAGAAATCTTTAGAAGAAACTTGCATTGAGTGACCTGAAATACTACTATTATCTTTAAAGACGTCAATGACCACTGTTGTCGTAAGACGTCGTTGATCTTTGGAATACTAATAACTGCAGTGTTTGTTTCTGGCAGAACGCGTCGGAATGGTGTTACAGCACCTTTTTCAATTACTTACATAATAGTAGTTGTGCCGCAAAATGTGTGTTGAGTGCTGACAAAAAATAATTTTTAAGCCATGGTTTTGTGAGCGTTTTATTTATGACTGACATTGGAAATACATGTAATGATCACAATCTCATTGTATGCTTTACATTTTATTTTTTTGGCAGCTAATTTTAGCGCCATTTCTTTACACAGTACAGATGAGTAACGGCACATTTGTTCTAGAAAAAACACTAGTAATAACAATTAATTTAAGATCGTTCATTACAGTAACGAATTTTCGCAGTAGTCATCCGAGAAAGTGAGAATGGCTTTATTCTTATCTTCTTCTACTCAGCTTTGACTACTTAAGTTCTGCGATCAGGCGAAATGGAGCCAACAGAAAAGGGATAATCGACTCTCATTGGTTATACCCGTGGACGATGGAATTTGTATTCCTCCTATTCGAGAGGAGCCTCAAGGCGGACCCAGTATATGTTATTGTATGTGTTACAGAGACAGAGAGTTCGAGGTTCCAGACGCAGATGAATTGGTTCAGGTCCGTCTTCTGACGAAGAACGAGCTGAAAAGTCTGGCGATGGTCGACATTCAGCAGAGAATAGCGATGATGGCTCGATTCTCAGCTGGCATCGAGGTCTCCGCTACCTCCCAGGCCAAGAACAGGGTCAAGGACAGCAGCACCTCTCGCAAGAAGTAGAACAAGCGCTTCAGCTGTCTGAGAAGGGAAGGAGGGAGGGGAGAGTTTCATCCTAAGTATTCTTTATAGACTCATCAGCTGTGTGACTGAAAAGATGTTGATAGGGTCAGAGAAATGCAGATATCTTATGATTCGGCTGTCGTTTCGTGTGTAACACTAGTACAACATTATTACTGTCTCCTTCGCTATGTCTCAGTGTTGCTCTGCGTTTCTGTTTCTGTCTCTTTGTCTTTCACTATCTGTACCGTTCATTGCAGTAACGAATTTTCGTTGTAGTCATCTGAGAAAGTGAGAATGACTTTATTCTAACCTTCTTATTTTTCTCTGTCTCCGTTTTTCTCTCTGTGTCTCTGTCTTTATCTTGTCTTTCTGTCTATCTGTCTGTGTCTCTCTCTCTCTGTCTGTTTATCTGTCGCTTTCTCTGTCTCTGTCTCTGTCTCTCTCTCTCTCTCTCTCTCTCTCTATGTATATATATATATATATATATATATCTTTCCTTCTCTCTCTTGGGTTACCCTACCACCACCGATTCATTTTATCGCCATCCGAGAGATGTGTAAATTTAGGGCATTGTTTACTAATTTGTTCTGAAGAACGATTGGTTTCTTCTCTATAAATAATAAAAAGAAAATGTTTGTTATCATAATTATTATGACAAGTTTTAAATGCCCACACTACAAAGTGGCTCCTTGTAGAAAATGCTTTTGTACGATGAGAAGTTTCATCTGAATAGATCGTCCAGTGTTTATTAACAATGGGTCATTTTATATCACTTTATGGCATCAACCCGTTTAGTGAAGTAAATTGATGAGTTTCAAGACTTCATATATTCTCATTTTCCCCGATTTTCCGTCGAACCCATTTGAAAACAGTCTGTGTAAGCGGATATTGCCTTAGGATATATATTTCATAGGCAACATTATTTTTTTAGACGACTTCGTCGTCTATTCGCAACCGCTGAAAGCCAGGTCTCAAAATTATATGAAGAGAAGGCATTGACCGATGTAAAATGAGCAGGACACCCATGGACCCGATTTGAGTCATCTACGTCTATTATCCTACAAGTTTCGTCGCTGTGTAAGCAATCGTGGCTCTCATCTCCAAGCTTGTAAAGCGCCACTAAAAGCCATGCGTAGGGCACCAGTTTATTCGCAAACTATATACGGTCCCTCCAAATATGCCTATGTACGAGATTACACACGAGAAAGTCCACACTTGGAACTTTCTATGGTTGCGCGTTTTGAAGTTTTGTGAAGGAAAATGAGTAGACGACGTTTTCAGATGACTGTTTCTGTTCGGTGGGTTGTAATTTCAGAATTCCGATTCTGCTTCTACAGATAGATTGCGCTGTTGAAGTTATACATTAAACAAACCAATTCCCTCTTCAACAGATGTAAAGCGCACGTATTATCTTAGAGCAGAGATCTCAAACACGCGGACCGCATGCGTCCCGCGAAGAACGTTTTTGTGGCCCACGATGGTCTTCAGAATTGATTGAATGATTTATAATGAAAGCTAATACTTTTAAAATATATTTTTTACAATAATGATAACGGTCTGTGATTGTACTGACTCAGTGGCTTTTTAAAAGTAAAGCTCAGTGGTCTCTCAGCTCAGTGTGATACCGCCATCTTGAACGGAAGCGTTTTACTTTCATTTGTGTGATCAACCCTAATCATAGTTCTCATAAATTCATATAGCGCCTGAATTCAATGAAAGAGATTGTCACAATAAAGTATTCTTTGCGTCGCTTTGGTAGCCTATAACTTTCAGTATACACGAATGGGATGGGCGTAGTGATGGTCGTTTAGGGATATGGAATCATTTTGTACAAGGATAGGTAGGGATGGGGTGTGCAGGGTTGAGCTAGTGTCTTGCTCGCCTGTGCAGACTTCCTGAGGTATAGTGGGCTGGACAGAGCTCTACTGACTTCACCTCGGTCGAAAATAAAATAAAATGGCACAAAATAAGCTGAGGTGTTTAGAGCTGTACTGAATAGAACTGAAGTGAACTGTAGTAAGATTAAGTACAATTAGACTAAATAAATAAGACTGAAAAGAGATGTACTTTTGTGCTAGGCTGGGAAGGGTTGGGGCGTGCAGGGATGAGCTTGTGTCACGCTCGCCTTGGCAGCCCTTCTGAGGTGTTATGGGCTGGTCAGAGCTCTACTGGCCTTACCTCGGCCGGGTACAAAATAAATTGAAATACCACAAAACAAAGTGAAAAGTGTTTGGAGCTGTACTGAATGGAACCGAATTGAACTGTAGTGAAATTATGTAGAATGGGATTAAATAATCTGAAAAGACTGGGCGCTTGTCCGTAATGGGCAAGGCTGGGGTGTGCAACGTTGGGCTAGGGTCAGGCTCTCTAACGGGCAGCTATCCTGAGGTAGATATAATGGTTTGGACAGAGCTGGACTGGCCTTGCCTAGGCCGATAATAAAATAAAACACCACAAAATAAAGTGAAGTGTATAGAGCTCAATTGATAAGAATTGAAATGAATATATATATATATATATATATATATATATATATATATAGTAGTGAAATTAAGGCTTAATTAGATTTAATCAACTGAAAAGAGCTGGGCTGTCGTGCTAGGCTGGGCAGGGCTGGGATAGATTCAGAATCGGCTGGGCAGCTCTTCTGAGGTATATCGGGCTTGACAGAACCTGGCTGGACTTGCCTCGGCTGAAAATAAATTAAAATAATATGCCACAAAATAAGGTGAGGTTTATAGAGATTAACTGAATTGAACTGAAGAGAAATGTGTTGAAATTAATTTGAATTAGGCTAAATTAACTGAAAAGAGCTGTGCTTTTGACTTTTGTGCAAGGCTGGGTAGGAATGGGCTGTGCAGGGTTGAGCTAGTGACTTGCTTGCCTGGGCAGCCTTCCTGAGGTGGAAGGGATGAAGAGTTATTGAGTAAGTGAATTGCAAATAGAAATCTTATTAATAAAACCAAATGTTTTTTGTTAATAAATTCGTTAACGGTTGCAGAAATAGTTTTACAAATACATAAAAGGTGGGGGGCCGATTTTTTTTTGTTTATGGGTGGGAGCCGGGGTCATTTGACCTCTCTCCTTCTCTCAGTGGGTCAACTGTATGTACCTGTAACAAGTTTTACTTCGGCTTCATCGTACCTGTGGGAAATTTACCACTTTAGGCAATAAGCTGGTGTCCTGCGCTTGGCTTTTGAGTGGCGCTTTGGAAGTGTGGAGATTAGTCGGATTGAGTCATTTTTATTTGAGAGAAGGGTTCCCGCTGTTAGTGCTTTATGCAATAGAAGGTGGGTGTTTTAAAACTGTGCTGCCTCGTAGCGAATGTGAGTGCAGCAATTCCGGTTCGTTTTCATTCGCATGGGTTTTTTGAAACTGTGCTGCCTCCTAGCGAATGTGAGTGCAGCAATTCCGATTCGCTTTCATTTGCATGAGTGTTTTGAAACTGTGCTGCCTCCTAGCGAATGTGAGTGCAGCAATTCCGATCAATTGCATGGGTGTTTTGAAACTGTGCTGCCTCCTAGCGAATGTGAGTGCAGCAGTTCCTGTTCGTTTTCATTCGCATTGCGGCCGCGGTATTTTAATGTTCATTTCACGAAATTCGTCTTATGCGCTTTCTACCAACTGCTTTCTATTTTGTCGCTTTGTCTGTATCTATGTTTTTGTTTCTTTGTGTTTTTTTAATGTATCGAACCACTTTGATCAGACAGTTTTAAGTATTTCACATCGATGCTGGCGTGTGACAATCTTCAACCATCGTTGCCAATCCTCCACCATCATCAGGATGAGGATCTTTTACTCAGCGGGCTTTTCGCTCAAAACTGAAAACTCATACGTTCAAGAATTCTTCTCACAACTGAACATCCAATTAATTATTGACCTGAATGGCGCCAACCTTAACAATTACTTTATTAACCTACCGCCAACCGGACTCTAACTTGGTTAGAGTCCGGTTGGACTAGGCCTACCCATTTGTACAACTCTCATCACGTTGTACATCTATGTTAACAATGCAAAGTCTAGCGAATGGAAGGACTAGTCAACCTTATGGGGTAGGGAGAATCGATCTGGCTTCCTACTGATCTCACGCCGATGTGTAATCCGTTACTCTACTGTCCTCCGACGGAGTCGACATGCAGCCGGCGGCTAAGTAGTCAAGGGCAAATGTTACACAGCCTCTGGAAACCCGGGCATTGCATTCCATGCTTGGTGTCGGCCTTAACCGGTCCTCCCTAGCCCTAATGAAAGAAAGAACGACGCTAATGGTCCATAGTGTTACATAATGATGGATTATTTCAGAGATGTTAAATTTCTGGTTAGTCATTGTCTGGCTGGTCATTGAACGGGGACATCAAATGGCGTGGTGTCCATTTAAACGGAAGAACGGCGGTGAAGGATCTCACCCGATCAGGCTCTCATTGAAATATTAGTTTCTAGGCCATATATACGGTCGCTATATAAAAACATTACCTTATGCATGGCGTCGCTAACCAGCCATAAAGAAGCGCAACACTATCCTTGGCTCTAATAGTAATATGTAGTCTATGAATGTAAGGCAGAAAACCAGCGTTGTTTACCACGCCTCTTGTTGTCGCCCTAATCACATAGCCGAATGAAATTTTTTATGAATGTTTCTTTGAATTTTTACACATTTTTACAATAATTGCTACCAGTTTTTGAAATGTCAAACAACACGAGGAACACCCCTTTCAAGAAGGCTGATTTTTACCAGATTTTGAACGAGATACGATATCTACCGAGAGGATCAAGCGGTTGACTAAAAGTGCCTTGGATGCTTCTCGCCAAGTATCCTTTTTATATTCGATGATTTCCGTGTATAAAGTTGTAAAGTGACTATGATTTAATGGCAGAAATCAACAATGTCCACTTCTGGGCATTTTGCCTTCTAACGTCCGGGTTCATTCTCTGATTCACAGAGCATTCAGATAGTCCAGGAAGCGAAGGATATTTTTTTATTGTTACTGTACGCTGTCATTAGTACAGGGCATGGACATGGGGAAATTATTTGATGCTGTTTTAGGGTTTAAAGTTGCTGTGATGACTTCTCTAATAATAATTACGCTAGCAATACAACATTGTTATGTTATCCGGTGTAATATATTGTGATCTAGTAATTTCTGTAGCGCCTTGATCGATGTATTAATGATGATGGTCACTGTAGGTGTGGTCAAAGTTTTGATCCATCTTGGAAGTCATGTTAAGGACACAAGAAATTCTTTTTGGTTTCTGCAATTGAGCTACCTTTGTTTAGGGAATGATCAGACCTTATTTCTTTTTTGATAAGGGACTGTCCATAAATGGCGTCACACGCCTAGGGGAGTGGGTAAACAATCCGAAATAGTCCAAAACAATCCAAACAGTCACACATTTGTGACGAGGGGAGGAAAGTCTTAGAAATGTAACGTCACATCAAATGTCAAAATGCATAACTTTATTTCAAAATTTCACTCAATTAAACTAATTCCAATTAATTAAAAGTTATTATTGCCACAATTATTACATTCATACTTTTTGGATTGTTTACTTTTAAGCTCGGTGTCAATTTCTTGATTTTGAAAGCGAGGCTGCCATTCTGTAACACACAATTATTAAGACACCATTCCATAGAGAGTCACTGCACATCGGCAATTTGAACTAATGGTTGTAATCGCTAAACGAAGCAAATGGAGAGTGTGTGGATTAGATAGACGAGGAAGAGCTGGAACTGAATGGATGATCCATTGAATAGGATTGTGAGATCCAGGCTCTCTCTAATTATTCCATGTAGACACATTTTTATTTGCCATGGGAGATTGGAGAAGCACAAAGTTTCAATTGTTTTGAGTCATTGTTGTTAAACACTTACAAAATGATTCTACAAGAGCTTTTCATTTTGTGGAATGCATAATGATTGTAATAATTATACTGTCTCCATTTTTCTTCATTTTGCTGTTCTTTCAAGCAGTTTTATAGCTATAATTGCTCTTTTGAAATTATAAAAATATTAACATTTAACATTCCAGACATCTCACTTTTTCAGGGTGCAGAGCTTTGTGACATCATAAGTATTGAATAGTTTAACGACTTTATGTCGACTTGGGGAGGGGTCAAAATTCATCCTAAATTGCGTGACATCATTTATGGATGGCCCCTAAATTGATCAAGCGAGATCCTTTGCCACAGCTCCTTGTTTTAATGAGCGTTATGCTATTTAGGTTCACTTTGTATGGATGGACAGCAAGATTGTTTGGGTTAGGATTAGGGTCTAGGGTTAAGAATTTTAGTTGTATTTGGATTTGATGTAAGTTCTCTCTTTATGAACTGTGCCTCTGAGTCGTTGGTTCTTCTTAACTTGTCTGATCATTCAGAAGAAAGAGCACGGATGCTCTTTGATACATCCTTAGCAATGCTCCGGTCTCTACGAAGAATCGGGCAGTGAAGGTAGCAGACATTCCATTGTCATGAGATTCAGCCTTTTATTTAGCGCTATCGTGTCTCACCTTATAATATGTGCTTCTTGTATGTATACACACAGACAGATATGCAGACAGTTACAGACACACACACAGTTCCATCCGTGCACACAACCATAAACTCCCATGCAAACATACATGCACACAGGCCTGGTTCGTCTTTTAGGAAAACTAGGTAGCTGCCTAGGACCGCTTTTTTGGGGGCTGCCAATTTTGCTAAATAGACATAAAAAGTATCTTGAAATTCGCAGATGAAACAATGTTTCTTATTTTTTAATTCTTATTTGCTAGATGGAAGTATTATATTGCTGGTGTGGTGGTCAGTTGGTTAGAGCGGTCGGCCCGTAAACAAGAGTGCGGGTTCAAGGAGTCACTGTGTAGGGGCCTTGAGCAAGTCCTTGGCACACAATTGTTCTGCATCATGACTTCTGTAGCGCCATCAAGGCGTGTGTGCCATTCTGAGGTAGACTGTAAGAAGGGCAATAACGAATTACAGTTGTATTGTATTTTATTATATTGTAATTAATTATGTTATATTAAGGTTCACCCAAGGATTTATTGTGCACATGATCCCTATGTAAAATCTTTTCACTAGGTTTGGGAGTTAGAAACTTGGTTATTCAGCATTAATTTTTGCAAACATGAAAGCAAGAAAAGTGAAATTCACATAAAGCAAAATCGTAAGTTTCACTTTTATCGGACACTGAGGCTAAATAACCGTACTTTACTAGCTACTATGCTTAGTTTATGGTGCTAAGTACTTCTAAGTATATGAGTACTGTATGACAGCATGACAAATAAACATACTTTTTTGATTCAATTCTGACTTTTTAACTTGAGTGAATTTTACTTTATAATTAATTAACTAAACTATTATAATTATTATAATAACTAATCCTAACAAATTTATAAATAAATCATCAAAATATTTATTATTTCTATGTTGACTGACTGTCATAGCTAATCCATATGTTATATTGATGCTTATATTTTATAATATTACTTAAGTGAAAAATGTAGAAAATAACCAAATCAAAAAGAGCTAATGACTTCGTTTTAATTGCTAATATAATATTATGGGTCTGTGGGCTGCCATATGTAGCTTTGCCTGGGGTTGCCAAATAAGGGGCCTGCTTGTACCCACACATACAAACAAATGCCTACACACATATATACATACACAGATACATACATTTGTACTTGTACTTAGACAGAGTTGATGAGAGATGGATACAATAAGTTTAATTGCTAATTTGATATGAATTATTATTAGCTATTATCTTGTGGCTATTAGAATTTGTTGTCAAATTGATTGGCTAATTGATTAGCTAATTGAATGGCTATTGGATTGGCTAATTGATTGGCTAATTAACTAGCTAATTGATTAGCTGATTGATTTAGCTGATTGATTGGATAATTAGCTAGCTAATTTTTAGGCTAATTGATTGACTTATTAATTAGCTGATTGATTGGCCAATTGATTAGCCAATTGATTAGCTGATTGATTGGAATTAGCTGTTTGTCTAATCAATTCGAATCTGACTGAATAGTTGCCCACAACTGGTATTAAAAAAAGATAAGATCTTAGCGATGGGAAAGTAGTACGAGTACTGATGTTGTGTCTGGTAAATCAATGCAGTTTGTTGTTTAACTGTTAAGTGTAGCCATGACCTACCTGCCATTGACAGGTTCTGTTGTTCAAATAAATAAACTATTTGTTTTCTTTTATTCAGGACAGAGCGCTGCAGGCCGTGCTGAAGGCTCTGATGTCGTTCAAGGCCAACAAGATCGAGGCCAGCCTCAATCTCGACGAGGGAGGACATTTTAATCAAGTACATCTATCGGGTGTTCAAGAGTCCTTCGGAGGGCAGCAGCGCATAGCTTCTCGTTTGGAATGAAAAGGTAATTATTAGTATTACTTGTATTATCAATACTGAAAATACTCATAGGCGGAGACTTGGTCGCAGGTTTGGGGGGACAGATGAAAAAAAGTTTTTGGGGGGACAGGTTGGAAGAAAATTTCAATTCTCAAACATGGATGCAGTAAAAATAGGCCACGTCTTGTGCGTTTCCTCTTCACCATTTTGCATAACCCCAAGCATGTTTTCGCCAACTCCTATCTCCTACTCGACTCCGTACCTACGCCAATCACCAATTAACTGCACACAAAACTGCAATGTGATGAGCATTTATTTATTGATGGGCCTATTAAAAATAGAACTAAGTAAGTAGGCCTATATTCTGCAATAAGACGCACTATAGCCATGCAGTGTACTGTTCCGTAAATGGCAAGCCTAAAACATTAAATAATAATGATAAAGAACCTTGGCAATACTAAAGTCGTTCTGGTAGCCAACCATGATGGGTGGGTATGGTTTTGCAGTCAGGAGAGATGCAGGTAAGTTCGCCCAAGCCTATGGCTAAAGTTGTCACTGCATCAATAGTGACAATACTGTAGGCCTATGCGCTATATTCACGGTTATCCGTTGCACATAGAATAAAAGTCCAAATGGTTTGATATTTACATTACGCTACAGATTACGCTTACCTCCTATAGTATGAGATTGTTTGTTGACTACTATAATAATAATCTTGCTTCATTTTTTCACAAAAAACCAATGCTCCTGCTTGACTAAATCTCTCAAATTAAACAGAATGTTGCAGTATTTTAGTATAAAAACAGCAAAATTGGTAACACTGGACTTTGTTTTAAAATTGTGAAACTTTATTTTGTGCGAGAAACGCTTTACTATGGTATATTATACTAAAGAGAAATAATAGTAACCCGAATTATGCAGAATTTCGCAGTATTTTAATCGAAAAACAGTGAAATTGGTATTTTAACAGGAAGTACTACCATGCAGTACCTTTGTAGGTTAACAGTCTGCTATGTCAAATCAACCTTAGAGAAAATTAATCATGAAGTTTTCCAGGAACGTGATTTCCGTATAATTGGTGAATTTGTCTTTTAACCAGTTTTGTAAAGCAAGATATAGTGGTGAGGGTTTCATTGAGGTTGATTATGTGAAAATGAAGGATTTCTCGCTTATTTGCTTCAGTCGGACAATGAGAAGGCTCATGGTCTGCCACTTATCATGCCAATGTTTGACCGCAGGATGTGTAACGTACCCAAGTCACAGACCCGATTCGTCGACTTCTTTATCCACGACATGTTCGAGGCGTGGAACAGTTAGTGTCATTCCTTCATCTAGCCATCGAACCATCAACTTGCAAACCATGTGTTTATATGCCGATGTAGGTCAAATATGATAATATTTTAATCAAATTACTGCAAAATAATATTGTATATGCATAACTCTATACTTTTATCGAGTGAAGATATCTGTGCAGATATGTCATGCCCATGGACCCATGCATAAGCTTGAAAACGTATTCATGTGTAGGAAGTCAACTTTAACATCCTAAAAAAATTATGGTTTTCTTGAAAAATCTAGAAATTTTAAATTGTGCTGGTATCTATTTAAAATAGCATATTATGATAAAGAGAAGACATATGAACCCGATTTAGTTCAAATATCATCATATTTTAATCGAATTACTGCAAAATTTTATCATTTTAATCTTATTTTTACGGGTTAAAATGTGCATGGCTCTAATTATTCTGTCACCAAATGAAGATATCTGTCCTGAAATGTGATGCCTATGTGCTCACACACAAGCTGGAAAAAACTTATTTTATTTGAAGGAAATCGATGAACCATCAAGGTTTTCTTGATGAATCGAGACATTTTAAAGTATTTTGGAATCTATTTAAAATAATATATTATTACAATAAAGAGAAGGAATATGAACCCGATTTAAGTCAATTATCATATTTTAATCCACCGACCTCAAAACCCAAGTAATTGTAACTTTTAAATGTGCTTCTTTCACCTAGAATTCTGCAATTTGCCAGAGATGACAAATTACATCAAAGAGAACTACAATTATTGGAAGGAGAAGGGAGTTATTGTTGCCAAACAACTTCAGCAGATGCAGAACAGCAACAGGCTGTAGCTTTCTCTAGCTACATCGTAGGAAATCAGCCATCATTGTCAGTCTGCCTCTCCTGAGCCCTTTAAAAGTCTACTTCACCACAGCCACTGGATCATCATACTCTCTGCTGCATTCTGTTGTTCACCGTGCTGACCAGCATGTCGTCATACCATCCACAGATCAATGAGTCATTGTACTAAACACTCACCATCCTGACTGATGACCTGGTCTGCTGATCCGACGACAGGTCTGCCTCGCTCCTGTTAGCATATTCTGCGAGAAATTCTATGAAGCAAAAGTCTCTAAATGAGTTGCAACGAAAATGCATAGCTTTAATTGTACAGTTTGAGTACAATTTTGATTTGATTGAAAATTTTTGCCACCCCTCCAGCGTCAGCAGAATTGGTGTGTCTTAAGGTGCTGGAGGAAATGTCATTAATAGGTAGTTGTCGACAGAAGCGACTGAAGTCAGAGTGCATGCAGGCCATGACTTAGACAATAACAGCACAGTCTCATCAAGTTGCCACAACACAGCAGCTGGATGTTGTTGCATTGCGACAATAGATAACTTCTCGGTTATTTTTTTCAATTCGATTTGTCGATAGCGTTTATTAGATATATATTTGATACAAGATCCGTATGAAATGGATAGCTAAGCGTTGAATGTTGTTAAACTGGTGACTGCTCTTATCAGTCGGACTTGAACACTGCAGAGCTTTCTTGCTGGACCTGGAGGGGACTGCCTCGAACTAGGTTCGTCTGTTGTATGATCAATGTTTGTTGACATTTTATGTAGCTCCAACTAAGAATGTGTGGTTTCGTTTACAATGGAGGTGCACAATTTCTTGTGCCAATGGCAGCTTTTTTATAAGGCACTTGCCTGTGCATCAGTTCGGCTGAAAAGCTGTTGTAAAACACGACCCCTATCAAACACAGTCAGCGCTTAAGTGTTCATTATGACCCTATTGACAATGGGTGACTTCGCGATATTAACTGAACTAGCAGGGAAGTGCTGCAGAAACGAGCTGCATTCTTTTGACCTTTTATCACAGGTCAAAGATGATTACACTGCAATTAACCTTGATGTTATTGTGCAGTTAGGCCTAGACTTATGACGCAAAGTTTAGAGTGGATTTGTTGTCACCTTTTGTCGATACATGTATGAGACTATACTGCTAGTAAGTTAAGTGACAATTTATTTGCTGAAAACCAATCAGTTATTAGTTTTAGTGATCATTTACAATTTGGAACAAGGTTTCGTAGGAGGGGTGTGAATAGACTACGTTAGTATCATCCTTAAGCAATAGGAAGGGCATGGCTGGAGCTACGTTGCAAGTCATTTATGTACAATAAAAAAAGGTGTGGACCAAGGTTTGAGCCCTGTGGAATCCCATGCTTAATATCTCCAAGACCCGATACAGCACCATTATAGGAAACACATGGAGTATCTTGACATGGTCGTCGTAATAATAATAGAGACATTAAATAAGTATAAGTAGGAATGAAACCTCATACTTCAGGAGTTTCGAACTGCACAACAATTTGAAACAATGGTAGTTAAAATGCCCTGCATAATGGGAGTCTAAGGTTACTCATCGGGTTGTCAATACTCTGCAGCTTTTCTTAAAGTCTAACTGGTTAACTGGAGCATTTTAACCAGTCTCTAAGTAGTTGTTTAACCCCTTAACAATCAGCATGTAGTAAAACGTAATTCATAATCAATAACGCTGTTTGTTAAACTGTTAAGAAGATTGTTCCTCGTGGTTAAAAACTTGTAGCTGTTGTTATTGGCAGTTGTTTTCAGCTGTAACTTATAACTTATTGATAATTACTTGTGACGAGAAATTGCCAAGACAAACTGTCCGTATATTTTGCTCTGGATTGCCATATACATGTGTATTTTAAAAACAAAGAAAAGATTCTCGACTTTTGACTACATCATTAAGCCGCCAGTTAAAAATAAATATCTGGATTTTTTTCTGCTGCCATGAAAAAAATACTATGTTTTTCAGTTTATCCAGTGTAGCCACTATGTAATAACACATTTGTGTAAATCCATTGAAATGAAGCACGGGCAAGCTACAATGATGCATCCAAGTTTTTCCATTTGGTGTGCTTTTATATTCCACCTTTATTATTCATCTTAGCTTAGATTAAAAAGAGGTTCCATCAAGCAGACAAAGCTAGCAAATTTCTAACCTACTGGCATCATCGTTTTGGTTTGAATTATTTATTTTTATCCTAATGTATATTTCTATACCCACACAAAGTAAAGTTTCAAAATTGTTGATCAAATCCTTGATACTGGGTCAAGTGTTTTTTTTATCGAGAAAGTCGACTTGCTCCAAACCAAATAATTTTAACCAGCATCTGTGTAGACCTATTGGCATCATAATTTAGGTTAGAATTAGTTCTGTTTATCAATATCTAGCACACCTGCATCTCAATAATATTGTCAATTTACTATGCCTCATTATAAACCTCTGCAACGTATTTCCCTGATGAACACAGCTGACCCATATCCACCACATTTGCTGCAACTGAACCAACAAGATTCGTCAATGTTGCTACTGTATCAGATGGTTACAAAAACATTTTTTGTTTCTGTCCATCATGTTTCATGTCACATTAAGCAGTGACGACTTCTTGTGCTTGCTAACTGTTTGGCACAAGAAAATCTTTTTTTCTGACCATCTGTTGCTACAAGAACATAAGTTTTTGGAACAAAGAAGAATATTTAATGTCTTTGGCCGGTGCTGACAACCTGTAGACTTCCACGCAGCCATGCACATTAATGGGCCATCAATGCCATCACATGACGGTTTTCCGTTGCTATTGGTATATATGTGTCATTCTGTTGTATTGTTGAAGTCCTGCTGGTGATGGGAAAAGCCGTGTTGAAACCTATGGACAAGATTTGGAAAGGCAAGGCAATAACCCTAGGGGTTAAATTAAAAGTACTGAAAACATGCTTCTTCAGCAGCATGATGCGCTTCCAGTGCGAAGAACCCCTAGAGAAAAGAAAAGTCTTAAGAGAACGAGCAGAAACAGTTGTGCTACTACTAGATAGGGTTGCAGCACGAGTCCCATCAGGAAGGCTGTTCCATAGCAAAGGGCCAACAGTTGTGATAGGCACAACACATAGGCCTACATTGTAGGCACGATGCTGAACTGTTGCAATTCTAGACCGATCCATTACTCAGTTTACTCTACAGTCGGAAACGACAGCCGGCGGCCAAGTAGGTGAGGGCAAAATTACCTCAGCCTCTGGACACCCGTGCATTGCACATCCATGTTCCATGGTATTAGTACTACAATAATGTTCGTTTATTTAAGAAATTTCAATCTCTTGTTAGTACAGTCATTGCACGGGCACCTTATAAGGCCATTCAAACGGACGAGCGGTGGTGATGATTTTACCCGGTCAGACTCTCATCAAAAAATGAGCTGGGTCGAGACCATAAGTCACCATATACGGTCGTTTAAATAAAAACGTTTACATTTGCATTTTTTGCCTAGCATCGCTAAGCTAATAATGAAAAGCGCAACACTATCTGATGCTCTAATAGAAATACTTAGTCTATGAATTCACATCGCAGGCAGGAAACCAGCGTTGCTTACCACGCATGTTGTTGTTTATGAAAGTTTCTTTCATACAAATCTTTAGATTAATTGCACGCTTTTTTTTAATAAAAATCAAATAACACGAGGATTACCGCTTTCAGGAAGGTGGGGATGTTGACCGGTTTTCGGACGAGAGCTACCAAGAAGATCTGGCGACTGACTTGATGGCTACCGGACCCTCTGAGACAGATGAGTAGCGGTAGAAGATCCTCAATGAACTTCAGCAGCAAGAACGTTGGTAAAGGGTCTAGCTCACATGACTTTACAGCGGAAGACATGATGAAAGTCCGTAGATCAGCAGAAGTTGCCTTACTTAAGGTCGTTAGAGTTCAGTCAGTAGAGACGAATTCAGGTGTAGGCAAGCCGGAGGTGTCAGCTCTAACAGATTGAATTTTGGTGGACAGTGTTTTGCAAATGCATCAGCGGTGAAGGCGCAGTCCCGAGATTAATGTTCTCCTTCAGTTTCTGCCATTCGCTACATATGTCTTCCAACTTCTCAATGGCATTCCGTTCAAATATGGGGATACTGCCATCGACCAAAATTATGCAAATAACTTCACATACAACACACCGTGAACTGTTTAGGTTGTCTTAACGAGAATTTTGGACAGATGAAAGTTGATACATCTCCATTACAACAAGTGGTGAACAGAAGGAGAGATGAGTTACCAGCGACATCATGCTGGTGGTCTCATGTCCCAATCCAAGTACCCAGGGGCCAGAAAGTTGCTGCTTGTCGGTGATGATATTCTGCAGAGTGTTTGAGTAGCACAACTAAGGTAACTGTTGACCACCGATTGAATGTTCCAAAATGAGTATTGCAATGACATTGTTAAGGCAGTTTTTTTAGATTTATTTTTTTAGAAGTCCAGCTCATATAAACATTTGACACTAATGTGTTGAACTGTTGATATTGCATCTGAACGGTTTTACTGATTAATCGTAATTGTAATCTCCAAATTTCGAAAGCACCACTTGAAAACTAAGCGCAGGGCACCAGATTATTCATGAGCGCTGCATCAAATCGAAAGGGCTGTCCAAAGGATAGTCCGCAGGAGGTCAGAGTTCGGTTTCCAGGAGGTCAGCAGGGAGGCAGAGTAGCTGTTAAGGAGGGTGTCGCTTTGGTCGAGAATTGACAGGTGTAATGTCAAGTAATGAGCTGGGTAAGAGTTCTTGAAAAGGTAGGATTTACGTTTAGAATGGAAAGCCCCGATCGTGATGGATATGGGTGCTAGGGACAGATGATGTTGCATGACGGGCAGTAATGATGGAGGAACGAAATTCAGGAGGAAGGTGTTCCAGAGACGAGGTGCGTCGTTCGATATGGCGCAGTTGGAGAACTGGAGATGAGATGTAATCGGGGGTCGAGTGAGGGTGAGGCAAGAGGATTAATAAATAAGCAAGAATAACGTATTGTCGTACACTAATTTCGTTAGGATAATAATTTTATTAACTTCACAGAGCCACCTATAAATATCTAAATATGTATCCAAATTCTAAATAATTACTCCCAATCATTTTTGGCTGCGGAACCGTTTTGATCTTCAAATTTTTCGTGGAACCCCGTTTCAAACCATCATATTCTGTTGCAGGTACAACGCTTGGGAATGCAGATAATAACAGGTTTAGGCCTAGATTAGGCTAGATTAATAAAGGTCTAACACATATATTGATGACAATGACATATATGAAATCTCTTTTGGTAAAATCTTATTTTAGCGTCGTAAGTTATTGCCATTTGAAACATGTATTAACAAAGAATCCTGCCAAATGGAAGCTGGATTGATTAAAAGAATTATATAATTGGGAGCTGGATTGATGAAAAGATATGTGCTTAACTGGGAGATGGATCGATGAAAATTTCTAATTTTTAACTAGGAGCTAGAAGGATGTAAAGAAGTCTACATTACTAGAACTTGGATTGATGTTGAGATTTCTGCCTAAATGGCTGAAAGGATTTCCACCAAAATGAAAGTGGGAATAATGACAAAGGTTCCATGTCAAGTAAAATTCTCATTTCTATCCATGCCACTCTATATACACAGAATTCTTTTCTTCAATTGCATCTTTTCATCATTGCACAAGGAGGACATCCTTTCGTCAATCCACTTCCATTTAAGCATGATTTATTTCATCAATCGAGCTCCCAGTTAAGCAGAAATTTTTCATCAACCCAGCTCACAGCTAATCAGACATCTTTTCACCAATCCCGTTTCTACCGACTCTAAGAGGCTTAACCTGATATGCCCTGGGGAATAATTTACGATGCTATTTTTTAACATGGGTAATTTACAACGCTAAAATAAGATTTTACGATTGTACCATTTTAAGATTTTACCATTCTTGCATATTAAGTTAGGCATATATGCAGATGTTAAGCAAAAAGTCTCCGCTGAGTTCTGCTGTTCAAATTAGTAAACTATTTGTTTTATTTTCTTCAGGACAGAGTGTTGCAGTCCATGATGAAGGTTCTGATGTCGTTCAAGGCCAGCAAGGTTGAGGCCGGCCTCAAAGACCTTGACCACACGAGACAGTACACACTGATGAAGTACGTCTATCGAGGATTCGAGAGCCCATCGTAGGGCAGCATAATAAGGTAATTATTACCATTACTTGCATTATTGATGCTAGTAGTAATGTAATGTAATCAAACATTTATGTAGCACCCCTTCAAGATATCTACTCAGTGGCACTTTTAATATTACTACTACTATTATTATTATTGTTATCATTATTTCTCTTGTTATTGTTGTTGTTTTTCTTTTATCTTTTTTTTGTTATTATTTTAATTAATTTCATTGTTATGTATTTATTTACCATATTTGTTCCTGGCTGAATATAGGACCACGTGGATAAGTCATTGGTTCTGAATTTATGTCCACTCAAGGTTCTCACACAACAAGTATTTCAGAGCAGGGGGTATAGAATACATGGCCTCCACCCCTACCCCCTCCACTACAAAAGTGAGGCTGAAATGTCTCCCTGACTTACTTCAGGGTAATTTTTAAGCATGCTAACTGCTTTGAGGCGAGAAGTAGATGGACTTTAACTAGCCATTAACACCTTGGATACATATTGAGCACCCATGAGCATTGAGGTGAGCAAGTGTATAATTTGGTTCCTGCATTGATGATACTGTTTAGCATTATGGCCAAAGTTTTGGGATGCTAGTAGATGTCAGATTTTTTTCATATTATTTTATTTGCCTCAATTATTGAAGCCATGTTTGATGGCCACAATTTAAAGTATCGAGTGTTGTATTCCTGACTTCGGTCTGTTCTTGATATGATATCAACTTTTGGTTGAACTTCATTTGGGCTTGAATTTTGGTGTCATTTGGGGCTCAATTTAAATGCTGTGTTATTCAAGGATCGATTCAATTTGAGCATGATTTAAGGATTGATTGAGTTTGAGTAAGTTAGTAAGTAAGTTATTTGAGTATGATTTTAGGATTGATTGAGTTTGAGAGTAGTTAAGTAAGTTATTTGTGTATGGTTTAAAGATTGACTAAATTTGAGAGTAGTTAGTAAGTAAGTAATTTGAGTGTGATTTTAAGTTTGATTCATTTTGAGAGTGGTTAGTAAGTAAGTTAGTTGGGTGTGATTTAAAGATTGATTGAGGTTGAGTAAGTTAGTAAGCAAGTAATTTGAGTGTAATTTCTATTGGGTGTATGATTTAAAGTTTGATTCAGCCTGATAGTAGTTAGTAACTAAGTAGTTTGATTGCAATTGATAGATTGACTCAGTTCAAAATTATTGAGTTAGTAAGTAAGTAATTCAAATATGAGTTGAAGATTGATTTAGTTTGAATAAGCTAGTAAGTAAGTTAGTTATTTGAGTGT
Source organism: Bimastos eiseni (assembly GCA_959347315.1). Classification (NCBI taxonomy): domain Eukaryota; kingdom Metazoa; phylum Annelida; class Clitellata; order Crassiclitellata; family Lumbricidae; genus Bimastos; species Bimastos eiseni. The sequence goes on along the minus strand of OY365813.1, from coordinate 12,002,295 downwards.
AATTTAATTATTAATTCAATTTGATTAAGTGGGTAAGTAAGTAAGTAAGTAATTGAAGTTACATGAGTTAAAGATTGATTCAGTTTGAATAAGCTAATAAGTAAGTTAGTTATTTGAACGTAATTTAATTATTAATTCAGTTTGATTAAGATACTAAGTAAGTAAGTAATTTGAGTGTGGTTTAAAGATTGATTCAGTTTGAGTAAGTTGGTAAGTAAGTAATTAGAATGTGATTTTAAAAAGATTGATTCAGTTTGAATGAATTGGTTAGTAAGTAATTAGTGTGTGATTTCAAGATTAGTCCAGTTTGTTTAAATTAGTAAGTAAGTCATTTGAGCATGATTTTAAGATTGATTCAGTTTTGTGAGTTGGTAGTAAGTAAGTGATTTCAGTGTGATTTTTAGTTTGATTCATTTTGAGTGAGTTACTAAGGAAGTGAGTAATTTGAGTTATATGATTTAAAGATTGATTCACTGTGAGTCATTTAGTAAGTAAGTCATTTGAGTATGAGTTAAAGATTGATTCACTGTGAGTCATTTAGTAAGTAAGTCATTTGAGTATGAGTTAAAGATTGATTCAGTTTGAATAAGCTAGTCAGTAAGTAGGTTATTTCAGTGATTTAAAGATTGATTTGGTTTGGTTAAGTTTGTAAGTAAGTAATTTGAGTGTAGTTTAAAGATTTATTCAGTTTGAGGGAATTGGTTAGTAAGTAATTTGAGTGTGATTTCAAGATTGATCAAGTTTGAGAGTAGGTAGTAAGTAACTATTAAGTTAGTGGTTTGAGTGTGATTTTAAGATTGATTCGATTTGAGTTAGTAAGTTAGTAAGTAAGTAATTTGAGTTATATGATTTAAAGATTGATTCAGATAGTAAGTAGTTTGAGTGTGATTTAAAGATTAATTCAGCATGAGTAAGTTAGTAAGTAAGTTATTTAAGTGTGATTTAAAGATTGATACAGTTTGTAAGTCAGTAATTTGAGTGTAATTTAAAGATTGACACAATATGAGTGAGTTAGTAAGTCAGTAATTTGAGAGATATGATATAAAGATTGATCCAGTTTAATTAAGTTAGTAAGTAAGAAGTATGTAATTTGAGTTTTCTTGGATTTCATACAATATTCTTGAATAATTGAGAAGTTTTAAACTGTTGATAATCACTTTAAAATGGTTTATTATGATAAAGAGAAGCTATACGAACCCAATTGAGGTAAAAAATCGTCATATTTACATAATTTTACTTTTATTTTTTACGGCTTAAAGTGTCAATATCTCTGTTATTTTTTCATTAAATGAAGCTATTTCTTCAGTCCGCTGTTGCCCATAGGCCCATAAACAAGCTCTGAAAAAATTATTCAATTTGGAGAAGGTCGACTTTTTTGTCCGAAAAAATCGATGATGGTTAGTCCATCGGTTTTTTCGCGCAAAAAAATCGACCTGAATAATTTTTTCACAGCATGTTTATGGGTCTACAAACATCACAGATCTGCAGAGATATCTTTAATCGATGAAAGAATAACCGAGATATAGACATTACGGTTTCCTTCAAAACTAGCGAAATTTTAAAGTATGCCAGAATTTCTTTAAAATGGTATATTATGACAAGGTCAATGAAGCTGTACTTATATTGGGCACTTAATGTCATTTCTTTTGACAGACTACTACAAAATCCTGCTACTTGGAAATCAATTAGAAGATCCAGACACAGAAGAAGACAGGTATTTTTCAAAGCCAAAGTCATTTATTATTTGGAAGTATTCCTTGTGTATATTCTCAGGAAACATCTCTTTATAGAAAAGTAATTGTTTGTTCTTATTAGCATAAATCAGTCCATGTTCATAGTCTTATGAAGAGCATTTTCTTCATAACTCGGTCCATGATGTTATGAAGACGTCTCTTGCGAACTTTCACTGCTGTCGGAGCTGGAGCTTCTATAGACACTGAAAGCAAAGCAAAACATTAATTTAAACTTTGTTTTTATTACATTGGGCATTTAAATCCTCAATGGGGTAGAAATACAGTTGGAGTTTTTGCTCCATCTGTGCCCATAGCCAGCTCGGCTATAATGAGCAAGCTAGCCAGCTCGGCTATAATAAGCAAACAAGCCTGCTCGGCTATAATGAGCAAACTAGCCAGCTCGGCTATAAAGAGCAAAAACAAGCCAGCTCGGCTATAATGAGCAAATTAGCCAGCTCGGCTATAATGAGCAAACAAGCCAGCTCGGCTATAAAGAGCAAAAACAAGCCAGCTCGGCTATAATGAGCAAACGGGGGGGGGGTGGTAAGATAGAGAGCTCTATCTTACCACCCCTAAGGGCACAGATGGAGTATAAGCTCTTATACTCCATCTGTGCCCTTAGCCAGCTCGGCTATAATGAGCAAACAAGCCAGCTCGGCTATAAAGAGCAAAAACAAGCCAGCTCGGCTATAATGAGCAAACGGGGGGGGGGTGGTAAGATAGAGAGCTCTATCTTACTACCCCTAAGGGCACAGATGGAGTATAAGCTCTTATACTCCATCTGTGCCCTTAGCCAGCTCGGCTATAATGAGCAAACGGGGGGGGGGTGGTAAGATAGAGAGCTCTATCTTACCACCCCTAAGGGCACAGATGGAGTATAAGCTCTTATACTCCATCTGTGCCCTTAGCCAGCTCGGCTATAATGAGCAAACAGTGGGTGGTAAGATAAAGTAGTTTACTATGATAAGGGGACGCTATATTGTGCCTCTGAGTGGGTCTCTTGAAGGGGAGCTATATAAATTTTCGAAATGAATGAATGAATATATGAACACACTAGGCCTGCTATCAAACTGAATCACTTCCTAAATCACAATCAACAGTTTGCTCATTGTAGCCAAGCTGGCTAGGGCCGCATATTGTGCCCCTAGCCAGCTTGGCTATGATGAGCAAACTGTTGATTGTGACTTAGGAAGTTATTCAGTTTGATAGCAGGCATTGTTATTCTTGTTGTAGCTGCTTGCAGTGACTGGTCTTGGAAGTGTCATCCGAGTCTTGACCGACCGCAAGAGACTTTGGAACCAGCGTACTCAAAAGGCAGGCACCACATTCCATCCACCGATTCTGTGGAAACGACTTTCATCTGAATTCAAAGACAAACTCTTCATTAGACACTCGATGCTGGCAAAATACACTTACGGAACACTTTGATCCGATGTTCAATGCTGAGAATTGTACATGTGACTTATATTACATTTATGGTTGGGACTTAACTGTGGCAGGGTTGCTGTTGACTTTGCAGTTGTGTGTGTAATGCTGTTACACAGGTCAGCTGAAATTTGTTTCAAACACAGTTATGCTTTGTTATGTGAAATTGAATATATGCAAGATGCAGATCAGTATGGAATGTTTTGGTTCTTCTCAATTCACAATTATTGTACACCGAACTCGACATACTAGGACCAGTCCAGGACCCCCAAAAGCCATGCCAGGGAGGGCTGCCTTATCATGCATGTATGTATGCATTAGCCTATTTATATAGCACCTAATAAAAACCTCACCAAGGCACTAAGCGAAATCACTCGCTTTACCAAGTAAAGTCAGCAATGATGAAGCTGGTTCTTCTGCTCCAGTCACAGGTCAAAAGCTAGGAGTTCAAGCAAAGAGCCTCATTGAGGCTAAAACTGCTGAGTGAATAATCGACCCCTGCATCAGATATTTATTCTAAATAGATGGTCAAAGCTTTATTGAAAAATCAAGAAATTGTAAACTTTTTGGGCATCACTTTAAAATAGTTTATTATGATAAAGAAAAGCTATGTGAACCCAATTGAGGTCAACAATCATCATATTTACATAATTTTATTTTCTATCTATTAAAATGTCAATATCTATGTTATTTCTTCATCAACTGAAGATATTTCTGCAGTCTGCTGTTGCCCATAGGCTTATAATTAAGCTGTGAAAAAATTATTCAGTTTGGAGAAGGTCGATTTTTTTGTCCGAAAAAACCGATGATGGTTAGTCCATGGGTTTTTTCGTGCAAAAAAATCGACCTGAATAATTTTTTCACAGTATGTTTATGGGTCTACAAGCATCACAGATCTGCACAGATATCTTCAATCGATGAAAAAATAACAGATATTACGGTTTTCTTGAGAAATCGAGAAATTTTCAAGTTTTTGGGAATCACTTTAAAATAGTTTATTATGATAAAGAGAAGCTATATGAACCCAATTGAGGGGTAAAAATTATCATATTTACATAATTTTATTTATATATTTTATGGCTTAAAATGTCAATATCTCTGTTATTTCTTCATAAAATGAAACTATTTTTTGCAGTCCATTGATGCTCATAGGCCCATAAACAAGCTGTGAAAAAATTATTCACTTTGGAGAAGGGCTACTTTTATGTCCAAAAAAACCGATGGACTAACTCCATAGTTTTTTCAAGCGAAAAAATGACATTCTCCAAACCGAATAATTTTTTCACATCTTGTTTTTTGCATATGGGCATCAACAGACTGCAGAAATATCTTAATTTCATGGCAAAATATTGACACTTTAGGCCTTCCGAAATAAAATAAGTTTTTTATAATATTATGATATTTGATCTAAATTGGGTTCATATAGCTTCTCAAAATCATAATAAACTATTTTAAACCAATTACCAAAAACTTAAAAATTTTCTGAATTTTTCAAGAAAATCGTAATAATGTCTTTAAAAATAAAACACAAATGATGGAAACATGATCTTTGACCTAAATTGGATTCACGTAGCTTCTGTTTATCGTAATAAATCTTTTAAAGCGATTCCCAGAACTTTTAAACTTTCTGAATTTTTCAAGAAAATCGTTTAAAAAAACGAAGAAAACTCAAATTCCTTACCTACTTACTAACTTAATCAAACTGAATCAATCCCTAAATCATATGACTCAAATTACTTACCTACTAACTTACTTAAACTGAATAAATATTTAAATCACATTCAAATTACTTACTTTCAAACTTAACCAGACTTAACCAATCTTTAAATAACACTTAAATTATTTACTAACTAACTACTCTCAAACTCTAAATCACACTCAAGCTACTTACTTACTAACTTATTCAAACTAAATAAATCTTTAAATAACACTAAAATTACTTACCTAGTAACTAGTCTCAAACTCTATCAATCTTTAAATCACACTTAAGTTGCTTACTTACTAACATATTAAAAAATGAATTAATCTGTCAATCACACTCAAATTACTTACTTAATAACTTACTCAAACTGAATCAACTTTTTTGTCCGAAATTTTGTAAATCACACTTAACTTACTTATTTACTAACATACTCCATCTCAATCAATTTGAAAATCACACTAAGGTTACATACTAACTGTTCTCAAACTGAATCAATCACACTCAAATTACTTACTTACTCATTCAAACTTAGGTATAGGCCTATAGACATTACGGTTTTCTCAAAAATCTAGTAATTTTTAAGTGTTCGGGAATCACTTTAAAATAGTTAATTATGATAAAGAGAAGCTAGTCCTATGTGAACCAATTCAGGTTATGCATAATAATTTAATCGAATTACTGCAAAACTCCATCATTTTAACCTTTATTTCAGAACCAGACCAAGCCCAGTCCGAGAGCGTTACCGAGGCCAAAATCTCCGGACACAGACCCTGACCAAGACCTATTTAGGATCGAGACCCCTAACCGAGACCCAGGCCCTGACAGAGAGCAAGACCAGGACCGAAGCCCTGATCAAGACCCCAGAAAGATCATGACCATGCCTAATCCTGACCGAAACCAAGACCAAAACCCAGACCGAGGCCTTGTTCCCAGACCTAGAATAAGACCCAGTCTGAGATTCTGCCACAGACTGAGACCCTGACCGAAGCCCATAACTAAATCCAGACCGAGACCCTGACCGAGATCCATACCGAGACTCTTTCCCACACCAAGATCCTCACCCTGACAAAGACCGTGACCCAGACCGAGACCCTGAGCAAGACCGAGACCGAGACCGAGACCGAGACCACGACAACAAAAGACCCTGAGCGACACCCCGATTGAGACCAAGACCTTGACCCAGAGCCTGACCGAGACCCTGACCATGACCGAGACAAAGACCAAGACTAGATCTTACCAAGGCCTAGAGGTCCTAGACTCAGACCAAGTGTGCTGAAATCGATTTCAAAATATCGTACTATGGAAAAGAGAAGCTATAGCCTATGATAAAAAATCATCATAGTTTAATCGAACTACCGCAAAATTACATCATTTTAATCTTTCATGTGAAAGCTTCAAATGTCAATATCAATATTATTGTTCTTTCATCGAATGAAGATATCTATGCACAATTGTGATGCTTATAAGCCCATACACGAGCTTGGGCCAAAGTTACACTGCCTGTGTTCAAATAGCGCTATATTAACTACTCGACATCTGGCGAATAAACAATCAATTTTTGCATAGCGCTATTACTTTCAGCGGATGAATGTATCGATGCAAACACGTGGTACTCACAGTTCCCGGATGATGGTAGGCTAGAACCATGCGGCAGTTTTCTTCCTTCTGTCTAAACTCGTGCGGTGGAGATCAGATCTCAGTCTTACAATCCATTCACGTCATGCTTTGAGTTCATCTGACATCTTTCACGTCTTTAACAAAATCAACTTAAACTATTAAATACTGCCTGTGCTAGATTCCGCAGAGGCACTGGCGTTACTCAAAACATTGAGACTCCACAGGTTGTTGAAACAGCCTATAGATAGCCTACTATGAATGGCCACCTGCTTGGAATCATTGAAGCGTGTCCATCCCTATGTCAGCTGCTCAATTATATTACGCAGTTGATCTGCGCGGGAAATTTGACTGGAATCAGATTGTCCGGCATAATACTCCTCCATGTATTTATTCGTGGAATGTAGGCCCATATTGCTGCATGTATGTTTGCATGCCTGCATCTTACTGTGTATTTATGCGTGTGATCTAGAGCACTGCGCCGACCTAGAAGTTTTGGGTCGGCGGCGGCCGGCGAGACGCCCACAAATTCGGCGGCATTCTTAATTATTATATACTAGTCTTTCAACCTAAGCACTGTAAGCAGCCCAGTCACAATAGTAGTAGTCGTTGCAGCAATGGAAGTAGTAGCAGCAACAGCAGCAGTTGTTGTATAGTGGCAGTCGGATCAACTTATAACAACTTACGGTACGAGCAGAGGCAACAACAGTAGGACAATGAAGGAGAAAGAGCATGAGCAAGAAGAGGAAAAGGGAGATGAAAAGGAGCATTCCCTTGAGCAATCAATGATGTAGCCACGAGTATGAAGCATTAGGCTGACTCCGTCTGCTTTCATACCTCAGCATTTGATAGCGAGCGTCCACTGTCCACTGGACAGTGTCCAGTTCTCTCCCCGCTACTTATAATCTATAACAAAGTACCTAAAGAACTGCGATAAAGAAGCTATGGTATCGATTTGATGACAGCGAATCCATTTACTGCTCGAAACCAATGTATTTAGGCTCATGAGTGATAACGATCAGCAAAGCGCATTTTTTAATACATGTATCTCACAAGGTCGTTTTCTCTAGGCAAGCCATATTATAAAGGAGAGAAGAAAAGGCCAGTCCCTCAGACGATATTGAAGTATGAAATGTTACCGACTTCATTATCTTAGCCTTAGCGTATATACGAGGGTGGATGGCCCTCGCTGATTTGAATCCCAAAACACTCGATTGACAGTATAGTTATTAGGCATACACTATCGAGCGTATGGTGCATGTTAAATGTCATTTTAATCTAGACTTAATGTTACATTAGGCTTAGGAATGCACAACGAGCAAGAGAAAATGTCTTCAATTACTAGGGTCCTAATACAAACAATTATTAACGTAATGTAAGTATATTGGTACTTACACATTTCCATAAACTTGTTTGTCATCCGCCATTATGACGTGTGATTAGGCCTACTTGAAATAATCCAGGCAGACGATTATAAGGCGAAGACGGTGCTATCCTAGCACGCAAGCGAAATTATTGTTGTCGTATAAAAATCAGTAAAACTTTTAGTGATCGCCCTAACACTGGCGGCTATGGCAGATTTCCTATATATTGAGGAGTCGATGTCGATGGCTGGGCAGCAGTGCAATTGCAATTTCCCTCTGCCACCCAAGGCAGACTGGATCATTATTTTGTTCAGGTGCAGCAGCAGCCGCTAATTGAATAGTTTTAACATTACTCTGCAGGATCCTATGAAATGTATCTGCTTAAACTGCATATGAAGAAAACTTTTGTGGGCCTAGGCGTGAGTGACCTGTGACCATAGTCTTTACGGACAGCAAGAACATCGACTTGTGTGAAAACGCTTTGCGGCTGTGCACAGACCACGGCATAAATTATCTAGGGGTCAGTGATTGAACTTTACTAATGGAACTGTGAGTTGATATTTAAAAAGGAATAATGAATGGAGCATATGAAAGAGTAAGGCCACATAGGGAATGGCAGTTGCCATTGAAGAATGGGGTGGAATAAATCTCCACAAGTTGAATGACGGTGTGGAGAGAAGTGATTAGAAAGACATCAGACACAGGTCTACGGGCGATTAGTCCATGGTTGTTGATTGATTGAACAATGAACATGTGCCAAGTTCACGAAGGCCACGGACAGACGGTATATATGGGCATATATATACAAACACGAATATATATATATATATATATATATATATATATATCACTAGTGTGTGTGTGTGTGTGTGTGAGAGAGAGAGAGAGAGTGTGAACAGTGAACACCACAGTGAACACACCAGCCCGAAACATTTTAAATTTTCGATGGCCTTCAAGACGTTTAGTAGCTTTATTGTGATGCTTGCCTTTTTTGCTATAAAAATGGTTTATTTCGTAATTAATAGCTAAGTTACTATCTTATTATATTTTATTATTTTTATATCAAATGATAACGCATTTGAATTAGTCAAACAGCCTTAATTTTAACAGTGCATACTGATGCTGTTACTAACTCTACAATGAATTCAATACTGAACAGAATAATCATCAAGTATAGGTTAATGAAAACACTCAAAACAGGCGTTATATGCCTCTCTCCCATTTGTGCTTATCCAGAGATTTGCACTAGAATAAAGTGATGGAAATAATTGACAGAGGCGGCATTTTGAACCTTGGCCCCAGGTGGCACTTTGCCTCGCTACGCCATTGGAACTAATTATATTGTGTTAAATAGACACGGTGTACATTGCGCCACCTAGCGAATGGGCGTGAACTAATCACATCGTGTAGATCGAAATTGTATACATATAGCCACCTAGCGAATGGATGTGAACTAATCATATCGTGTAAAATAGACATCGTATATTACGGTATATATGGCGCCACCCAGAGAATCGACATGAACTAAAATTAAGGAATGGGAGGTTGAGGTGGGAGGGGGCGATCAACACACCCACTGATTCACCCACCGATCAACCCAACCACCAATCAACTCACCCTCCGATCAAGCCGCCCTCCGATTAACCCACCAACCGAACAACCCACCCACCAATCAACCTACCTACCGAACAACCCACCCACCGAACAACCCACCCACCAATCAACCCACTCACAGATCAACTCACACCCTAATCAACGTACCCACCGATCAATCCAAATACCAACCATCCCACACAACGATCAAGCTACTCATCTACTCACCCACCGATCAACCCACTCTCCGATCGACGCGCCCTCCGATAAACTCACCCACCAATCATCCCACCGAAAGGTTAACCCATCGATCAACCTAACCACCGATCAACCCATCTTCCCGTCAACCTGCCCTCTGATCAACTTACCCACTAATCAACCCACCCTCCGATCAACCCGCCCTCCGATTAACCCACCAACCGATCAACCCACCCACAGATTCACCCATCGGTCAACCCACCAACCGATCAACCCACCCACCCTCCGATCAACGCGCCCTCCGATAAACTCACCCACCGATCATTCCACCGAAAGGTTAACCCATCGATCAACCCACCCTTCTGTCAACCTGCCCTCCGATTACCCACCCGCCGATCAACCCATCTGTCGTTCAACTCACTCTCCGATCAACTCACCCTCCGATTAACTAACCAACCGATCAACCCACCCACAGATTCACCCATCGGTAAACCCACCCACCGATCAACCCACCCACCCTCCAATCAACCCGCCCTCCGGTTAACCCATCCACCGATCAACCCACCCACGATCAACCCACCCACCAATCAACCCACTCACAGATCAACACACCCCCTAATTAACCCACCCACAGATCAACCCACCAACTAATCAACCCTCCAGCGGATCAATCCACCAACCCACCGATCAACCCACCCACAGATTCACCCACCGATTAATTAGCCCACCGATCAACCCACACACCGATCAACCTACCCACCAATCAACCCACCCACCGATCAAACCTCCAGCGGATCAATCCACCGACCCAATTTATCAACTCACCCACAGATTCACCCACCGATAAACCCACCCACCGATCAACTCACTAATCAACCCTCCCGCGGATCAATCCATCGACCCACCAATCAACCCACCCACCGATAAACCTACTATTCAACCCACCAATCTATGAACTCACCCACGGATCAACCCACCCACCGATCAACCTACTAATCAACCCACCCGCGGATCAATCCACCGACCCATCAATCAACCCACCCACCGATCAAACCCCCCGCGGATCAATCCAGCGACCCACTTATCAACTCACCCACAGATTCACCCACCGATTAATTAGCCCACCGATCAACCCACACACCGATCAACCTACCCACCAATCAACCCACCCACCGATCAAACCTCCAGCGGATCAATCCACCGACCCAATTTATCAACTCACCCACAGATTCACCCACCGATAAACCCACCCACCGATCAACTCACTAATCAACCCTCCCGCGGATCAATCCATCGACCCACCAATCAACCCACCCACCGATAAACCTACTATTCAACCCACCAATCTATGAACTCACCCACGGATCAACCCACCCACCGATCAACCTACTAATCAACCCACCCGCGGATCAATCCACCGACCCATCAATCAACCCACCCACCGATCAAACCCCCCGCGGATCAATCCAGCGACCCACTTATCAACTCACCCACAGATTCACCCACCGATCAACCCACCCACCGATCAACTCACTAATCAACCCTCCCGCGGATCAATCCACCGATCCACCGATTAACCTACCGGCGGATCATTCCACCTACCTATCCACCAACTGATCAACCCACCAATCTATGAACTCACCCACGGATCCACTCACTAACCGATCCACCAACTGATCAACCCACCAATCTATGAGCTCACCCACGGATCAACCCACCCACCGATCCACCAACTGATCAACCCACCAATCTATGAACTCACCCACGGATCCACTCACCCACCGATCCATCGATAGATCAACCTATCATCTGATGGTTTTCTAGAAAGACGAAACATTTTATGGTGGTTGATAAACGATTTCAGTTTATTATGGTAAAGATTAGCTGCACATGCATGTGCCCCATTTAATACGAATATTACCATATTTTATCAGGGCATCAAACATATTGGTTTTTGGTCATTTGTTCTTTGTGTTTTAAAGAAACAAACCAAAATGGCAATTTGGGTTTTTTTTGGCCTTTTAAAATAGTTTTATTCAATTTACTAATTTTATTACTATTATATTACTGGTTGTGTGCTCTTTAGTGTGAAATCAAGCCAAAGTAATTATAAAAACAAGTTGGAGCTCTTTTTCATGCTGTGTTTGATGTTAGATGCTTTTTATAACAAAACTGTTGCGACAAAACCCAAAGAAAAACCAAACAACAAAAAACAAAAAAACAAAAAAATCAGCTTTGATTTTTTTAAATCTTGGTTTTTTGCACCCCTGTATTTTATTCGAATTACCGCAAATCTTAAAAATTTTATTTTATTTTTTAAACCTTGAATCAACAAGGATTAAAAGTTTCTATGTCTACATTATTTTTCATCGTATAAAGATATGTGTGCGCTGTGCAGATTTGTGATTCTCTAATGCCAATACATGAGCCGGGGAAAATTAGATTTCAACTGAGTCGAATAGTCGATAGCTAGCATCAAAAAGAACATGAATAATTATACACTGTGCTATAAGGAAGCAACACGAAACCGAATTATGTGAAAAAGGCGAATTAGACGACATATTATTCGAATTACAGCGGATTCCCATCATTATAATTTTAATTTTGAAACCCCGAATGCCAAATATCGAAGATGAAACAATTCGCATAGTTCTCTGTAATTCTTTCATTTGACTTAGCGCCGATCATTTAGGTCGTGGTGTAGCTTTTGTGTGTGCTGAGTAATTTTCGAAGATTTACATACACACTACATTTAATCGAATGAAGATATCTATGCAGTGAAATATCAGATCTATGCAGACACGTGATACTGACAATGCCCGGAGGAATCACGCGGGAAGTTTACCTCAGTCTCTCACGCGTAGAGTAGATCAAATTCTCGCAATCCGTTCATGTTATCCATGGAGTCCATCTGTAATCTTTCATGCCTTTTAAAAATCAGCTGAAACTATTAATCACTGTCTGGGCTAGAGTTTGCAGAGGCAGTGACGTATCTTAACTCAAAGCTTTGAGACAACACAGGCTATTTGAACGACCTATTTATAGGCCTATACGATATACGAAGGGCCCACCTGCCTGGAATCATTAAAGCGTGCCCATCCTGCATGAACTTCTTTATTGGGAAACTACGCGGGAAATTTGAGCTGACTCCGATTGTCTCGCATATATATATATATATATATATATATACTCATGCAAGTGTGCTCGTATGTGTGCATATGTCTACATGTTAGTACGCATGCTGCGATTAACTTCTTGAACGTGTAGTTACTTTATGAGAATGTACGAATACAATAATTTCGATGATGACAAGAATCGAATCCACAGCAATTACAAATGATGATCTGTTCTAAATTGCCCAAGCGAATATTATTAGTGACAGTGTTGAGCACGAGGCCAAAACCTTGAGACCAAGACCGAGACCATGACCGAGACCATGACCGGGTGGTCCGAGATCAAGACCAAGACCGGGTGGTCCGAGACCAAGACCGATGCTCCTCTTTTTTTATAAACAATTCAATTTCTGGAGACGCTAAAACGGAATACCACGCTTAAAACGTTAATTTTACTGCTGAAAAATACTAATCTTAATAATGCTCCAGATACAGTTTTATCGGCCAGTCTGAACTTTTGTGGGTTCAGCCTTTGGCTTGGGCCTGAGAATATCACACTATAATTTACTTACAGTATACGATAGGTAAATACTTTAAGACAAGTTTGAATGATGTAGGCCTACTTGTACTCGGAATTGTAGGTTGACAGTGACTACACGTGGCCGATCGCATAACTGTTAGATTGTTCCAAAACCTTGAAATTTGTAAAAGCAAATTTTGAAATGGCTGGCTCCGTTGCAAATGCATTTTTTGCTCACAGTAACATGTATATATAGATGGTCAACACGTCATAAATCGCTAACAATTGAGTAGAGTCTAAACACTGGTGTCTCTAATCGAAAATAACCGACAAATATCAAAGAAATTGCTCTGATACTGCAGATGGCCAAGAACGCTAACCTAAGACGGAGACCAATCCCAAGACCGTTCCTTTAAGACCAAGACCACAGTTTTCCGGTTACGAGACCGTCTCGAAACTAAGACCGCGGTCTCGAGACTACATCCCTGATCAGTGATGGCATATCTTAAACATAGTCAAAGTCTTCCATCTTGTTAAAAATTAATCGTCGCCTGATGTGCTATTGCTAACCTCTGGGTTGAGGCTGCTATTGCTGCGACTCACACTATCTCACATTCTCACTCTGTCTGGACCCTGACTGTCCTTCCTATCTTGTAACCTAGGATTATCTTCCCTCACCTTGGCCTTTCAAAAGTGGCCACATTAATTAGCATTAGGCCTATATAACATTTATAGTTACAGCAATTACATATTTAAAACGCAACTACGCAATTACGAGCGTGAAATGAATTGCGTCATCGACACTCTTCCTTTAATAATCCTCAACCCTCAATTAGTTCGTCCTGCAAAACCATTATTAACCGACTGGTACGTAACTTCGGCTCTAGTTTATTCAGACACTATATACGTTTCATTATAATTGTGATCCTACATGAATAGGCCTATAGCTCAATTTCAGACAGACATAATATAGTAACTGACAATCCAGTCTCCGACGAAATGGGGGAAAAATTCAAACTCATCCGTTATTAACATATAGCAGCAAAGGGCTCCTGTGATAATACTCAAATCACTGAATTGAGGTAGCGCACACATAGACCACTCACCTTCGGCTTAGAGAAATTATGTCTTGAGTCCAGACATCGGGTGAACAACAATAAGCGGCATGAGAGAAGGTAAGATAAACCTAATTAATTTAAATTAAAGTCACCTGGTTCTTCAAGGTGCACGGATGAAAGTAGTCAGTTTCTTAAGCGCAGTTAGTTTATTAGGCACACGTCACTGGATACTTTACCATTAGAAGCGATGCAATCAGCAATTAATAATGTCGCTGGTCGCTTAATATCGACAGGATTTTTCAGGAATTTTAAAACAATTCGAACCAGCGAGGATAAAATAATCTAGTCTCGTATTACAGTACTACGACAGATCGTGCCATTCTTCAGACAGGATGACTCAATCCAGTCTCCGACGAAATGAGACAAGAAATCTAACTCAACAACAGATAATTATTATCCGTAGCAGAACCTGGAAAATGGAAACCCAACAATGAACATCGTGTGGCATTTGAATTGAAGAAGACATTTTGAAGGAACCACTTTGCAAGAATCGCAAACTGATTCATCTCTAGGCTACACTACAGATGTATCTGATAGCATATATCCATTCCTCCATCCCTCCATTCATCCATCCATTCATCCGTCCATCCATCCATCTATCCATCCATTCATCTATTCATCGATCCCTCCATTTCTCCTTTACTCCCTCTCCCTCTCTTCCTCTATCCGTCTATCCCTCCCCTCCCTCCATCCATCTATCCATCCATTTCTCCCTCCCACCGTCCCTTCCTCTCTCCGTCTCTTCCTCTCTCAGTCTATCCTTCTCTGCCTCCCTGCCTCTATTCATCGATCCCTCCATTTCTCCCTCCCTCCATCTCTTCCTCGCTCCGTCTATCCTTCCCTCCCTGTCAACCTCCCTCCCTCTCTCCATGCCTCCCTTCCTTCCTCTCGCTCCCTGCCTCGCTCTCTGTCTCCCTACCTGGCTCCATCCACCCACCCACCAATCCATCCACCCACCCACCCACCAATCCATCCACCCGCCCACCCACCAATCCATCCACCCACCCACCCACCAATCCATCCACCCGCCCACCCACCAATCCATCCACCCACCCGCCCACCCACCAATCCATCCACCCGCCCACCCACCAATCCATCCACCCGCCCACCCACCCACCAATCCATCCACCCGCCCACCCACCAATCCATCCACCCACCCACCAATCCATCCACCCACCCACCCACCAATCCATCCACCCACCCGCCCACCCACCAATCCATCCACCCACCCACCCACCCACCCACCAATCCATCCACCCGCCCACCCACCAATCCATCCACCCACCCGCCCACCCACCAATCCATCCACCCGCCCACCCACCAATCCATCCACCCGCCCACCCACCAATCCATCCACCCACCCACCAATCCATCCACCCACCCACCCACCAACCCACCCACCCACCAATCCATCCACCCGCCCACCTACCAATCCATCCACCCACCCACCTACCAATCCATCCACCACCCACCTACCAATCCATCCACCCGCCAACCTACCAATCCATCCACCCACCCACCCACCAATCCATCCATCCAGTCATCAATGATGTTCAGCCAGCCAGCCATGGGCGAATTCGCTACCTGCCGGGACTTGACCAATGCGTTGAAACGCGAATACCAGATTGCTTTCAGATTAAGACTAACAACACACAAAACGCATGACTAATTATTTCACAACCATTTGCGTACAAACGAGCAGGAACGAGACTAGAGGCGTAGATTTGTGTTCAATATTTGGAGCCCAAAATATGAAAAAACTAAATAAGCTTAGGATAGACGTAATTAACTTTAATGAAAAATTAGGTAGCAAATAAAAGCTAATTAAAATGAATCTGGGGCCAAAACGAGCCATGATAATTTCCATTATCCTTGCATTGCAACCAATAAGCAGTAACGGTCCAGTAGCGGACGACGTTGTTGATAGAGTTGGTGGACAGCGACGTACGCGACCTCTGAAGCCAGTGGGTCAGGCTCTGTCGCCGTGATAACAGCTGCGATGGCGCCTGAGACGAAGATATGGTCTTCGCCGATTGCTTGTACTCCCTCTGCGTTCACACCCAGCGACATAGGTAGTATGGTAGTAATTAACGTGATGCAATGTACGATCATGGTATTGTATCGTATCTTCAGATTTATAAGGCTTCTATACTATAACCATTCAGAGGCGCACTTAGCACGACATATTAGCAGTTACCTGATGTAATGTACGATTATCGTATCGTATCAATAGATTGATATAGCGCCTCTTGGAAATTCAGAGGCGCTCTCAGCAAGGAAACCCCGGTGAAAAAGAGGCGCCTTTAAAGAGTGAAAAGCCGATGGAGGGAAGCCATTAGTTTATCACTTATAGTGATGGAGGAATGCCATTCCAGGTAAACGGACCCATAACAGCAAATGCCATAACGATCTACAACTCTTTAACGCTTGAACGCCGACAGTGCCAGACCCAAGCCGGGAAAGGAGGAGGACGACGACGACGCAAATGGTCATCGTCATCACGCGGTCATCGTGTATTCAATGTATTTGAATACGACACATTAACATATTATTAGCAATGCATAATATAAGAGTTTAAGTCCATTGCATTCAATGTATGCAACTATGCCATTGGAATGAATTTAGTGTCAGCTGGGATTCTAACGTAATGAATTTAATGTATGCTAATGTAAGGAATTAAATGTCGATAAGTATGTAAATTTCTGCAATTTAATGCCAGCAAGTATTGATGTCTGCAAGTGTTCGAATGTCATTAATTTAACGATTTGTTTTTTGCTATAATTATGCCAACCGCTGTGACGTTCCAGAGGCTAAATTATAGTTTTTTTAAACCATGGTCTAAGAAACAGATTTAGTCTAATTCTGCATAATTTCACTACAGTTCAATTCGGTTCTATTCAGTACAGCTCTCAACACTTCAGTTTATTTTGTGGTATTTTATTTTATTTCCGACCGAGGTTATAGTCAGTAGAGCTCTGTCCAGCCCATTATACCTTAGGAAGGCTGCCCAGGCGAGCAAGACACTGGCTCAACCCTGGACACCCCATCCCTTCCCAGCCTTGCACAAAAGTACAGCTCATTTCTGTTAATTTAGTCTAATTCAAATTAATTTCAACACATTTCACTTCAGTTCTATTCCGTTCAGCTCTATACACTTCACTATATTTTGCGGCATATTATTGTATTTTATTTTCGGCCGAGGCAAGTCCAGCTCTGTCCGGCCCATTATGCATCAGGAGGGCTGCCATACCGAGTCTGACCTTGGCCTAGCCCTGGACACCCCAGCCCTGCCCCGCCCAGCGCGACAGCCCAGCTCTTTTCAGTTAATTCAATTTAATTCAACTTTAATTTCACTACATTTCACTTCAGTTCTATTCAGTTAAGCCCTATAAACCTCACTTTATTTTGTTGTTTTATTTTAATTTTATTATCGAACGAGGCAAGTCTAGCTGGGCGCTAGTGCTATAATGGGCAAGGCTGGGGTGTGCAGCCTGGGCAGCCCTTGCCCATTATAGCACTAGCGCCCAGCTTTTACAGATTATTTTTTATCTAATTCTACATAATTTTACCACAGTTCACTTCGGTTCTATTCAGTACAGCTGTAAACACTTCAGCTTATCATTCAGCTTATTATCGTATTTTATTTTATTCCCGGCCGAGGTTAAGGCCAGCAAAGCTCTAACCAGCCCATTATGTCTCAGGAAGGTTGCCCAGGCGAGCAGGACACTATAGCGTAGCTCTGCACACCCCATCCCTACCCAGCCTTGCACAAAAGCACAGCTCATTTCCGTTAATTTAGACTAATTCAAATTAATTTCAACGCATTTCACTTCAGTTCTATTCAGTTCAGCTCTATACACTTCACTATATTTTGTGGCATATTATTTTATTTTCGGCCGAGGCAAGTCCAGCCCGGCTCTGTCAAGGCCATTATACTCCAAAAGGGCTGCCCAGCCGATCCTGACCCTATCCCAGCCCTGGACACCACAGCCCTGCCCAAACTACGGTCCCTCCAAATATGCCCAATTCAATAGAGACCGTACGAGATTGCATATGAGAAAGACCACACTTGGCACTTTCTATTGTTGCGCGTTTTGAAGTTTTGTGAGGGAAAATGAGTAGACGACGTTTTCAGATGACTGTTTCTGTTCGGTGGGTTGTAAATTCAGAGTTCCGATTCTGCTTCTAAAGATAGACTGCGCTGTAGAAGTTAAACATTAAACAAAACAATTCCCTCTTCAACAGGTTTAAGGCGCACGTATATCTTAGAGCATATAATATCAAGACTTGAAATTGGACGGTATGAAACATTTTGCCATACCGTCATCTCTTCTAGTCGACTTCAAGCATAACGGGATGGTAATAGTACGGTTTTTGTATCCATACCGGCACCTTTTCCCCTCTTCAAGCCGTAATATATATATATATATATATATAATATATATATAAAATATATATAAAATATATATAATATATATATATAGCTTAGATCATAGCCTGGATCTTGAGCCTAGATCTTGAACTTAGCTCGTTCAGTGTAGGTCTTCAGCTTTGATCTTCAGCTTATATTATTTAACTCTGATCTATAAGTTAAATAAGTTAGATCCTTAACTTAGATCTCCTGCAGCTTAGATATTTAGGTTAGATCTTTGCGTTGTCTTTTCTGATCCTCTGCCTCGAGCCCTGTCTCGTAATAGCCGGATTATTTGACGTCTTGGCTGATGTCATCGTCATAGCGACCTGATTTGCTTTGACCAGGGTCATTTCATCTGACCTTCGACCTTCTGCCTTCGTCTGTGTCTTCTGTTGCGATTGAACTCCCACTGCATCCCTTCCCGACCTATCCACATACCCATCACCTGGCCTCCCGTTCGCCTTCTTAGACCCACTTAGAACCATCGATGGTTTCCCGGGTTCTACGGGCGTCAACTTGCGGAGGGCTGATTCGATCGCCACCTTGAAGCGAACCTTCCTGGCTCCGGCGGCCATAGGGGAAGAATCCCCATTCGCCATCGAGGCTCCTCCCGAGGCTGCGGCAGTGGGTGCTCCATCCTTGGTGGCTTCGCTCCGTGCAAGACCCTTGAGTTTCAACGCTAGATCCGAGTATTCCTGTTTCTCCTTCATTGGACAATGGCGCTGGTTGACGTAGAGACGAGCGTTGTCGATTAATCTCTGACGTAATTCGTCGTCGTCAAGGAGACGCTCGGCCTTGACGATGAACTCCTGAAAAAATCACACGGTAGCTGACTGGACGACACTGGATGGCCACTTATATAGCGCCTTATAGGAACCTCATGCTGAGTGTCACTTAATGGCTTTTTAATAATGATAGATAACTATTGTCTGCCATCATCGCGGTCACGTGACTGAATCTCCGCATAGTCTCTTGTGATGTAAGCGACAAGTCATTCTCTTCGGACAATTCAACGCCTCGATGCATCATTGACATCCGCAACACTTTCTTCCCAACAGAAGCTGCCAAATGATGTTGATATTTTTAATTTGTATCCGAGTACTCGATGAATCAGATGAACTTTGGGGCATTAAATATCATCATCATCATCATCATCATCATCATCGTCATTGTCGCCGTCTTCGTCGTCGTTATCATCATCATCATCATCATCATCATCATCATGATGCTGCTGTCTAAGAGACACTGGTGATGCCATTATAGTGTTTGAAGCAATCGATACCTCAGGCAAGGTGTAGATAAAACCAGTGTTCTCGTCTTCAATTGTGTTCGTGTGAGATGGGATGTTACGGGCGACGACTGGAACGCCAAGATTCATGGCCTGTGACAACAAATAGAAGTCTTCAAAGCACGACCTGACGCAAGGGACGGATTCAGGATGAAGTTTGGGAGGGGCAATAGTAGCAGGCCGCTATGCAGTAATAAATAGTAATAAATGCATATAATTTTTTCAAAACAATAATAAGAATTATGATAACGATATCGATGATGACAAAAAAGTCGCTTCTAAATAATGTTCATGCTTCCTTTTGGCCTCGGCGTGGAAAATGGCAACAATGGCAGTGAGATAAATCTGAAAACTATTGGGAAACGAATGAAGACAGACAGTATTGTGGTATTTGGTGAAGTTTATGACCTTGCCAACTCACCCTTATCTCTCATTTCCATGCAGACCTATCCAGACACACAGCCTTTCGTATCTGTAACGTTCCGCTACTCAGCAAAACCTTACCACACTCAGTTCTACTTCACCAGAGTTTTCACTGCATGCATGTAGCTCAGTCTAAGCAGACGCTCAGTGTTGACCTCCTTCACTGACCTCTAGGATGGACATCGCAGGTCCCCCGGTGTTCGACGAATTGACGCAGGCAACACTGTCGGCCATGAGTCTATGCGTCTCCCTCAGGTCCATTGAACCGATGTAGATGATTCCAGGACATCTGTAACATGTAAAGACCTTACTGTATCATCATATAATATTATTATACTTATTAAACGCTATTTCCAAACGACCCAACATCGATCGATGGCGAGTAGATGTTGTGCAATGGGGTGGGGCGTAGAGCCATGGATAACAGGGGAAGCAGGACTGAGAAACCAATATCGATTTTCGTATTCCCCGTAAGGTTTACTAGTCCCTCTTTCGCTAGGCGGAGGCGTTGGTCAAATTAGATACGTAATGGGAGCCTTTCATGGCTGCAAACAGTTCAATTCGACTTCTGTAATTACATATTCTTCATACTATGTATGTCTTCATATTGCGGTTTGTCATCTTGAAATTTAACGATTATTTGAAGAAACCAAAGAAACACAGCGTATGTATATGCATATTAATGCTTCAATTATGCATATATTAAGGCATTCTTCAATGTAAATAGGTAGACATGTATGCCGTCATAGGTTGGTCTATTTTTGATGAGGCCGTCAAAATGAATTAGCTCACAATTCCCCTCAGTTAATATGGGCCCTATAGTTTTCTTTGTCCCACAAATAAATTTCTTCGATTTAACGAAGACTTTGTTCTTACCCATCGATGACTTCGAGAAACTCCTTCGCATATTCTTCGTCAATCTGGAAACAAATGAAAACTTTGTATGATCAATGTGAGTTTGACGGTATCTACTATTTTTCATTTAGTAACGGTTCAACCACTTCCATCCTAGTTCAAGCAGCATGTCCGTATATTGCATGTAGGCCAATAGATCATCGGTGTCTGTGTTTATAGATAGTCTATTCTATTACGCATGCATGGTGTGTGTGTGTGTGTGTGTGTGTGTGTTCGTTTAACTGCATGCATGGCATGCATGTTTAATTAGAAGCATTCATAATTATGTTTTAATTGGTCCCAACAACAGAACTTAAAAGAATATTTCTAAATATGTATATGTGCAGGCCTATGTATCTCCGTGTCCGACTAATGAGAAAATATGGCTTACAGCCACTTTCATAAAGGGTCTGCAATGTTGCAGCTTAAGAGTTGAAATGGTTTGCAAAATGTTGGGGACAATAGAGAAAATAGGACCCTAAAGGGACCAAGGGTTCCACTGGCAGGACTATCGTTTTTTATTAATAATGAGCAGTGAGATTACCTTTGCACCAACGATGATGAGAAATGGATGTCGAGAATGCAGCTGGTGCCAATCTGAAACATTCGCCACTGGTTATCAATACTTCATTCTCAACTGCCTTCGTCACGATGACGTCGTGACACCAATAAAGAGTAAACAGCTCATTGGTATTATATCCATAACAGGCATGATAGAAAGGTGTATTATACGTCACGTATTTTCGTTTTTAGAGTGTAGGCCTATAGTAAGTGGTTACACACTAATTCCAAGTGATTTGTCGGGTTTTGGCTTATCAGTGGGCTCTGACGATCTACAGGAGGATTGCAACATTATCAAATATTTATAGATCGCCATCGGAAATGACCAAAAACCGATCGATGGCATTGAGAAATTTGATCATCACACACTAAAGATCTACACACAATAATGTCATTTTCAATGCTACTAACACAAATCGCGATGACGCGTTCATAGCAAACTGAATGTTCATGTTCAGAGAAAGCTAGGTTTATTTGAAGAAATCTGCAGAATGATAGAAGATAGAAAACTTCGAACGCTGGTTTTTATATAATGGATGGAAGAAATAAAAGAGAAAGTCGACACAAGGAAGTAGGACAGATCACATTGAAGAATGGGACGGAGCAAGTCTCCAAGAGTTGCGATAGTCTATGCTGTAATGAACAGGGAGGTGTAGAGAGACGTGGTCAGAAAGGCATCAGACACCTAATGGCGATGAGCCCATAGTTGATTGATTGATTGATTAGCTTGTTGGTTGATTGACTGACTGATTGATTGATCGATTGATTGATTGATTGATTGATTAATGTTCATGTAAGTAAGATATGCCAACACAGCTGTAATGTTGAGCAGCGTAGAAGTTGCGTACCGTCACGTCCGTTCACGTATCAAAATCCGGGTTTTGGAGATGGTAGTTGCAGTTTAATGACACTGTGATAATAGATCATTAGAGTCGCCCTACTCCTTTATCCAGGCCTAGGACTGGCATTGTCAGAGTACAAACAGTGAGGGAGTTTTTCTGGGGTGCGTTCAAAATATAGATGCAGGATTGGGACTGGCACTATCACAGATAGGGCAACGTCGGAATTCGATTAAATTAGGCAAGACTAAAAGTACTTACGCGTGAATGCTGGAATGATGTGGAGAAGATCTGCCTGTGGATGGATCTTTGCCACCATTGTGAAAAGGAGGACGTTATCTTCCAATCGGTATTTATCCATCCACGTCCGGTTGCAGAGCGGAGGTCCAGGTCGAGTAATGACCGCTGAACAGTTTAATATAAATAAATATATATATATTATATATATATGTATATTATATATATATATATATAGTTGGTATTCACCTCTTGTTTCAAATGGACGTTTTTGCTGACCGGAAAGGTGCGATTTACGGAGGGAATGGAAAGCATAACCTTCAAGTTTAAACTATATCTCCCATCGATGATCCAATTACCCATACGTAGACCTACATATATATACATATATATATATGAATCGGTCTGATCGCTGGGACAACGTTACTAACGATGAGGACTGTAGAACGGTAGCGTAAACAGCAGGTTTTTTATTAAATGCAAGACATAAACAGAAGTAGAAAGGACGAAACCTTTCCTCTTCCTCAGATGTCGCGCAGAGTAACTCCCTTGTCGCCTATATTCATCCAAATCCTCCTTCATCCAAATTCTTCGAGGAATTTTCTACACTTATGAAACAGTTCGCTCTTTATAGCCGTCCTTGGAGACCCTAACCTCCATCTTGAGGTTCCATCCTCCTCCTCCTCAGCCACCAACTTTTGCATCTTACTGGAACAGTTTGGTGCATGGAGAATGACACAACATGTGTCTGCCTCCACGCACCAGGCTGATGGCCGGTGGCTGGTGGCTGGTTAGATGCGGTCATCACTCGTGATGACTGCACCCCGACGATAGATGTCTGGCCACCGGTTCTCTCCGACCATGGCATCGTGGTATCAAGTCTACCATATCTTCACGAGGCGCCTATCTATGCGTTGAGGCAGATTCGTGGTTGGAAGCACCTAGATAGGCAGGCATTTGCAGCGTCGTTAGCTGCGATTCCGGCCTTCTCTGACCCTTCCAGTCTAAGAGATCAATCAACTGATAATCTCTTCGACATCTTCAACCGATCGATGACCGACATCATCGACCGCCTTCTTCCGGCCCGTACAGCCAAACTTCGGTTACATCCTCTTTCTCCCTGGTTTGATGGAGAATGTCATTCTCTCCGTCGTAAAGCTCGTCGCCTCGAGCGCGTCTTTCGGCGCACGCGCTCTCCTGAAGATCAGGCTGCCTGTGTGGTCTTTGTCCGCTCCATGCACCGATGCTACAGGAAGAAGGAGGGTGAATACTGGGAGAGGCAGATTTCTTCCAGTGCTGGGGACATTAGACGACTCTGGGCCACTTTCAAAGATCTCCTTGGAAGGCGGCCGTCCGCCAGCACGCTGATTTACTGCTGAAGTCTTTGCTGACTAGTACGATTCCAAGGTCTCTTCCATCCGCCAGGACACAGCGCACGCACCGGAACCTACATTTACCTCTACGAGCTGTCGTCTTTGTGATCTTTCCGAGGTCAATCAACAAAATCTTCGTCGCTTGATCCTTTCGTCTCCACCAAAGACGTCGGAGCTGGATCCACTTCCTCCATTCCTGATCCGGGAGTCGATTGATATCCTGCTGCCGTTCCTCACTCTACTCTGCAACACCTCTCTTCGTGAAGGAGTCCTGCCGTCTTCACAGAAGCGCTCGATCATCACGCCAATAATAAAGCAGTCGGGGCTTGACCCGTCTGTTCCGTCTAGCTATAGGCCAATAGCTAATGTCACTTTTATCTCTAAGATAATTGAAAAACTTGTAGCCAGTCAGTTTTTTTAGCTATTTGGATACGAACAATCTATTTCCTCCAAGTCAATCTGGGTTTCGTAAGGGTCACTCAACTGAGCCCCTCCTACTTAATCTCCACTCTAACATATATGATGCCATGGACAGATCCCAAGTAACCCTTATGGCCTTATATGATGTAAGCGCTGCATTCGAATCGTAGATCATGATATCTTCTTGAGTCGTCTCTCCTTAACTTTTGGGATAAGAGACCTTTCACTTATCTGGATCAAGTCTTATCTCTCCGAGCGTTCTACATCTGCTGTCTTTCACTCATCTCGTTCGCCTTGGCGCCCTGCCCCCTTTGGAGTCTCCCTGGGATCGGTCCTTGGACCTCTTCTCTACATTCTCTTCACTGCAGATATCGAGTTTCTACTCGCATCTTGCTCTCTTACGATCCATCCTTACGCAGATGAAGTTCAATCGTATGTGCATTGCTCATCATCCCAGGCTTCTTTTACAGTCCGAAGAATGTGTCAAGCTACAGATACCCTAACTGCCTGTATGTCATCAAATCAAATGCGACTTAATCCGCAGAAAACTCAATATATTTGGCTTGGTACCCGCCAGCAGCTGAATAAGCTCGACTTGGGGTCTCTGTCTTCTGAATTCCCTAACTTTGTATTCTCCACCTGTGTCAGGGATCTGGGGGTAGTTTTGGATCAAGAACTATCTTTTGTAAAGCATATTTTTGTAAAGCATATTTCGGCATTGACTCATTCCTGCTATTATTTCTTGCGCCAGTGGCGGGTTGTTTCACGCTCTCTCCCCATCTTATGCTGCCACATTGGTTCATGGTTAACTGTCAAATACGCAGGTCTTGTATACCTTCGAAACCCTTCCTTAGACGCCAATAGTATTGTTGTTTCTGCCGGTCCAAATGGCTCACTCTCTCTCAGTCCGTTTTCATCCTCTGACTCGGGATGTCAATTGTCAAACCATTCTTAATTGTCAGCTGCAATATTTTTCAGCAAGTGTCGGATCAGATTGCCGAAGACAACTAAGCAAAAATGGTAGCAAGGGCTCGGTGAGCCCATTCCAAAACAATTTGCAAGGTTCAGCAACACTAACTCTTAAAGGTGACGCAAGCCAGAAAGATGGTACGGGGACGATTGATCACTGGACGATTGACCACAGGACGATTATTTGTATAAAAGTTATAACAGACAAACAATCCCTGCCATTGTATATAATTTTTATTGAAATAAGAAGTGAAATGCGAAAATATGTTGAAGCGGATCTCAAGAGTTACTCAGGAGTTAACTGCAAGATAAATGGGCAACTGCACTCAAGTAAGTAAGAACATATGTTTGCCATAAGAAGAATCGGAAGAAAGCTCTGTCGCGAAGATTACGGTATTTCTTCTCCGACGGTTGTTGAACGCCCGTTAGCTACGCCTTGTAGGAAAGTAGCCTTTTGCATCGAACAGTCCTTTCTTAAACCCTCGAAGAAGCGACACAGTGTTGGTGATTTCACTGAAGAAGAGACTGCAGACTGTTGTGCCAACCCTCACACATGCTGTTCGTCTGTGCAATTCCATCACCAGCAGCCTCCATTTGATTACACGACTCGCAATTGGCAAAATCGGGGATTGTACTTGTTTCGACAACCCTTTAGACGACGGCCGCGAATAATTACAAGTAGGTATACGTTCAAAGTATGTTAACAGCTCGTCGAAATGTTCTAAGGCAGGAATGGATTCTGTAAGTAGATCGAATGACCGGTGATCAAACATTCGATGATCATTCATTCGATGATCAATCATCCGATGATGAATCGTCCGATGATCAGTCGTCCGATAATCAGTCGTCCGATGATCAATTGTCCGCAATGATCAATTGTCCGATGATCAATCGTCCGCAATGATCAATCGTCCGATGATCAGTCGTCCGATGATCAATCGTCCGCAATGATCAATCCTCCAATCGTCCGCAATGATCAATCGTCCGATGATCAGTCGTCCGATGATCAATTGTCCGCAATGATCAATCGTCCGATGAACAGTCGTCCGCAATGATCAACGGTTCGCAATGATCATCTGTGAGGTGATCAACCGTCCAGTGATCAAACGTAATAGAACCAGAAAGATATTGTCGGCAAGCAAGAAACGGTCGACGGTCCTACTCTTTGACACCCTTGAGATCGGTAAATCGTGAATGTGGTTCATCAGATGACAAGGATTAGTTAAGTGCAGAAACATGGCACGTGCATATCTCCAAAATGTTCGATTACGATTAAGAACGATTTATCTGCGCTATTCAGCTCCACACAGTCAAGCTAAGGCTACAGAGCTATACACGCAGAGCCGGAGACCGATATTTGTCAGATGGCGCATTTGAATTGTACACCTACTGAGCACTTTCTGAAAGTTACTATTACATAAACGCATTCAGCTAAGACGCTGAAAGAATTAAGACACTAAGCATACAAAGTTGCAGTTTCAAGTTCTCTTAAAATGGGCGCTATGTAAATTTGCGATTATATTATTGCAATTTAATTGCGGCAAGACGTAACACATTCAGTCATTTAAATTCTGCTCAAATCCTTATCTAGGTTTGAGTAAACACTAAAAGAGTTATTAGAGCACGTTGACGTTGACAAAAAGATCTGGCTGTTCCTACCACGTTGAATGAATAAAAGCTTTCCCCCGCTTCTTAGATTTGGCTGAAAAACGAAAAACCAGTAACAAAAACAGTTAAGAAACCACTTGTATAACAGTTAATAAATAAACAAATTCATTTTTTCAAGTCATACTACTCGCTTAAAATACATTAAAAATAATATATTTAATCGACACATCACCGGCGACCGCACTGGTCGAATTTATACATAATATTATCAATGTGGCCAATTAGTTATCCCGTAGCCATAAAACACTTTTGTCAAAAATAGTTAACATAAACAGTTACTCCAAATAGTTGCCTAAAAATATTTAGCCGAGACAGTTATCCAAATATTGTGACAATTATTTACTGTATCTTACCCAGAGTTTGATGGCTCGACTGTAGACATTTTCCGTGTTTGCCACAACGAAGCTAAAGGCAAGAACAAAGCAAGCCCAATGGCCACTGAGAGAGTAATTGTCAGTCCGCTTCTCTCTATCCAGCAAACGGACCAACATTCAGATTTCGCATCCTTCCCTAACTAGAGATCGACTTTTTAACTGTATTTCTAATCTAGAGAAACAACTGCAATTTCTTATAACTTTTCTTATTACTTTTAACCAAAAATATCATTCAACACAAATTGCAATTATCAACGAAAACGGCTCACAATGCTAGAACTCCATAAGGTCTAAAACGAACGCACGACACACATTGCCAGTCAGCAACTCTCTACAAATTTCGCGCGCAATCTGACATCAGCACAGGTGCGATACAGACGAATACAGCAGCTGCGGCTAGCGCCTACAAATCGATCGTCGCTACTCTCATAGCCTGCATTAAATATATCCTGAGTAATATGTATATAATAGCAATTAATGCAACTTAAACTATGTAGTGTCCAAAATACGTTCACAGTAATTAAAACAAGCCTATGAAATTAATAAAAATCGACCTACCTAATCGATTCCGTTGACCTAATTATTATCTCTGCGTTAATTACTCTGCATATATCTGTGGACTTCTGCATCTATTTGAGTATCTGCCTCAATTCCGGCCGATTGGTGGGTGCGTACATCCAGAGGTGGCGATCTAGCTTGACAGGTGGGGGGCACCCAATGAGAGGAGTAGGAAATGTGGGGAGGGGTACTCACGTATAGAGTCTCCCATCTCTGTAAAAGGTGGGGTAACGTGACCCCTCGACCATCTCGGGATCGCCGCCACTGCGTACGTCTGTCCGTTGCTCCGTCCACCGTCTATGTGTCTGTGTGTCTGTGCGCCTGTCTGTCTGTGACTGTAAGTATCTGTCTGTCTCTCGCTTTGTCTTTTGATCTACAACTTATTCTTAAATATTGCGAGCAAGATCGAACACACTTCTAACCCATTCCTTTGAAGTTAGGCCTACCCATTGTTCACTGCATACTGTTACTCTATTGTTATCGTGATTGCATGATGCATTATGTATTTTGTTGGTGAACAATAAAGCATTAGATTCGATTGAAGTGTAGGTAAGTGCGTGAGTGTATGTGTGTTGGTAGGTGTAGGTGAATGTGTGTGTGTAGTGAGTGTGTATATGTGCGTGTGTAGGTGTGTGTATGGGTGTGTGTGTGTGTGTGTGTGTGTGTGTGTGTGTGTGTGAGAGAGAGAGAGAGAGATAGATAGAGAGAGAGAGAAGAGAGAGAGAGAGAGAGAGAGAGAGAGAGAGAGAGAGAGAGAGAGAGAGAGAGAGAGAGAGGCAAAGGCGACTCACGTTGCTTTCTGAATGGCCAGCGTTATCAACTCCATTTTCTTGGAGTCTTTGGTGCAGTTAGGAATTTCTGACGTAGACAAGATGAGAATGCAAGGCTGAGCACACACTGAAGCACAATGACGGAGAAGCAGATAACTTCTTGGACGCAACGCAATGTGCACGCTTCAAAAAGCTGCTCGTTAATAAGCTGGTGCCCTGCACTTAACCCAACCGTGGCGCTAGAGAAATTAGTAGGTTACGATCACGATTGTCTGCGTCAAAGGACATGTCAATTTGAAGACCGTTTTAATTAGCCGTCTTATGCATGACCTACTTTTAAAACTGTTAACGTCTGAAATTGTTTATAAAACTGATGTAGATGTATAAAGTAGCAGCAAGTGGGAAAGTAGGTGGGAAACGACTGACGATCGAGGCCTTGAGCGTCGTGATAATTGCGCTCTAGACGTTTCCAGATTACATTTTTTACCATTAGGTGTGAATGGGCGCAGGAAGAGAAGCTGAAAATAGCAGACGAATAGAAGATAATTAGTTGAGAGTATTCGCAGAGAAAAGAAGTGGTCAAGAGAAGTTCAGATAAGGAAAATATTTGAGAGTGCATATAGGCGCTTTAAAGCAAGATTGACAAGAGTTGGGCGCTGAGAAATTTTCAAGGATTTTCAAATTTTACATTACATTACATTTAAAGTTGGCAATAGTAGGTGCGCATAAAATAATTGGGCAAGAGTAGGGCAACAGAACAGAAAATTGATTTCCTGTTGACCTACTCTTGCTTATTCAATAGGCAAAAGAGTAGGTGCACAGAAAGAGGCATTAAGGGTATGTGCACGTCTTGCCTTGGACGAGATGACTGGTGTCAAGAGCATTGATTGCTACAACGCCATCAACGCCGTTTCGAGACAGGAAGTCGTTCAGCTTGAGGCTTTCGTCGAAGCTCTGGACATTCTTAGCGATCCAGTTCTGAGAGGAATGGTCGAAATATTGCCTACACGCGGAAAGAACCGCTATCTTTGAGTCAGCCTTCGTTTCACAGTTAATTCGTCTGTTTATGTATTAAATAAACGATTATTATTTCGTTATTCTTTCGTTCACTCTCTCGGCCAGATTCAAGCAGATTGTTGACAGTAAATTTCAGATATCAGATAAGTAAATTTAAGATTTAGGATGAGTAGATTCTAGATCTGTAGATTTCCGATTTGAGATGAGTAGATGTAAAATCAGTTGATTTAAGATTTCAGACAGTAGACCACAGCTTTCAGATGAGAAAATTCCAGGTTTAACCAAAGTTGCTCTCAGTAATACAATAAGCACAATATTCTTTTGAAAACCAATTTGTCTACTTCTTCTGTTTAACCGATTTTCCTGTCCAATTATAATGCTGACGCTTTTGCAGCCAAGTGTCATAAAACGGTATGTAGCCGATATCGACGCTTCCTTCTCCAGTCTTCTATGAAGTGGACGTGGAGAGACAGGCGCGATCGTTACCGGTGAGTTGACGAAGGAGCTAAATAAGTCCCCTCGCTGCAGTGTTGGCATCAGACACTCAAGATTACGACCACCAGTGCATTACACAGTATAATACAATACAATACAGCTGTCGTTTGATATCGCCCTTCGTGCAATTTGTTCGGACGTGCACACAAAAGTTTTATCGCAGAGCAATAGTGCGCGAGGAACTTTCTCAAGGTTCCCTCACAGTAACTGATAGGTAGAGAATCGAACCCGTACTCATCACGTTTTAGGCAGACCGCTCTAACCAATCGTCCACCGTGCCCCTCAATTGACCGAGCTGTCGTTTTGTTGCGTAGTGCCATCGATTGATGCCTAGTGAATTGGTATACTGGCGCTATAGAACTCCTAAGATAAAAGGTTCTTCGGTCATTGGACGTACCTGATGCGGAATGCAGTCGTGCCGTCACAGGACCCTTGTGACATCGTTGTCAACACAAGTATGTTCGCGTCAAGGCTCAACGCTTTGGCGAAGCTATTCATTTTTACTGCAGCTGCTCAACGGACCTGCGACTATGTTATGAAGTTGAAAGATCATGTTATGATAGAATATAATAATAATATATCAACCAATGGTCAACACTAGCATTTGGTATACGGGTATTTGGACATTTATATGATGCCAGTTGAAACCTTTCAACGACTTTGCTTGTAAGAAATACGCGAATCTACGTGTGCTTGAAGGCATTCGCGTGGAGGGTTCTAGGGCTAGACGTAGGGCTTTGAACTTGTCTTTACCCTACCTAGAGTGTCACAAGACGAACTTAGTACAAATACAGTTTTCAAGTAAAATCGATAAACTTGTCAATTGATTAACGAAAGCTGCATATAAAATTCTATACTTAGAGGGTAGATGCAGAGATTGAGGCAGATAGAGCCAGTCAGAGAGGCAGATTCAGCCAGATAGAGCCAGTCAGAGAGGCAGATTCAGCCAGATAGAGTCGGTCAGAGAGGAAGATTCAGGCAGATACAGTCAGACAGGCAAATACAGACAGATGCTGTCGGAGAGGAAGAGAGCCTCTCGCGAGGCAGATACAAAGACTCAGGCAGATAAATACAGAAAGGCAGATACAGGAAGACGGACGGATGGACAGACTGTTCCGTGCGGTGTGATGCTAAATCTCTTCGTTCTGTTGGAGTTTCGACGTGCTGCCGTCGGCTTTCGTTCGTTTCCGATGTCCGTTTGTCGTGCGAAGCTGTTGTAACGAGACGCAATTAGTCGACAGGGAGCGCCACCGATGGCGACCTTTATATCATGTCGCTTCGAAACAAATTCCATCGGCCATTGATAACTTAGTCCGATCAATTCACCCAGCATCCAACCCCTTTGGGGTTCATGAAAGCCGCACAGGACTTCTGCTTTCGACAACTGGACACTCAGAACAGCCGTGGACTTCTATAATATATGTAGGTGTTGGATTTGACATTAAGTCGCGAAAATCTGTATGCGCCAAATGAGCGCATGGACCCGCTGTGGACCACTTTAACTATCGACTGGAAAACCTCCTAGGGATCGTGGAATATTCGATTTAAGAGAACTATTCAGTGCGCTCAATCCTCTAGGGAGTCGCAAATTCCCAGTTGCATCGCATTCCCAACTTCACGAAAAGGTGAAAGTAATGCAAATGAAAATTAGATGACCCCAAGTATTGATAATTCTATGATATTGAAGTAGTAGCTAATTCATTTTTTGAAATTCTGACATATATATATATATTTATATATATATATATTTATATATATATATATTTATATATATATATATTTATATATGTATATATTCCC
The DNA here is from genome assembly GCA_959347315.1 of Bimastos eiseni. NCBI lineage: Eukaryota > Metazoa > Annelida > Clitellata > Crassiclitellata > Lumbricidae > Bimastos > Bimastos eiseni. The sequence continues at coordinate 11,969,815 of OY365813.1, read as the reverse complement.
TAAACGTGTCTTTCTTCAATCAATATTATTGAAATTTGTAGAGGAAAAAAGTAGTCCTCAATGCCTTGGACAAATTCTGATCCATGATCAAAAATAATTTATTATCGCTTTTTTTTGTTTTAGCGGTTTGTTGTTTATTATATAGAATTCAGTTTATCATGAGCATCATAATTATAGCACACGTACGTCATCCCGGATCTTCATCCACTCAACTTTGACCTTCACAGAGTCTGAAGAAAATCGTGGACAACGACGACTGGCAGAGTTAATATATCGTACAAACAGAAAGGCATCCGAGAGAGGTACTACGTCTTTCATGATAATCTTGGTGTTGATGGTTGTCGGGGTGAATGGTGGTGATGATGATGATGATGGTCATAATAATAGTGAGGAGGAGTAGGATGAGTTGGGGGAGGAGGAGTAGAAGGAAAAGGCAATAGACTAGGAAATGCTTCAGAAAGGGGAATAAAAACCGTTGGCTAATGAGGATCTATTATACAATCGGTCTCAGTTCTTCACGATGTCTAAACTTAACGCAGACGATTCAATCTGCGATCGAATTAATGCGCGTTCTCGGGTTGAGATTTGAGGAATTACTTATGATCCGGGTTTTGAGTGGATATAATGAGCCAAGCGAAATGACTGAACGGATGAAACAGTTGACTTACCACAAGAGCAGACTACAAACCACAACGACTACGACAGGCTTTATGCATTGTCATTACGGCACACACTATAAAGATGTTCCTCCGATTTGCGTTTAATGAAGTCGACACCGTGTTGACCCCGCTTCGCTTCCTTTGCGGCAGGTAGGCGCATCGTGATTCTCCGCAAAAATATTGGCGTCACCCTCCGGCCTCCACCCGTGGAGACCGTTCACCCCACTCCACTCTCACTCCTCTCTCCCCACTCTCCGCTCTCACCCCTCACTACTTCGCTATCCTCGCTACCATCACGCCACTGGACGACAGGCTCTACGAATGATTTATTATGCCAGACCGAAGAGGAAAGTTACACCGAATGTGTGTTATATTGTAATCGTTACTGAAGTTTCGAAAAGTGTAATAGCATTAACCAAGTCTCTAATTCGCATTTTTGGTGGCTTTACGCGCAGTGTAAAGAGTCGTAGCAATAATAACAAATAATAACAATTTATAATTATAATATCAATGATAAAAATAATAATAATAATAATAATAATAATAATAATAATGATAATAATAATGACAATAATTATAATAAGTTTAGTTTCCATTTGAAGAGTCAATGCTCTCATTAGTACAGGTCTCTAGCTTCGATCGTAAAAGCGACAAATACTTAAAGCCTCGCTTAGGACACCGTCTATTGACGAGCGCCCCACCAAAGGCATATCTGTATAATACTGTACTTGATGGATGACTTTCCTCCCAAAATTCAGTATCGATAGCACAGAGCAATTGTGAGCGAGGCACTCGCTCAATGCATTGCCCGATACTCGAACCTGTTACAGGCGAAGCGCTCTAACCAATGGGCCACCGTGCCCAGTATAAGGTCATGCTGTTGATAAATCATAGTGTACAAATGGAATGTTACGTTGGGAAATGCCTTGGATTTCAGTCACCGGTGGGATGGATGGAGTGGTCTCGATGAGGATCACATCTTTCACCGTTGCGTTGGGCATGTGGAGTATGAGGGAAAAGTTAACCTGGATGACAGACACTCATCATCATCGTCATCGTCATCATCATCGTCATCATCATCATCGTCATCATCAGAATCCATGGGCTGAAAGTCGGTAGGTGTCCACTACACATTTGACCATTGTTTTTCGTGCTCTTTTGTCCTGGGTTAGCTGTAATAAGTTATGTATATCAGTTCGACACCAATCTTCAATGGCATCTAGCCATTCTCTGTAAGGTCTTCCTCTTCTTCCCGTTCCCTACATAATTCCTGTCATTACACTCTTTATTTTTCTCTTGTTATCTATTCTACAAATGTGTCCAGATAGTCCCAATTTTCATTTGATTGACTTGCACGATATTATCTTTGATGCTTAGTCTTCTTCTTCTTACTTACATACTTACTTGCCACTCCAGTTTTCTATAACTGGATTCCTCTGATTCTTACTGCACCCGGTGCCGTTCATGTCACCTCCGCTCCTGGTGCCTCGACCCATCGTTCTCTGTATCGAACGCGTTCAGAGGCCGAATCAGTTCGTCGGTCGGTCCTGGTCAAAGACGGAGGAGGCATCGACGGCGTGCGATGATTGCATCGATGAACTGCGAAAGTGGACGACGTCCGTCGTTAATAATTACCGACGATTAACCGGCGCTAATTGTCGGCGTAAATTAAGCGACTAAACGAAGCGACGGGTCTTTTGAGCAGGAGCCAGGGTCAGTTCTGGACTCCGGCCAAGAGGTCACCTCTGGAGCTGTTTACACCGCCGACAGATGCGATGATCATTAACCATCGATCCATTAATAACCTCAGACGACGAAGCTTTGTAAGTCTTCTCTCTCTCTCTCTCTCTCTCTCTCTCTCTTTCAGTTTGTTCTCCTCGGCAGCTGATGAATTTTTAAATCTCTGCCGAAAGTCAGAGCTGCGTTTATTGCTAACAGGGCGTTTGTGCAGAGTGCTAAACGGGAAAATTGGCACAACGCTCGAAGCAAGCTACTAAAGAACTCGGGTTCTGTTCCCATGTGCCGTGATATTCTATCTGTCCTTAAATCTAACCCCTCCACCGCTGGAGAGGGGTTATGTCTGTTTCGAGTGTAAGGGATGACCGTTTCCATCCCGATCATGTAAAAGAATCTCTTGGAGATAAATATTCACACTTATAAGGCATTATTTAAAATACGTATAATAATTTAATAAGTGTCTTCAGTAATTAAAATTCAAAACCAGACAGACATAGGTGAGCCAATCACTGGCTGAAGATTCTCTTCTCTTTCTGATAGAAATGCGATGAACATCTTATCCTTATGTTCGATCTGTGTAAATTACACCACAGAGTGACCAAGAGTAAGTAGAGTTTCGGAGAATTCGCAAATATGATAAGATATTCACCAGCGATTAATTCATGATATCACCAGTGATAAACTCTTGATGTGACTCGTGATAAACTCTTGATAATATATTATGACCAGTGACAAACTACTGCTATCACCAGTGATAAGCTCCTGTTATGACCAGCGATAAACTTCTGATATCAACCGGGATAAACTTCTGATATGATTAGTGATAAACTCCTGATATCACAAGTAATGAACTCCTGATATCACAAGTAATGAACTCCTGATATCACCGGTGACAAACTCCTGTTATCACTTATCACATGAGATAAACTCCTGCTATCACATTAGATAAACTCTTGCTAGCACATGAGATAAACTCCTGCTATCACATGAGATAAACTCCTGTTATCACATGAGATAAACTCCTGCTATCACCGGTGATAACCTCCTGCTATCACATGAGATAAACTCCTGTTATCACATGAGATAAACTTCTGCTATCACCGGTAATAAACTCCTGCTATCACATGAGATAAACTCCTGCTATCACCGGTGATAAACTCCTGATATGACCCAACGTAATGCGAGACTCGAACTTGAACTAATAAGCGATTGTCTACGTCAATCGCGTAAAAATAAAGGAGTTTTTTAGAGAAGGAAAAATGAAGTGACGGATGGAAGAGAGGAGTGAACAGGAGGGGAGATGAATAACAGCAGACGTATGGAAATGAGGGAGTGAGTGAGTTAATCGGATACAGGGACGATTGATTTCACTGTCATGCGTCCCTTTCCCCGTTAAGCCATCGACTCAGCGCTTAAGCACTCGCAAAATCCGTCTAAGCGATTGTTCGAAGCGCTCTCAAATCCTATCCAGCTGTCAGACGAAACGTCTGATTCAATTCTTTTCAACGGTCTTCTCTGCATACGACGATCAAATTTTCTCCAACAAACAGGCGCATAATAAATCATTATCTCCAGCTGTTTATTCAATCAGCGATTTGAGTTTCCTTCAGCTGTCATTAACTGGTCGTTTTAAATCTCGTCGGCTATTCATACAAGCTCTGTATTGAACTCTTCGCATCTGATACTTCAATGTTAGTATTGAATTCCACTTCAATATTGAATTATAATCGCCATATTGAATTTTTCTCAGTTGTTATTATTTCAATCGCACGGTTGAATTCTCCTCACGTTTCATTTCAATAGCTGCGGGTTCTTTAAGTGGCGCTATATAAATGCTCAGAATGAATGAACGAATTGAATTCTTCTCGGATATTATTTCAATATTGAATTCTCCTCACCTGATAATTCAATCGCCGTGTTGAATTCGCCTAAGCTACTATTCCTATTGCCATCGATACTTTAAGAATACGGACCTATGAAATGAATGCGTGTAGATCTGAAGTCATCCTTGTTCACACTTGCATTAAAAAATTATAACAAGTACATATAACAAGTATATGCTAAGCGCGCTTAGAGTATAGCTACCGTCTCCCACAGAGTATTTTGTTAGTGTTTTACTATGCCGTCTACTTAAAATGCGAAGTATACCGTGCTACATGCAGAATATTGTTATGCTATATCATTTCTTATTGTATTGTATTATATCGTACGGTATTGTATTTAATTGTATTGCTTTGTATCGGATTGTATTGGAGCATATATAAAGCGCCTCTTGTAGCATGAATCAATCAAGGGGGTCGTCTCAGAACGTCAGGCCACGAGAGAAGAAATTGGTTTTGGTAAACGCAAAGAAGGAGGAGGGGTTATCAGCTAGAATCCAAGAGCCAACAGATGGAGACAGCGTATTCCAAAGAGAGGACCAACTGAGGCAAATGATCGGTATTGAGCCACAGCTACTGTTCTGGTATGAGGAACTAGACGATGATCGTGTCTGTTTGAAGAGCGGATTGCTTGGAAGATGCGAGGAGATGGAAAAAGACGGAGTTTACTTTACATCCACTAGATATTTATTATGTTCCGAGACTGCTTGCGTATCTATAGGATTCAAGCAGTGGCGGCTCTGGGTTTTTCCATCAGGGGCCAAGGGGTGGATCGAGGACCCGGGAGGGGTTAACTGGATACCCGAATTTTTCGAAACTTAGAGTGCTAGGTATAGCTCCACATTGAGTGACATCGGCCAGATACATGTATGAACATTATACAGCAACATAAATTCTTCACATCAGCGACTTCTATATATTAGGAAATAAAATGACTTTATTTAAAATTAAATCATTAACTATGCAGAATACATACACTTAATAAAAAGCTTGCTTACGATTGTCATGTCAAGATTCAAACTGATTCACAAAAGGCACCTATGGTAATGAACTCTGCACGAACAGATTCAATCGATAACAATGTCAGACTACTTAGACGAATATCAGACATAGTGCTTCGTAGATATGTATTAATTAATTTCAGAGCAGAAAAGATTTTCCAACAGGCTGTTGATGTTACTGGTATAACAATGGCTATGTTCGATGTTCTGTATAGTTCATGAAAAGCAAGTTTGTGTGGTTCCAGAAAGAAGCCAGAACTATCGTTGTGGTCATAATTATTAGTTGACATAAACTTGAATGCATTAGCAGGTGCCAAAATTGGGGAATTTCATGGTTGAGGTCTTCAACATTGCTGTCATACAAAAGTGCAAAAGACACAATGTTATAATTATAATTATTTCAAGAAAGACATATGTTTTGGCATAATTGCCTGTCAAAGCAATAAGTGAATGTCAGAGAATCACCTAGTTCAGAAATGTGCTTCCTAAATATGGCCTGTGTGTTCACTCGAGAACGTTTTCCCACAGTTTCATCAACTGCTGAGCTAGAAAAACGGATGGCAGTAAGCGGACAGTCGGACACGCTGCTTAGTTAATACTGGGTAAATTTAACGATTCTTACTTTACTCTTCTGCCTATACAATGCTCCCCGTTTCATCTCTATTTTCTTTTAAAGGGGCCGTTTTATGTCTGGCCAAGTTGGCTGCATATAAGTCGACACTTGAAGATTGGAGTTGAATTGATACAATATGTACATACATAATGCCTGGTAATAATAACAAGTATCTAGGTTCAAACCTTTACATTATACGTAATGTAAAAATCTCTCGCTTCTGGAATAGTTACTGGAATTGCCTCGCCGGATCCCTAGGATGTAATTCACTATGCGGTTCAAACGATTTCTCACGCATAAAGAAATTGAAGCAAAAAACGTATAACCATTCAAGTAATACAAAAATTTCTAGCTTCTGGAATAGATGCATTAAGTGAAATTACATTCAGTTGTGCGAGGCAATAGAAATAAATGGCCAACGCTCTCCAACTGCCTTCCAACACCTGGACACTCTTATTAACACTGCTAATTACGCTTGCACCATCGTAATCTTGACCAGTTAAACCTGAACCTATGTCTGCCTCAAATGACTTAAGAGCATCTAAAATAAGCCACGACAATGACTTTGCATCTAATCCGATTGCAGATTTGAAATCTAGGGAGAAAATCATTAACTTTCCTGTTGGGAAAAATCGTTCTAGCGACTAATATTCTTTGTGCCCTTCAACAAGGACTGAGAACTACATAGACTGTTTGACCTCTTCTATTACCTGATCCCTGACCATATCTACCACTAAAACTTCTAAGCAAGTAAGCAAATGATCCTGTGAGAATGTTAAGAAAAAGGAATTTCAGATTTCGTTATGCAAGTTTTAGTACTTCGTGCCTTTGAGAATGTCTCCCAAAATAATTCTGAATTTCATCATGCATCATCATCATCGTCATCGTCATCGTCATCGTCATCATCATCGTCATCGTCATCATCATCATCATCATCATCATCATCATCATCATCATCATACAGGAATGAATATGTATGATTTTCTCATTCTTGTTATGCCGCTGGCGTTTTCATGAATCGGCGATTGAAAACGCTGATATAGTGATTGGCTGTGGGCAGCCGAGCGCAATGAGATTCCCGTACGTTCAGCTCTCAGAGGGACCTGTCTTTAATTAAGCAGTGCGAAATTTATGCAACACCAGCGCATTTTTCCGACCGCCGGCCATTAATTTGGCGAGCCTTTATACGAACGCAAGAAGCCTCATATATGCGGAGTGCAACGGCACAGGTCATTCTAGCTAGAAGCTTTCATCGTCGGGAGTAGTATAGCTGCAAGAAGGGTGCGTGTCACGGAGGGTCTTTGCCTTCAAGGGTCCATCGGGTGGCGAGGGGACTGGGGTTCGTTACAATAGGAATCGCATCAACTCCGGAATGAAAATGATATCCGGTTATTCGTTGCTACACGTCGTTGGTTAGCGAAAACTTAGGAAGTCTAAAATGAGCTAAATAAATGACTTGATATATGCATTCAGTACTCATACGGATGAACATACATATGCACACTCTCACATATAAATGCATACATATAAGCTTATAATCGGGATTCCACCCTCATCCCATAGTTGCCTGAAGACTTTCTTATTTCCTCATGGTTGTCACGCTGAGAGCGCTTCTGAATAGCTAGTACTAAAAGAAGCGCTATATAAATAACCAGAAACGATACAAATCATACGCGATACGATACAATATACATACACTACATAATATACGATTATACATGCTTGCATCCACGTACATGTATGCTTCCATTCATACATACACATGTATGCATTTACATAAATGTTACCTTCTCATTTTCAGCATTATTCTACTTCCATACAGACATGCGTTATATAATCTCGGTCATACAAGTCGAGCGGCTACCTTGCCTATCATCCTTATGACAATTAGCATCGCTTGATCGCTTTCTCTAATATGGCGCTATATGAATGGCAATTGCGACTGCTTGCGTATACGCGACCGCAATGCAGTCGTCCACCAGCAACACTTGCTTACTTACTAGTATTCCTTCTCTATGTAATTCTGAGAAAAAAATCCGAATTGCCAGCTGCCAATCATCCGAGGTTCGAACTGCGTCATCGAAATCATTAGGCAGAGAATGATCGCCGTTGTTTAGACGACGTCTCTGATCAATATCGATCTCTGCGTTGATTGCAAACTCTGCTTCAGTCTCATTCACCGATCACGGTGTCTTTGAACGAACTTAGGCGCCCGACGACCATCAATTATGCAGGGGTAAACATCGCTGACAGATGAAATGCCATCGGATGCTGGCCCTGCTGCTGCGGTTGATGAAGATGATGACGAGGAGGGGTAGGAGGAGGATTTGGAGGAGGACGATTTGGAGGAGGAGGAGCAGTAAGAGGATGAAGATGAGAAGGAGGAGGATAATGAGGATGATGATCTGGAGGAGTGGAAGGAGGAGGAGGAGGAGGAGGAGGAGTAAGAAAATGAAGATGAAGAGGAGGAGGAGGACTAGAATGGTAATGAGGAAGAGGAGGTGGAGGAGGAGGAGGAGGATGGGAAGAAGGAGGATTAAGATGAGGATAAGGATGATGATGAGGATGAAGAGGAGGGGAGGATGAGAATGAGGGAGAAGGATGAAGCGAAGGAGGAGGAAGAGGAGGAAGAGGAGGAAGAGGAGGAGGAGGAGGATGGAGGCGCGGAATGCTTTTCCTTTGTCGACCGCATCCATCTCTGTCTCCGTGAACGTGGGATGATATTTCCCTCTCTAAACACGGACGTCAAAGATGAAGGCGACCTTGAAAACAACGCTGAATGGATGGCGTCAATTAGAGTCAGATGATGCTTCGGTCGTTGTTGCTGCAGCTGATGCTCGCTGTGATGATGATGATGTTGCTGCTGCTGCTGATGCAACAGGCGGCTATTTACGTAGCACCTGTGCAGAGAGACTTGCTCTGTTATATATGAATGCAAATTATGTAACAGAGCCCTTGTAAAGCGCGTAGCCATCGCTTGGGTCTAATTTTCATGACCCGACCCAACCCGACCCATCCATAGTGGATCTGACCCGACTTCCGTAGCCAAATGTCTTACGTTAAAATGTAACAGAACATTTGCATTGCGCCTCTTTAGTCAACTTCTAGTTGTGTACAGAGAGAGACTATTAAGAGTAAAGGTGAGTCTTTAAAATGCAACGCAGTCAACAACAGTTGAGACAGAGCGAACTTCAGCAGGCAGGTTGTTCCATTTGTTGATTCAAAGAAACCCTGACGTGAACGCATCCAGCGTGGAAAAGTGAGATCGTTCCGCATCGCAGAGTACGGTAGTTTCAGTTTAACGACACGGTTTAACATATAATATATATACATATTATATATATATATATGCATAAGTATATATAATAATATATATGTATACGGATAAAAATCTAACCTCTATAAATACTTTAATAATTTCTCCAATAATGTATGCATTGTGATCAAACATGGCAAAGCTTCAGTTTAATTTTTATGAAGAGCATATTAATCATTTATTAGTTATAATGTGTGTTAAAGTTGTCCTTCTTCGGCCTCAACATACGTACCAAGACGCGCTCACCATTGAGTGATTTCTGCATGAATTACAACTGATCACATTCAAAATTACAGTGCAAAACTTTCTATTTGCGTTTTTCGATCAACTCTGGGTTGTGATCCAAGAAAAAGTTTACAAGACAAAGGTGCGTCAACGTATCGTATACATAGGACGAATTTGATCAAGTTGTAACCCATGCAGCAATTATTCAGTGACGAGCGCGTCTTGGCGTATGTGTATATCATATAAGCATATCATTTCTAACACACATTGTAACTAATGAATTATTAATACGCACTTCTTAATAATTATACTGAAGTTTTGCCATTATTAGAACAAAAGGCATACAGTACTGGAGAAATTATTACAGTGTTTCTAGAGGTTCGCTTTTTATCAGTTCACCATGTATATAGCCTCTATAGACAGACAGACAGACAGACAGACAGACAGATACCGAGAGACGCTTCCATTAACTCTTAAACTGTTCTCTGTAAATCACGAAGTGTTTTGATTATCTGAGCGACCGCGTTGGGTAAATCTTACATTACATTTCAGCGCATTGTCTTGAGTTACTAAATCAAAATAAGTGCAGATCGTCAGACGAGCGAACAGACAGACAGACAGACGGAACTGAGATTTGCATCTCCTTGGGACAGGGTATTGGAAGAGTTGAGGAATGTGGAAAGCAGCAGCGGAACATTAGTGTTCAGATACGGGACGAGAGAGTATAAGACGGAAAGGAAAAAGATGAAAACCTGTACAGATAAGGTTTTCGCTTGAGTCAACTCTAATTTTGGTTCTATCCATTGATTCCTGACATATATATATATATATTAATATATATATATATATATATATATGTATCAAAATATAAATGTTTATATATTATAGGATGAACATAGATGTGTAATTGTGTATATAGATATATAGACACACATATGTATATATTTTATATACACTGTGTCCTGAAAAATGGGAAGCCTTAATGATAATATGAAAATAAATAGTAAATATTCGTCGATTTAACAAATTCCAAAACCGGCTTGGTCCTGACATATCTATCTAATACTGCATAAAATATGATAGTTCCTGTCATCCAATAGTGAAGTCATAATAGCGTCATTTGCGTCAAAATTTAAGTATTAGGGACGACCTAAAGCATTAAATTTAACGTAATCGTCAGAGATGAATAAGACAGTCTTAAGTGATCGAGCCAATATGATTAGATTGTATGATCATAAGGGTTGACTACTCTCAGAACCAATCCTATGATCATCCTCGATCAATAGGAGCCTACTTTTAAAATGAAACTTCTAATTCGTCTACTATCTTCCCTCATTTATTTAAAAATCAAGATGTATGGTGTAATTGAAACTCTGCTGACAGTCAAATTCAACTCTTGTAATAACTCATCATCATTCGCTAATACTGTACTTGTAATCATACTGCGGTTTGTCAGTTTAAAATTAAACAGTTATTATTATTATTATTTTTCTTGTTTTTGCCCTGAGGTACTTCATTCCCACAGGGACTTACAAATTATTATATGATGCGAAATTGTCTGGAGTGTGAGGCCTCGTCATCAGGGCTTGAAGAGAAGGTACCCTCAAATTGCGACAAGATTGTACCGCTGAATGGCGATATAGACAGTCGTTGAAAAAGGAAGATTGGCTCTCGTTTGTCACCACTAATAGTTATTATTATTATTATTATTATTATTATTATTATTATTATAAGTATTATTATTTGGTTATCCCTTCTGATTCGAAGCAGCAAGTGTGAATAAGCTGGCGCCTTTCAAGTGACGCTTTAAAAGTTTAGAGATTTATTGCTATGACTAGTTGTAACGCGCACTTTAAAGTTAGACACAGTTTTATCAAAGCAGGCCTACTTTATAAATGCAATCTGTATTGTATACATGACACACTTTGTGAAAGTTTATTTGTTTTGCAGTTTGACGGCATGTTGTGGCAGTTGACTTTCACCGTTGCAATTAGATGTTCGTTACCGGTTGTAGAGAAACATCTAATGAGCTCATTTATAAGGAGAAAGAAATTCCATCAGTGGTCGTTGACATCGACAAGAAAAAAACTGAGAATTTCTCACTGTTGCTTAGATAATTGTGGCATTTGAGAGCTACCACTTCTTTACGTCAAAAGTCACCTGGATATGCCAAGCCTAATAGGTACAGGGCTGCAAAAAACAAAATTTTTAAAGTCGAAAGTTGTTGTTTTTGGTTTTTAGCTTTCCTTTGGATTTTGTCACAACAGTTTTGTTACAAAGCCATCAAACACAGGATACGCAGCATGAAAAAGAGCTCCAACTCGTTTATATAAATAGTTAGCTTGATTTCGGACTGAACAACACACAATAATTAGTGATTTAATATAAATTGTATAAAAATATTTAAAAAAACCCAAAACCCAAAATTGCCATTTTACGCATCTTTTGGTTTTTAGTAAAAAATACAAATAACCAAAAAACCAACATTTTTGAGCCCTGCATAGATAACACTGGGTCAAATGTAATACTAAGGCATCGAAACTTCGCGTTCGAAAGTGATATTTATGACTGTCGGCAGTTAAATTTGACTTATGTAATAACTTGTCTTCATCCGTTCATACTGAAAATGTAGTCACACGGCTGCTTGTCAGTTTGAAATTAGACGAAGGTATTATTACAAAGTTTAGCGACATATTATTGCAACATAGGCTATTGCCATCTTGAAAGTTATATACTTACGTTTTCAGTTCGTTCTCGTATCTCGTTTTTCATCCGTTGTCTTTCTTTTGTCTAAAGAGGGCGCTGCATTAAACGTTTGTAAGTCCTTCGTTGCATTTAACCTTTTCCAGAATGGATACATTGATCTTTTCGGGATTTGTAGATAACAGAATGGAAATTTTCACAAACCTAAAAAAATTAATAACCGAGCTTGTTAGTTTTCTGCAGTTTTACTTTTCCCGCATTCCGGAAAGTTTAATAATACGTCGGCAAAGACAGGCGTTACATTGAGAGAACCGGAACCCATGATAGACTGACGACATCTGTCGGTATAACAGGATAAAGTAATAAAGGGCGTCTTAGTCAGCTCATGTTTTGGATACGATAATCGACTTAGCTGTCTATAGCAGCAAGATGGGAGACGAGGCCGGACTGTTGGGCACGAGGGAGAGGAGACTCAAGAGGACTGGCCGTCTATATGATGAGATGATAGTTGGAGATCAACGGAGTGTTAGAAATGACTGTAGACAAACCGAAGGCATTTGGTTTGAAGAAATGAAGACATTGGAAGAGTTAGGACATTTATTGCCATTAGGGAAACCTAGTCGCGAACAAATATTTCTATATAAGGATGAGGGTAAGTAATGTACGAGAGGAAGGGGTGTTATAAAACAAGGAACACTCACACACAGAATATCTCCGACATACATAGACATTATTTATGTATCCATAAATGCAGGCATACATACACACATACATACATACACACATACATACATACATACATACATACATACACACACACATACATACCTACATACATACATACAATGTCGTACATGCACACATAGATCTACGCATATACATACATGCACTCATACACATATACATACGTGTATACATACATACATATATGCAAATGAATATATTTTTCAAATAGGTGCGCTGTAAATATCTTTTTCCTGCATATGTCACATGCATCAACGTAGATTCTGAATAGACGAACGTAATTCTCAATGTCATGACATTCTCGCATAAATTTCGGATTATTGAAATGAACGGAAAGTCGTTGGAGCCACTTAACGAATGGCCAGCCTCCCTCTCCTCCTCTGTGTCAGGAGATGGAGGCGATGGAACGACGGATGAACGGACAATAGAAAACACTGGCTGGAGAGACGCACAGATGAATGGAAGGGCGAATGGGAAGGCGGACAAAAGTGGACCACCGCAATATGGATGACTGATGGATGATCAGATAGACAGATGTTTCGGTGCGTTTGTATGTGTTCATGTGTTTTTGTGTGTTTACCTGTGTTTGTGTGTGTGTGTGTGAGAGAGAGAGAGAGAGAGAGAGAGAGAGAGAGAGAGAGAGAGAGAGAGAGAGAGTGAGAAAGAGAGAGAGAAAGAGAGAGAGAAAAAGAGAGAGAGAGAGAGAGAAAGAGAGAGAGAGAAAGAGAGAGAGAAAAAAGAGAGAGAGAGAGAGAGAGAGAGAGTGAGAGAGAGAAAGAGAGAGAGAGAAAGAGAGAGACTGTATAAGAGAGAGAGACAGACAGAGAGAGACAAACAGACAGAGACAGACAGACAGAGACAGACAGAGACAGACAGAGACAGACAGAGACAGACAGAGACAGACAGAGACAGACAGAGACAGACAGAGACAGACAGAGACAGACAGAGACAGACAGAGACAGACATAGAGAGAGCGAGTAAATAAAGACAAATACCGAGACAGGGAGCTAAGAAGACAGACAGTAAGACTAAGACGGATGGAGGAGCTAGAATGACAACAGTGAATGAAAAGATATAACTTCTGTGAGAATCAGATATCTAACAGGACAGAAGCATGTACAGATAAAAGGACAAAGGAACGGATAGACAGAGATCGAGAAGAGTGCAACGGCCGATGGATGGACAGATCAGTAGGCAGGTGAAGAATGGATGGGCGGTCTGATGAGACGGCGAAAGAACAGTAAATCTTATTAGGCTTTTATTGCATGCATGCCAATGTGACCACAGACACTAGAAAGGGAGGTACCGATTCCCCCCATTGCACCTCGGCACCCGAGTTGTATGTTTTGTTCTGCAATATACGTGCGAGAGATATTTTGATAATTCTGTTTGTTTCAATTTTCACGCTACCTTTTAGCGTGGGATACTAACAGGACATCACTCTTTGGCTGACCAGCAGAGCTACGTTTTATGTCTTTAGTAGGTATAACTTGTGTGTTTGCAGGACTTAGCACCACGTGTAGGGCTAGTGGAAGACAAACATTCTTCTTCTTCTGCTTTACATTAAATGAAGAAGAATGTGTATTAGAATTCGAAGAAGAATTCAAAGAAGAATGCGATGATGATGTTGAAGATGAAGAATGTGAAGAAAATTTTTTTTCACATTTCTTCGTCTTTATCTTCTTAGACTGCAGTAGTGGTAGCGGTTGTGTAGGCAGATCAGAATAATTAGTTAATTCGTCTTTGATTAAACTCATTGGACAAAATTTCGGATTCATTGACAGGATTATAATACTCATTTCTTAACTTCTATTGCTTTTTCCTCTCTTTTCTTTAACTTGGCTAGCGTAAAGTTTGTCATGGACGGATCGTCGGTTCGTCGGAGCTGAAATTTTGCACACATGTCACACTTGCATGAAAAATCAATGTCTCAAATGTTTACGAACATAACTCAAAAATTGAGAAAAAATGAAAACAAATGCCAAAAAATGAAACATTGTTTACCCACTCGAACGAGTCGTCCTTGACGAGCTTCACTCTGGTAAGTTTACATAATAAATGATCTATTAAGGAATGGATCGATTGGCCATCTACCAGATTACCAAAAGTCAATAAAAGAGAGTCCTGAAGAACCCATGTTTTTATTTTCACTTGTATCTAATCTAATGACTTCCACAATGCACAAAGCATCGATCGATGCCGCCTCAATAAACTAGTGATTAAATTCACAATAGAAACTATGAGTAAGTGAATATTACTCTCCATGTATCCTGGACACTAGGCCTTGTTCTGGAAACAAACAACCTATAGTCGAAAATCCGCTACAATATACGCACTCTGGTAGCGCTAGCCCCAAGCCTGGAAAAGAGAGGAGGGACTTGGTGGCCATAGGAGGTCTATAAAGACCACTGAAAAGGCACCGTTGGATTGTGATGGTACGGAGGCTGGCTTGGAGCACAGAGTCTCAGATTAGAGGAGATAGTTCCTCTTGGGATATATCATTCCATTCGACGCTGAAAATACTCCGCTGATGAAAGTTCCGTCCGTTGGGTCTCCTCCCCACTCCAATCTCGTCTGGGTTATTTTTTCCTGGCGTGCCTACCCTTTCGTTATTGGTGGGACCTGAGATTGATTGATTTCCGAAGCATTCACACATCCGTCAAAGAAATTTGCCGGCACGGTTGACCGATATAATATATCTAGTATTTATGAGCTCAAAATAATCCACGCATCGCGTGCATGAGGCAGGCGCAAAGATAAATATACGGACAAATAGTGACAGATAAAAGAACATTCAATGAGGTTGTTGCAGGAAAATAGCTACTTGTAAAGACACATGAAACTACTGCTACTATAGACTTACAATTGGTTGTATATTATACTTGGTTACATAAAGCATGAAATATTATCACATTCACTACTTTAAAAAT
>OY365813.1:11702058-11953807 GCA_959347315.1 Bimastos eiseni | reverse complement strand
CTTCTAAGCAAGTAAGCAAATGATCCTGTGAGAATGTTAAGAAAAAGGAATTTCAGATTTCGTTATGCAAGTTTTAGTACTTCGTGCCTTTGAGAATGTCTCCCAAAATAATTCTGAATTTCATCATGCATCATCATCATCGTCATCGTCATCGTCATCGTCATCATCATCGTCATCGTCATCATCATCATCATCATCATCATCATCATCATCATCATCATACAGGAATGAATATGTATGATTTTCTCATTCTTGTTATGCCGCTGGCGTTTTCATGAATCGGCGATTGAAAACGCTGATATAGTGATTGGCTGTGGGCAGCCGAGCGCAATGAGATTCCCGTACGTTCAGCTCTCAGAGGGACCTGTCTTTAATTAAGCAGTGCGAAATTTATGCAACACCAGCGCATTTTTCCGACCGCCGGCCATTAATTTGGCGAGCCTTTATACGAACGCAAGAAGCCTCATATATGCGGAGTGCAACGGCACAGGTCATTCTAGCTAGAAGCTTTCATCGTCGGGAGTAGTATAGCTGCAAGAAGGGTGCGTGTCACGGAGGGTCTTTGCCTTCAAGGGTCCATCGGGTGGCGAGGGGACTGGGGTTCGTTACAATAGGAATCGCATCAACTCCGGAATGAAAATGATATCCGGTTATTCGTTGCTACACGTCGTTGGTTAGCGAAAACTTAGGAAGTCTAAAATGAGCTAAATAAATGACTTGATATATGCATTCAGTACTCATACGGATGAACATACATATGCACACTCTCACATATAAATGCATACATATAAGCTTATAATCGGGATTCCACCCTCATCCCATAGTTGCCTGAAGACTTTCTTATTTCCTCATGGTTGTCACGCTGAGAGCGCTTCTGAATAGCTAGTACTAAAAGAAGCGCTATATAAATAACCAGAAACGATACAAATCATACGCGATACGATACAATATACATACACTACATAATATACGATTATACATGCTTGCATCCACGTACATGTATGCTTCCATTCATACATACACATGTATGCATTTACATAAATGTTACCTTCTCATTTTCAGCATTATTCTACTTCCATACAGACATGCGTTATATAATCTCGGTCATACAAGTCGAGCGGCTACCTTGCCTATCATCCTTATGACAATTAGCATCGCTTGATCGCTTTCTCTAATATGGCGCTATATGAATGGCAATTGCGACTGCTTGCGTATACGCGACCGCAATGCAGTCGTCCACCAGCAACACTTGCTTACTTACTAGTATTCCTTCTCTATGTAATTCTGAGAAAAAAATCCGAATTGCCAGCTGCCAATCATCCGAGGTTCGAACTGCGTCATCGAAATCATTAGGCAGAGAATGATCGCCGTTGTTTAGACGACGTCTCTGATCAATATCGATCTCTGCGTTGATTGCAAACTCTGCTTCAGTCTCATTCACCGATCACGGTGTCTTTGAACGAACTTAGGCGCCCGACGACCATCAATTATGCAGGGGTAAACATCGCTGACAGATGAAATGCCATCGGATGCTGGCCCTGCTGCTGCGGTTGATGAAGATGATGACGAGGAGGGGTAGGAGGAGGATTTGGAGGAGGACGATTTGGAGGAGGAGGAGCAGTAAGAGGATGAAGATGAGAAGGAGGAGGATAATGAGGATGATGATCTGGAGGAGTGGAAGGAGGAGGAGGAGGAGGAGGAGGAGTAAGAAAATGAAGATGAAGAGGAGGAGGAGGACTAGAATGGTAATGAGGAAGAGGAGGTGGAGGAGGAGGAGGAGGATGGGAAGAAGGAGGATTAAGATGAGGATAAGGATGATGATGAGGATGAAGAGGAGGGGAGGATGAGAATGAGGGAGAAGGATGAAGCGAAGGAGGAGGAAGAGGAGGAAGAGGAGGAAGAGGAGGAGGAGGAGGATGGAGGCGCGGAATGCTTTTCCTTTGTCGACCGCATCCATCTCTGTCTCCGTGAACGTGGGATGATATTTCCCTCTCTAAACACGGACGTCAAAGATGAAGGCGACCTTGAAAACAACGCTGAATGGATGGCGTCAATTAGAGTCAGATGATGCTTCGGTCGTTGTTGCTGCAGCTGATGCTCGCTGTGATGATGATGATGTTGCTGCTGCTGCTGATGCAACAGGCGGCTATTTACGTAGCACCTGTGCAGAGAGACTTGCTCTGTTATATATGAATGCAAATTATGTAACAGAGCCCTTGTAAAGCGCGTAGCCATCGCTTGGGTCTAATTTTCATGACCCGACCCAACCCGACCCATCCATAGTGGATCTGACCCGACTTCCGTAGCCAAATGTCTTACGTTAAAATGTAACAGAACATTTGCATTGCGCCTCTTTAGTCAACTTCTAGTTGTGTACAGAGAGAGACTATTAAGAGTAAAGGTGAGTCTTTAAAATGCAACGCAGTCAACAACAGTTGAGACAGAGCGAACTTCAGCAGGCAGGTTGTTCCATTTGTTGATTCAAAGAAACCCTGACGTGAACGCATCCAGCGTGGAAAAGTGAGATCGTTCCGCATCGCAGAGTACGGTAGTTTCAGTTTAACGACACGGTTTAACATATAATATATATACATATTATATATATATATATGCATAAGTATATATAATAATATATATGTATACGGATAAAAATCTAACCTCTATAAATACTTTAATAATTTCTCCAATAATGTATGCATTGTGATCAAACATGGCAAAGCTTCAGTTTAATTTTTATGAAGAGCATATTAATCATTTATTAGTTATAATGTGTGTTAAAGTTGTCCTTCTTCGGCCTCAACATACGTACCAAGACGCGCTCACCATTGAGTGATTTCTGCATGAATTACAACTGATCACATTCAAAATTACAGTGCAAAACTTTCTATTTGCGTTTTTCGATCAACTCTGGGTTGTGATCCAAGAAAAAGTTTACAAGACAAAGGTGCGTCAACGTATCGTATACATAGGACGAATTTGATCAAGTTGTAACCCATGCAGCAATTATTCAGTGACGAGCGCGTCTTGGCGTATGTGTATATCATATAAGCATATCATTTCTAACACACATTGTAACTAATGAATTATTAATACGCACTTCTTAATAATTATACTGAAGTTTTGCCATTATTAGAACAAAAGGCATACAGTACTGGAGAAATTATTACAGTGTTTCTAGAGGTTCGCTTTTTATCAGTTCACCATGTATATAGCCTCTATAGACAGACAGACAGACAGACAGACAGACAGATACCGAGAGACGCTTCCATTAACTCTTAAACTGTTCTCTGTAAATCACGAAGTGTTTTGATTATCTGAGCGACCGCGTTGGGTAAATCTTACATTACATTTCAGCGCATTGTCTTGAGTTACTAAATCAAAATAAGTGCAGATCGTCAGACGAGCGAACAGACAGACAGACAGACGGAACTGAGATTTGCATCTCCTTGGGACAGGGTATTGGAAGAGTTGAGGAATGTGGAAAGCAGCAGCGGAACATTAGTGTTCAGATACGGGACGAGAGAGTATAAGACGGAAAGGAAAAAGATGAAAACCTGTACAGATAAGGTTTTCGCTTGAGTCAACTCTAATTTTGGTTCTATCCATTGATTCCTGACATATATATATATATATTAATATATATATATATATATATATATGTATCAAAATATAAATGTTTATATATTATAGGATGAACATAGATGTGTAATTGTGTATATAGATATATAGACACACATATGTATATATTTTATATACACTGTGTCCTGAAAAATGGGAAGCCTTAATGATAATATGAAAATAAATAGTAAATATTCGTCGATTTAACAAATTCCAAAACCGGCTTGGTCCTGACATATCTATCTAATACTGCATAAAATATGATAGTTCCTGTCATCCAATAGTGAAGTCATAATAGCGTCATTTGCGTCAAAATTTAAGTATTAGGGACGACCTAAAGCATTAAATTTAACGTAATCGTCAGAGATGAATAAGACAGTCTTAAGTGATCGAGCCAATATGATTAGATTGTATGATCATAAGGGTTGACTACTCTCAGAACCAATCCTATGATCATCCTCGATCAATAGGAGCCTACTTTTAAAATGAAACTTCTAATTCGTCTACTATCTTCCCTCATTTATTTAAAAATCAAGATGTATGGTGTAATTGAAACTCTGCTGACAGTCAAATTCAACTCTTGTAATAACTCATCATCATTCGCTAATACTGTACTTGTAATCATACTGCGGTTTGTCAGTTTAAAATTAAACAGTTATTATTATTATTATTTTTCTTGTTTTTGCCCTGAGGTACTTCATTCCCACAGGGACTTACAAATTATTATATGATGCGAAATTGTCTGGAGTGTGAGGCCTCGTCATCAGGGCTTGAAGAGAAGGTACCCTCAAATTGCGACAAGATTGTACCGCTGAATGGCGATATAGACAGTCGTTGAAAAAGGAAGATTGGCTCTCGTTTGTCACCACTAATAGTTATTATTATTATTATTATTATTATTATTATTATTATTATAAGTATTATTATTTGGTTATCCCTTCTGATTCGAAGCAGCAAGTGTGAATAAGCTGGCGCCTTTCAAGTGACGCTTTAAAAGTTTAGAGATTTATTGCTATGACTAGTTGTAACGCGCACTTTAAAGTTAGACACAGTTTTATCAAAGCAGGCCTACTTTATAAATGCAATCTGTATTGTATACATGACACACTTTGTGAAAGTTTATTTGTTTTGCAGTTTGACGGCATGTTGTGGCAGTTGACTTTCACCGTTGCAATTAGATGTTCGTTACCGGTTGTAGAGAAACATCTAATGAGCTCATTTATAAGGAGAAAGAAATTCCATCAGTGGTCGTTGACATCGACAAGAAAAAAACTGAGAATTTCTCACTGTTGCTTAGATAATTGTGGCATTTGAGAGCTACCACTTCTTTACGTCAAAAGTCACCTGGATATGCCAAGCCTAATAGGTACAGGGCTGCAAAAAACAAAATTTTTAAAGTCGAAAGTTGTTGTTTTTGGTTTTTAGCTTTCCTTTGGATTTTGTCACAACAGTTTTGTTACAAAGCCATCAAACACAGGATACGCAGCATGAAAAAGAGCTCCAACTCGTTTATATAAATAGTTAGCTTGATTTCGGACTGAACAACACACAATAATTAGTGATTTAATATAAATTGTATAAAAATATTTAAAAAAACCCAAAACCCAAAATTGCCATTTTACGCATCTTTTGGTTTTTAGTAAAAAATACAAATAACCAAAAAACCAACATTTTTGAGCCCTGCATAGATAACACTGGGTCAAATGTAATACTAAGGCATCGAAACTTCGCGTTCGAAAGTGATATTTATGACTGTCGGCAGTTAAATTTGACTTATGTAATAACTTGTCTTCATCCGTTCATACTGAAAATGTAGTCACACGGCTGCTTGTCAGTTTGAAATTAGACGAAGGTATTATTACAAAGTTTAGCGACATATTATTGCAACATAGGCTATTGCCATCTTGAAAGTTATATACTTACGTTTTCAGTTCGTTCTCGTATCTCGTTTTTCATCCGTTGTCTTTCTTTTGTCTAAAGAGGGCGCTGCATTAAACGTTTGTAAGTCCTTCGTTGCATTTAACCTTTTCCAGAATGGATACATTGATCTTTTCGGGATTTGTAGATAACAGAATGGAAATTTTCACAAACCTAAAAAAATTAATAACCGAGCTTGTTAGTTTTCTGCAGTTTTACTTTTCCCGCATTCCGGAAAGTTTAATAATACGTCGGCAAAGACAGGCGTTACATTGAGAGAACCGGAACCCATGATAGACTGACGACATCTGTCGGTATAACAGGATAAAGTAATAAAGGGCGTCTTAGTCAGCTCATGTTTTGGATACGATAATCGACTTAGCTGTCTATAGCAGCAAGATGGGAGACGAGGCCGGACTGTTGGGCACGAGGGAGAGGAGACTCAAGAGGACTGGCCGTCTATATGATGAGATGATAGTTGGAGATCAACGGAGTGTTAGAAATGACTGTAGACAAACCGAAGGCATTTGGTTTGAAGAAATGAAGACATTGGAAGAGTTAGGACATTTATTGCCATTAGGGAAACCTAGTCGCGAACAAATATTTCTATATAAGGATGAGGGTAAGTAATGTACGAGAGGAAGGGGTGTTATAAAACAAGGAACACTCACACACAGAATATCTCCGACATACATAGACATTATTTATGTATCCATAAATGCAGGCATACATACACACATACATACATACACACATACATACATACATACATACATACATACACACACACATACATACCTACATACATACATACAATGTCGTACATGCACACATAGATCTACGCATATACATACATGCACTCATACACATAT
Organism: Bimastos eiseni; assembly: GCA_959347315.1. Lineage (NCBI taxonomy): Eukaryota > Metazoa > Annelida > Clitellata > Crassiclitellata > Lumbricidae > Bimastos > Bimastos eiseni. Next base: position 11,947,400 of record OY365813.1, on the reverse strand, counting down.
ACATACGTGTATACATACATACATATATGCAAATGAATATATTTTTCAAATAGGTGCGCTGTAAATATCTTTTTCCTGCATATGTCACATGCATCAACGTAGATTCTGAATAGACGAACGTAATTCTCAATGTCATGACATTCTCGCATAAATTTCGGATTATTGAAATGAACGGAAAGTCGTTGGAGCCACTTAACGAATGGCCAGCCTCCCTCTCCTCCTCTGTGTCAGGAGATGGAGGCGATGGAACGACGGATGAACGGACAATAGAAAACACTGGCTGGAGAGACGCACAGATGAATGGAAGGGCGAATGGGAAGGCGGACAAAAGTGGACCACCGCAATATGGATGACTGATGGATGATCAGATAGACAGATGTTTCGGTGCGTTTGTATGTGTTCATGTGTTTTTGTGTGTTTACCTGTGTTTGTGTGTGTGTGTGTGAGAGAGAGAGAGAGAGAGAGAGAGAGAGAGAGAGAGAGAGAGAGAGAGAGAGTGAGAAAGAGAGAGAGAAAGAGAGAGAGAAAAAGAGAGAGAGAGAGAGAGAAAGAGAGAGAGAGAAAGAGAGAGAGAAAAAAGAGAGAGAGAGAGAGAGAGAGAGAGTGAGAGAGAGAAAGAGAGAGAGAGAAAGAGAGAGACTGTATAAGAGAGAGAGACAGACAGAGAGAGACAAACAGACAGAGACAGACAGACAGAGACAGACAGAGACAGACAGAGACAGACAGAGACAGACAGAGACAGACAGAGACAGACAGAGACAGACAGAGACAGACAGAGACAGACAGAGACAGACAGAGACAGACATAGAGAGAGCGAGTAAATAAAGACAAATACCGAGACAGGGAGCTAAGAAGACAGACAGTAAGACTAAGACGGATGGAGGAGCTAGAATGACAACAGTGAATGAAAAGATATAACTTCTGTGAGAATCAGATATCTAACAGGACAGAAGCATGTACAGATAAAAGGACAAAGGAACGGATAGACAGAGATCGAGAAGAGTGCAACGGCCGATGGATGGACAGATCAGTAGGCAGGTGAAGAATGGATGGGCGGTCTGATGAGACGGCGAAAGAACAGTAAATCTTATTAGGCTTTTATTGCATGCATGCCAATGTGACCACAGACACTAGAAAGGGAGGTACCGATTCCCCCCATTGCACCTCGGCACCCGAGTTGTATGTTTTGTTCTGCAATATACGTGCGAGAGATATTTTGATAATTCTGTTTGTTTCAATTTTCACGCTACCTTTTAGCGTGGGATACTAACAGGACATCACTCTTTGGCTGACCAGCAGAGCTACGTTTTATGTCTTTAGTAGGTATAACTTGTGTGTTTGCAGGACTTAGCACCACGTGTAGGGCTAGTGGAAGACAAACATTCTTCTTCTTCTGCTTTACATTAAATGAAGAAGAATGTGTATTAGAATTCGAAGAAGAATTCAAAGAAGAATGCGATGATGATGTTGAAGATGAAGAATGTGAAGAAAATTTTTTTTCACATTTCTTCGTCTTTATCTTCTTAGACTGCAGTAGTGGTAGCGGTTGTGTAGGCAGATCAGAATAATTAGTTAATTCGTCTTTGATTAAACTCATTGGACAAAATTTCGGATTCATTGACAGGATTATAATACTCATTTCTTAACTTCTATTGCTTTTTCCTCTCTTTTCTTTAACTTGGCTAGCGTAAAGTTTGTCATGGACGGATCGTCGGTTCGTCGGAGCTGAAATTTTGCACACATGTCACACTTGCATGAAAAATCAATGTCTCAAATGTTTACGAACATAACTCAAAAATTGAGAAAAAATGAAAACAAATGCCAAAAAATGAAACATTGTTTACCCACTCGAACGAGTCGTCCTTGACGAGCTTCACTCTGGTAAGTTTACATAATAAATGATCTATTAAGGAATGGATCGATTGGCCATCTACCAGATTACCAAAAGTCAATAAAAGAGAGTCCTGAAGAACCCATGTTTTTATTTTCACTTGTATCTAATCTAATGACTTCCACAATGCACAAAGCATCGATCGATGCCGCCTCAATAAACTAGTGATTAAATTCACAATAGAAACTATGAGTAAGTGAATATTACTCTCCATGTATCCTGGACACTAGGCCTTGTTCTGGAAACAAACAACCTATAGTCGAAAATCCGCTACAATATACGCACTCTGGTAGCGCTAGCCCCAAGCCTGGAAAAGAGAGGAGGGACTTGGTGGCCATAGGAGGTCTATAAAGACCACTGAAAAGGCACCGTTGGATTGTGATGGTACGGAGGCTGGCTTGGAGCACAGAGTCTCAGATTAGAGGAGATAGTTCCTCTTGGGATATATCATTCCATTCGACGCTGAAAATACTCCGCTGATGAAAGTTCCGTCCGTTGGGTCTCCTCCCCACTCCAATCTCGTCTGGGTTATTTTTTCCTGGCGTGCCTACCCTTTCGTTATTGGTGGGACCTGAGATTGATTGATTTCCGAAGCATTCACACATCCGTCAAAGAAATTTGCCGGCACGGTTGACCGATATAATATATCTAGTATTTATGAGCTCAAAATAATCCACGCATCGCGTGCATGAGGCAGGCGCAAAGATAAATATACGGACAAATAGTGACAGATAAAAGAACATTCAATGAGGTTGTTGCAGGAAAATAGCTACTTGTAAAGACACATGAAACTACTGCTACTATAGACTTACAATTGGTTGTATATTATACTTGGTTACATAAAGCATGAAATATTATCACATTCACTACTTTAAAAATGTGATGAAAACTGTGAATATGTTTTAAAAATATCTTATCCATTTTCTCGAAGTGTAATAATATGATGAACTGATGATTGTTAATGATGGAAAGATCATCCCAATATATCAAAAGCGATCAGTGGATATAAAATCTGAAAATATAGTGGATATAAAATCTGAAAATATAGTGGATATAAAATCTGAAAATATAGTGGATATAAAATCTGAAAATATAGTGCAAATAAAATCTGAAAATATAGTGCAAATAAAATCTGAAAATATAGTGCAAATAAAATCTGAAAATATAGTGCAAATAAAATCTGAAAATATAGTGCAAATAAAATCTGAAAATATAGTGCAAATAAAATCTGAAAATATAGTGCAAATAAAATCTAAATAAAATCTGAAAATATAATCTCTGATGCAATGTACACATTCTTAGCTAAGTTAACATAATGGCTACTAGAGTTGGATTGTGGTTACTTTCGGGCACTGGTACTTTATTATAGCACAAAATTTAGTTTTTTGTGATGTAAAATGTAAGGGTTTTATCATTTCTAATTTTTGTGTATTGGATGACGATGATAAGTTTTCTGCCCGACCGCGACCTGCGTTGACTTTACGGGGCTGAGATGAGTTAAGGTGGTTTTCGATTGCCTTCCTCACAGACAATTAATAATGTTTGAACAACTATGCAGTGACTTGGATATTTTTGGAGAAAAACTGATGACTAATTATATTTATGATAACCTTGGTGCTTAGTTATTGCTTATCAATTGCTCATTGTGTTGTTATGTATGGGATTCAATCTCTGAGCTGACTTTGAAATAGACATATCTTTGTATGTCATATGTTTGACCTTAATGTTTAGAGATAAATGTGATGATCTGTTGATATTGTAAATAAGACAATCGTTTGCTCAATGCAGATTGCTCTGCCGAAACAACACATTCCCTAGGTACTTCCATATAATATTTATATATATATTACATATAGTTATATAAACACGTAATTATGGGCCATAATATATATATATGTCATGTGTTATATATATATATATATATATATATATATATATATATATATACTGTTCTTAGTGAATTGTCTCCATTGGACAGCTGCGTCAGTAAAAAACTGACATGCGCTTTAGGCGGTGAAAGGCAAGCGGTCGCGTACGGAGACATCGAGCGATACTTAGACAGACGGAAGAGCGTCGAGGTCGTGCAGTGGAGAGGGGCAGCAGGGAGAGATGGGCGTGTAATGGTTGATCGGGCGAGAGGTAGATCATAAGCAGTGAGGCGGCATAATGAGATAAGAGAGAATGCAGAGAGAATGAAGAGAGAGAGAGAATGCAGACCCTGAGATCTATGTATGTCGTCGTTCAGCTCATGCATTTTTAGTCGACCGACGTGACTGACATTTCGAAATTGATTGAATCCTATTGCGCTGTCGTTTCAGTAAGGATTAAGGACAAGGGGCCCTATGTGTATATAGAGGAAGAGGAGGAGGAGGAGGAGGAGGAAGAGGAAGAGGAATAGGAGGAGTAGAAAGCGGAGAAATAGGAGGAGGAGGAAGAGGAGGAGGAGGAAGAAGAGGAGGAAAAGAAGAAGAAGGAGGAAGATGAAGAGAAGGAGAAGAAAGAAGAAGAAAGGGAGGATAAAAAGAGTAGTTGAAAGGGTTGGAGCAGATAGAGGAAGAGAACGAGGAAGTGGAGTGAAATGAGGATTGGCAGGAAGGGGAAAAGGAGGAGGAGAAACAGGAGAAAGAGAAGGAGCAGTAGGAAGAGGAGTGAGAACGACAGAGATGGATGAAGAGCACTAGGGAAAGGAATAGGAACACCCAGATGAGCAAGAGGAGGAATAAGATGATAAGGAGCAGCATGGAGAAGTGGAGGAGAGGAGCACTAGTAGCTGATGAGGAAGAGAAAGAGGAGAAGAAGGAAGTGGAAGAGTGCAAAGAGGAGGGGGAACGTGAAAAAGAATAGAATGGGAAGCTGGAGGAAGAGGAAACAAGCAGGAAGAGGAGGAGGACGAAAAGAGAGGGAATAGAACGACTGGACAGCGGAGTAGGATGAGATGTATCCAGAGGTGGAAGAAGACAGGGATAAGAGGAAGAGTAAACAGGGTAGGCGTTAGAGACGTAGGAAGAAGAAGAGTAGGATGAAGAGGAGAATGAGGAGCAGGCATCCACCGTGGCTTTATGGCATCCACGGGACGTAGGGCATCGATCCCCAGTCGCTGAAGCCATGCCCACGTGATCTAACGCATGCAATCATCAGGTTCCCGAAGGATGTACATGCATCACGCATGCAAAGACTATTCATTCATTGTTGCTCCAATAACATGATGACGATGGGCTCTCTATCCGAAGGCAGGTCCATTGGCTCTAATGCCACCTGGGGATGAGATGTTGATATTATTGTGAGTTAGCATCATGTCCATGGTCTACACGCAGTGGCTTGAGGTAGTTACAAACCTAATAACATAACATACTGCATAAAATTTAATTTGGATTTGGTGTTACTCCGCCACTTCTAGCATTCATGCAGTGCCAGTCCAAAGCTTGGATAAAGGAGGAGGGCGATGCTGATGATCTCTATTATCACACAGCGTCGTTAAACTGCAACCACCACTCTGCTATGACGCAATTACTTAGCGCCACTACCTTATGAAAAAGCATCAATCGTAAGTGAAGGACTTACTCAAGGTAACAGGTGGAGGATCGAACCCGTACTATTCGTATTATCAGACGAGCGCTATGATTCATCGGCTACCGTGCCCATGTGCGGTGGTAACGAATGGGACGGGGCGTGCATACGGGTTAGTCAGTCACCTGGATGATACTCTGTAAGAACTGTAGGTTGAAAGGTGCATGGACAGACTATATATAATTCTTGGTTTTGCTGCATGCATATCGACATCGATGGGTGCTCAGTGACTGCTCACTCCCTGGGAGGGTTTCTTTAGTTTAGAGAAGATGTCCAGATCTAAATATATCCATTCAGAAATGTCGAAATGCGTAGAACAGGTGTGCTCTGTCTCGGTGGATGTGGCTCCGCGTTCGTCTCTGTCTGTCTGTCTGTCTGTCAGTTTATTTGTCAGTCAGTTCCGGATGCTCGTATTACGTTGCATGTAGATTTCCGAATTGCTACTACGGCACCTGCGTTCCTACACGCATTACGCCCGAAACTAGCCAAGAGCACGACACACGATCAGAGCAAAATGTCCCTGACACTCGTTTACTGTTTACTGTTCCTCTTTGAATAACAGGTGCGACAGTAAGCAGAGCATAGCGATTGAGTCATTTGCAACTAACTCGATCTCTAAGGCGCACGCATCTATCATCCCTGGAATAAAAGAACCTCGGTGCTCACCCGCTGGGTTCCATTTTCTTGTCACAGCAAACCAGACCATTCATTTGAGACGAAGCAGGCTCATAGTGTAACTTGTCTTTTTTGACCGTCATGTACTGTTCGACGAGTCGGTTTTTTTACCGTCATACATGTACTGTTTGACGAGTTGTCTTTTTTTGACCGTCATGTACTGTTTGAAGAGTTGTCTTTTTTTGACCGTCATGTATATGATTCGATTAGTCGTTCTTCCGTCATGTACGATTCGATGAGTCGTCTATTTTCACCATCATGTACGAAGTAACTGGACGGCGGAAGCGAATACATCACTGTGCGGAAGTTCGGACATTACGTGGCACTCAGCTACTTAAGAGGGACATCATAGATGGCACTGTGGCAGGACAGGAAGTGCCATTAGCGCTTCCGGATTCCAGGAGCGTCCTCTTCCGTTGGACCGAGCGAACGATCATTCAGTTAATAGATGGCGTTTGACGAAGAACAGTCGCGGGTCAGAGGTCATGATCGGAGATAAGAGGCAGGGAGGCAGAATGCAATCGTCTGTGGACTGTAAAGAGATCACAGGATCGAGGAATACTCCTCTTTCGTGGAAAAGGAAAGAGGAGGGAGGAAGAGGAGCAGGAAAGAGGAGGAAGAAGCAATAGGAGGAAGAAGAGCAGGAAAGAGGAGGAGGATGGGGAGGAGGAGGAGAAGAAGAGGAAAGAATTGTGGAGGAAGAGTAGCAGGAGAAAGAATAGAGAAGGAGGAAGAGTAGGAGGAGGAGAAATAATGGGGAAGAGAAGGAGTCGGAGGAAGGAATGGGAGAGGAGAAAGAATAGAGGAAGGAAACAGAATATGGGGAGAGGGAGTAAGAGGAGGAGAATGAGTTGACGAGGAGGAGTGGGACGAGTAAGAGAAAGAATGAGAAAGAGAAAGTGGAACAGTAAGAGTGGGAGAAGGAAAATAAGGAGGATAGGAAGAAATAGTAAAACGAGGAGGAGTAAATGAATAAACGGATGAAGGAGGAAGGAAGGAAGGAATTAAGGAAGGAAGGAAAGAAGGAAGGAAAGAAGGAAGGAAAGAAGGAAGGAAAGAAGGAAGGAAAGAAGGAAGGAAATAAGGAAGGAAAGAAGGAAGGAAAGAAGGAAGGAATAAGGAAGGAAGGAAGGGAGATGACAAGAATTAAATAAAGAAGGGAAGGAACTAAGGAGAGAAATAAAGGTGGCGGGAAAGGATTAAATTGAGCAGGGAGTTACTAAGAAAGGATCGGTAAATATATCCTCAAGGATGTAGAGAAAAAAGAAAGAAATTGTCGGCTGTTAATATATCCGGATAAAGATGGAAAACTCTTGAGAGCGATGAGAATGAAGAAGGAAAGGAGGGAGAATATTGAGAGATGAAGCCAAGAATCGAGGAATACGACGACGACGACGACCATAGCAGGGAATAGAGAAACCCAAATAGACGAATATGCAAGACTGAGAGGGACGCAGTAGGAGGCAGAGGGAGGTGGAGGGCGACAGGGAAACGGAGCGACGAGGAGTGGATGGTGTCAGGGAGAACGAGAGGAGATATTTATGCCTGCTTTGGTAGTAGCTTCCGACGATGGGCATAATAGCGTTCTGGGAATTCATTGTTCCGTCCTGTCGACCCCGACCACTGATGTATTGCGATATGTCGACACTTGGACCGGACAAGGGGGCGAATAGACCAGGCGGGCACCCCTCCCTACCAGGCGGGCAACCCCTCCGAACTGGGCGGGCACCCCTCCCTATCGCTCCCGCCGAGGCTCACGGTCGGGTCGGAATTTTATTAAGGATTCTGCTGGTCTGGGGCGGCATTGCAAGCGACTCCGATTCGATAGAGATATTTAGCCATCGCCAGATTAATATAGCCTATGATGTCATCCTCTGTCTCTGTCTCTGTCTGTCTCTTTCTGACCCTGTCTTTCTCTGTCTCTCTGTCTCTCTGTATTTCTCTGTCTCTGGCTCTGTCTCTGTGTCTCTGTCTCTGTCTTTCTCTGTCTCTCTCTGTCTCTCTTTCTCTCTGTCTTTCTATCTCTGTCTCTACAACTGACTCTTCTTCCTCCCATCTCCATCCATCACTTCTTCCCTTACCGCCAGACTGGAATGCGTGTGTGTGTGACGTCATTCAGAGGACGCATATCATCGACGATCATTGCTGTTGTTGTTGTCTCGACCGAACGTAGTGTCTCTGTTAATCCATAGGTGGCGCTAGGGTCACCGGAAGTCGACAAAGAGAGCTGGCTGAGATAGGCAGCGTCTTCATCGTCGTCGTCGTCGTTTTGTCGTCGCAATCATCGTAAATTGACGGTAATCCAGGGTTGCGAAGATAGTTGTGGTTCTTTTAAAGCGCTAATGAATACTGATACTGCTAGTGTCGCTTGCGCTAGCAATAGGCCTACTATTGTTATTAGGATGACTATTGCTTGGACTATTATTTCTAGGACCACTACTGCCATAAATAACACTGTTAGGTCTACTGTTGTTGGGTCGACTATTGTCATTGTTACTGTAATCATTGTCGGGAATGTCATTACCATAATTGTTGTTTTAGACTCTCATTGCTTTGTCCTCTGTTTCTGGTCATCAGTAATGTCCGCCTGCCTGCCCGCCCGCCCGCTCGCCTGCCTGCCTGCCTGTCTGTCTGTTTGCCTTGCTACATATATATACGCCTATTTTAGCGCCGGTGAATAATCTGGTCTCCCTGACGTGGCTTTGCGAAGATTCATATTACATTACATTATGCGTTCCTGTGTTTTTGTCTCTTTGCATCGGCAATGTATCCTATACTAAAGAAATGTGTCCTTAGCTAATCAAACCATTCAAATTTTTCTGTTAATAAATCATAGTCTATTGTGTTATCTTGCGAGTCTGTGTGTGCATGTGCGCGTGTGTGTAATTGTAACTGAAACTTATATAGCGCCGCTCGTAATCAGAGGCGCTCACGACTCAACACAAAGCTAGGCGGATAACAGGAAAGTCTTAAGGCGCTTGCGACAGGCGGCAGGAGTAAGAGAAACCAGCTCTACCCGAAGAAAAAGGGGAGACTGTTCCAGCTGGCGGGACCCACATAGGCGAGGTATGCGTGCGTGTATGTGTGTGTGAATCTGTCTGACTACCCTTCTATGTAAGTGTGCCTTTACCAAGCTTTAATAAATGCAAAAGTATTTCAAGTTGATGGACTTAGGACTGCAATAAAGTCAGCTATTGCCACTCTATCTGCTTACGTAATAAACTCACACCAAACGATCGAGAGAGAGAGAGAGAGACAGACAGACAGACAGACAGACAGAGAGAGACAAAGAGAGAGACAGAGAGAGACAGAGAGAGACAGAGAGAGACAGAGAGAGACAGAGAGAGAGACAGAGAGAGAGACAGAGAGAGACAGAGAGAGAGACAGAGAGAAAGAGAGACGGACGGACAGACAGACAGATAAATAGATACCCGCAGAAAGAATGCGAAGGACATTTAAAGGGACAGCCACGGTTAATGGAATTTGTCGTCGTCATCGGAGTCTCTTTCATTGTCTTCGACTCATCGGCTTCCATCACTGTCAACAGCAACCGACTGCTGAAGCAGAGGCCGACTCCACAGCCACCCCCGCATCATCCTCATATAGACAAAGCCACGACCACTGTCTCCTCCTCCTTCTCCCCACCCCAATCCCATTCGAATGCGACGTCAGCAAATACTCTGGTTCCCTTTGACCGTCGGTCGCTTCTATACGGGTGAACCATCCCACCAGAACGGATCATCAATTACTTCACGGACAACCGAGTCAGAGTAAGTCAGGGACAACGAGTCTATCCATAAGGAGTACTGGTTACACGTGCACCTTTCCCTTTATCACGTGTTTTCTATTGTATTAATTGGTTGCTAATAGCGTTCCGGTATTTTTGCATTGTGTACATGTGGCGCGGTGGCCGATTGGTTAGAGCGCTAAACTTCAGCCTGTAATGCGAAGGTACTGTTTCGATCCTCGCCCGAAGTTACCTTGTAGGGACCTTGAGCAAGTCCTTCGCACACAATAATTGCTCTGCAGTACAACTGCAATTGCGCCGTCGAAGCAAGTGTATGCACTTCTGAGCAAAAAATGTTGGAAGGACAATATCAAATTTCAGTTGTATTGTATTGGCGTCAATCGATGGAGCCCATAAACCTTGTCGTTATCAGGTCGATCATGCCGCCAAAAACAAAGCGTCAGTCTATAATTATAATCGATAAGCAATTTAAAACAGGTAAGTCTTGCGTTGAAATGAAAGAATAATATTTGAAAGAAGGCGGGAGCGATGAAGGAAGGAGGAAGAGATTGATGGAAGAGTGAATAAATTAAAGTAGGAGGGATGTCAAATAAAAGAGGGTAAAAAAGAGAGGCCGAACGTAACTCCGTTATCAAAAAATAACTGACAATTTAAATTATAATTTTGTCAAGTTCAATAGTTGGCTATTCATTTGCATGTATGTCGTCATCATGCTTCAATATATTACGTCATCTTTCGATCGACGCTAATTTTCTTTACATGATCTTCTTTCGATTAGAGTTCTATTATTTTACGTCATCAATTTCGATTAACGCTCTATCTTTTACGTATTTCGATAAACGCTCCATTTTTTACGTCATCTTTTGCGATTGAAGCTATATTACAAGATATCTATCGAATGAAGCTCTTTTCTTTTACGTCATCATCTTTCAACTGCCGTTCTTTCATTTTCTGCCGATCGGCGATATATACATAGATATAAATATATCTACGTCATCCTATTCTCAGCAACCTTTATTAATTCATGACGAAATTATTTCCTATTAAACATGCAATCTTTCTGAGAGATGAAATGTCACCGTTCTGATCTACTGATTAAATATTGCAATGGGGAATAAATAATCGTTTTAATGAAATCAACCACTCGAAGTAATTGTTCAGGCATGCCTTAGGTGATATATATATATATATATATACATATATATATCTCACTCATGAGAGTTACTTCCCCCTCCCTTAAGGCCAGCTGCTGCCAAAACTGTGCGTGATATATTATCACACACAGCGCTTGACTTTTGACTCCAGGATAATCTGTGATACATTTTCTATCATGCAAATCTCTGAATGTGTGGGCTGTGGTTGCCGATTGGTTAGTGCACTCGCCTTCCAACGAGAAGAGGACGGGTTAGAACCTTCGTCGCTCTGAGACGGTTACATTCAGTGACATCGATTGATGCATCGTCATTAGATAGTTGTCGCGTTTTTCACTCTCGCCACTTCTGCTTCTTGATCACGAGAGTATCCGCTCGTTCTTTCCTCTATCACCAAGTTCAGCAAAACGACACACTTGATGGTTTTTAATATGTGTATCTAATTATATATATATATATATATATATATATCACTCATCCTATCTGCACTTATTGGAGTTATTTGTGTCCTTTTGAAATGTTTCCCTGGATTACGTTGGAGACGTGGTTCCCAACTACGTTGATTACCCATTATCGTCAGAACGACCTAGCGTTTCCCCCAGTTCCGAAACAAGTCTCTGTTCCTTTGCTTGCTACGCTGTATCAATCCTTCTAGAGGCGATTTCCTTCGCCATCCCAAACGCAAAACTCGTATCTCTATTGGACGACAGGTCACCTGCAGAAACTATCACTAAACCCTGATTTGTCGGGTCTTGGCGTCCCTACTGTAACGTAAGATTCCTAGGGGCGTCCAGTTATTGTTTGACTAGCGGCTGTTATAGCGGAGCCTTATTAGTGACAGTGAATTCCATTACCACAGTTATGCCGCCTAACAGATTGCACCGTTCGTGTCGGAATTGTCCCCTATTCATGATTAGTGTCAACCAGCCGATCCAGACCAAATCTCCAACTGATTCATGAATTTCTGGTCTGTGGGTCGTAGACATGGAAGGGGTAGGCGTCCACCTCGAGGTGTCGGGTTTCGCTGCTTGCCACTCCGTTGATATTTGCATATTCCTTGGTGTCTGTATTGAGGCCTTCTGCTTCAGGTGAAGCCCATTGATGTCTCCCATCTCATGTGTCAGGTAGAGTTTCTCATTCGTAGTCCTCCTACGCTTCTGCTGTCGATCGATGACTTTTATATAGCGCCATTACCCAGAGTGACACGCGTCACAATAGTGGTGATAAAAATAGTCGTAATAATAATTATAATAATAATAATAATAATAATAGCATTAATAATACTAATGATATTAATAATAATAATGATAGTACTATTGATAATATTAAAATAATAGAAATAATTATAATAATAATAATGCTAATAATACTAATGATAGTAGTTGCAATAATAATCATATTGACAATAATACTAACAATAATGATGGTAATGATAATAATAGTAGTGATAGTATTGGAAGGAGCGGTAGTAGCAGCAATAGATTTGGTGGAAGTTGTGGAAGTGGAAGTATTGGAAGTGTTGGAAGTTGTAGTAGTAGTAGTAATGAAAGAGGAAGTAGTGGAAGTGGAAGTAGTGGTAGTAGCAGTGTTAGCAGTAGTTACAGTAGAAGAAGACTGGGTGCTGATGAATCTGATGTCTGACCATCGATGAGTCGATCAATGCGTGAGTCTACCTACCATCGTTGATGGGGTCATCGCGTCCTAACTAGTAATCTCTTAAGCGCCATCGATTGATATCCGGCGGCGGCGCAATGAAAGAGTCGAAGATGAGTCGATGGGTGAGAAGAGTAAACCAGTGAACAAGTGGAGGGGGAAAGGGAGTGGGAGAGGGAAGGAACTGGAGAGTGAGGAAAACAAGAAGAGGGAGTGTGAGTGGGAAGGAACGGGAGAGTGAGGAAAACAAGGAGAGGAAGTGGGAGAGGGAAGGAACTGGAGAGTGAGGGAAACAGAGAGAGGGAGACTGGGTGAAGAAAGGAACGGGCAGAGGATGGAGAATGAAAGGGTGGATGTGAAGGCAAAATCTGAATGAGTAGCGATGGAGTGAGAGCGGAGTATGAGAGGAGCAAGGCTGTTTGGATAAATGCATTCTATGGAAGGACGGAAAGAATGGTAGGGAGGGAAGGAAGGAAGAGTGAAGGAATTGATGAAGCAGGCAGGCAGACCTTAATTTTGACAGAAGCAGAGGACAAAGCAATGGGAGTGTAGAGCAAAAAGTATGGTAATGACCTTCCCGACAATGATTATAATAACAATAACAATAGTCGACCCAGCAATAGCAGACCTAAGATCGTGTGGTAGGTAGAGTTGACTGAGGAGGAGGGTGCCGTCTTAGAATGAGGAACTGAGGAATGGGGAGCTTGGTAAGAAATTTTTTGATGGATGTGAGAAGGAAGAGAAGGCGGAAGAGAAGGAACGGGGATGGGTTGAAAGACGAAAAAGGAAGTGAGGGCTGGATGGATGGATGGATGGATGGTTGGATGGTTGGATGGATGGATGGATGGAACGAGGGAGAGGCGACTGAGGATTGATTAAGAAAACGAACGATGGAGTGAGAGAGGGAGAATGATAGACCGAAGGAACGATGGAGGGAGGGGCACAGATGACATCAGGAATTGAGTAAGTGAGGAAGGGAAGAGGGGAGAGGGCAATTGAAGAGAAGGAAATCTAGGATGCGATGTGTTTTTATGGCGCCAGGCTGGTCAATTAACCCGAGGGAGGATTGCGCTTGACGCAGCCGCCCTGCGTCATTGGCAGAACAGCTGACGCGACCGGAAATGAAATCGATTGGACGCCGTCGTCGTCGTCGTCGTCCCATTTGAGCAGTTGCCCTCCTTCTCTGTCTTCCTCTACCCTTGCAGAAGACCCTCACCCCATTCGTTCACATCCTCCCACGCTCAACTCTACAAGAGATGCAGCGGCTGTCAATGCATGGATATGTGAGCCTCTATCTGCCTATTGCAGATAGAGGCTCACATACCGTCACACAGTCCGTCCGTCTGTCTGTCTGTCTGTCTGTCTGTCTGCCTGTCTGTCTGTCTGTCTGCCTACCCGCCAGCCTTTCCGTTCTTCCATTTGTCTGTCCGTTTGTCTGTTCGTCCACCTTCCCACCCGTTTGTCGGTTCGTCTAATTTTCTGTCCGTCTGTCTGTCCGTCTCCTCAGCCGTACACTAGATTCGTCGGTGATGGTCAAAGTGAATCGTCTCAAGGGTTTTCTGCCAACGAGGCATCCGGTCATTCGTTGTTATCTGCTACCTGTCACATTCGACTGTCATGTTATGCTGTCGGCGCATCTGTCCTTGTATGATCCCCGCGATCTCTATCTCAGTCTTTCTATCTATCTGTCTGTCTGTCTGTCTGTCTGTCTGTCTGCCTCTTTGACTCTAGGTTATTAGTCAGGCGGACAGTCAGTCAGCCACAGAATCTGCCTTCTCGAAGTTCTCGTCGCTCTGTTGATCAGCGTTTTCGTATGTCTGCCTGTATGTAGTCTATGTCTGTTAGTCCGTCTGTCTGCCTGTCATTCTGACTCTACGTGCTCGTATGTGTATTTGTAGGTCAGTCTGTCTGTCAATTGTTCTGCTTGTCTTGTCTACGTGCGCGTATGTTTGACCATCAGCCAGCTTAACTGTGTGTTATGCTGCCTGGTCTGCCTGCTTGTATGTTCCTCTGTCAGTGTGTCTTTCTATCTCCCTGTCAGTCTGTCAGCCTGTCTGTCAATCTGTATGTTTGCCTGCTTGTCTGACTCGAGTTATCAATTATATAGATTAAGGCCATCCATTAACGAGAACTGAAGGAGTTCTTATGGTCATAAGTAGGACTCATTATTTCTCATTTCAAATTCGCTTAAAAGCAATTTTACCATAACAACGAAGCCTTGCCTTATCAATAAAAACAAGGGCATCAGCAACCCGACTAAGAAGGGCCGTTAAGCTAAAACCCGTGGCATGAATTATTAACGCCTTCATTGTCTTATCCGCTGCCAAACGACCTTTCCATCACCACACATTGGTCCACGTTTTACGACTGAATTCCCCTTCGACCTCGGTGCAAATTAAATGAACTGGCGATGACACTAGACCCGTCGTAACTCGATTGTTACTCGTCTTTAACAGGTGGTCATCGATCCACAACAAAAGCATGATGGGATCGATATATATATATACATTATATATATATATTATATGTATTATATATATATAATATATATATTATATATATGACATAGCCGAATGCTTCTCCGCCTTTGCGCATCAATCAATTGATGAAACTTGATATAGCGCCTCACGAAGAAATGTATATGCAGCTGTATAGAGTCACTGCGAACGTCACAGGCCACGTGGTACTGGGCCCTATTTTGTTGGACTATTTTGTCTAAGTGAAGAATTTGATCATTCGGTTGTTTTTTTTCAATGTTTTAATGTCTAGTTGCTCGCGTGGCTGATTCAAACTCGTTTCTGCGGTGGCTTCTTTAAGAGTGTTAAAGTATTTCATTATCTTGTTGGTCAATGCCTTCGATAAGTCCATGTAATGCAATGTAATGTAATCAATGAATCCCATTCGCCCAACATCATCTCCCTGACGTTCCTCCATCTATCATCCTTTAGTCTTGCGTTTCACAATCTTTATTGGCCATGGAACCCGTTTGATTCGAATGTGCACGTTTGGTGGAATCCACTTACCCAGTCCATAACTAAAGATATTATGCTGTAGGTACAAACGCTTGATAATGCAGACAATTTTAGGCTTCGGCCTAGCACGATGACACAGATATAATGACTTCTCTTTCGTATAGAATTGTACACAGATATTAAGCAATATGCCTCCCACGAAAAATTTATTGACACTGAAAGTTTTCCGCGGAAACCTTGTCTTCACCTTACGGTACCCTTTGGTTCCGCCGAACACAGTTTGAGAAGTGCTGCTTTAGTCTTTTATTAAAACTAAAGCCCTCCAATAGTAACACGTATAGGCCTAGGCCTAAGACCATTTCTCATGTCATCTGAATATTATCCACCTTCGAATTCTTCTCTGCCCCTCTCGTCGGACTGTTTGACAATTTTGCTTTTACAACTCTCTGGACGGCCACTTTGACACTAACTAGCGCTGGTGAATAAGTTGGTGCCCTGCATTCAGCTTCAAAGTGGAGCTGTAGATGCTTGGAGTACACGATTACGAATATGACCAATTCCACTAAAATTTGAATTAAATATAATTGAAGTTAATTTTGTTTCATTATGACTATTGTGAGCAGAATGCCGCTGGAGTAGATCATCGTGAGAATCAAGTGGAAAGCAGATGTCCATTAGCTGGAAATGAGTTTCGTCTGAATTGCTATCGATGATGATGATGATGACGCGGAAAACAGCATCCCATCTTCCATCAGAAGACATAGAGAGAAGAACTCAGCCTCCCTATCTGAAGTAGGACTCACCAGAGACAATCGACATGGAATGGTTTCTCTCATCTGTGATCTATACAATGCTAACGATGGCAGGATATTCAGGTATAGGTTCTATCTTCATATTTAGTCACCAGTTCCTGACGTGGTCCCCGTTCATTTTATTAAGTCCAATTATAATAATAATAATAATAATAATAATAATAATAATAATAATAACAATAATAATAATAATTATTATTATTATAAGAATAATGGTAACAATAATTATAATTATAATAATAAGCTAATGGGCCTGTGAATGCAATTTTTCTCTGGAAATCGACATGAAGCTAATTTTCTTTTCCAACGTTAGTCACTTTGCATATCATCACCACCACCATCCTCATCCTCATCCTCATCATCCTCATCATCCCCATCATCCTCATCCTTATCCTCATCGTCATCTCGTCATCATCATCATCTTCTTCTTCTACTTCTTCTTCTTCTTCTTCTTTTTCTTAATCATCGTCACAAACATCATCAACAAGAACAACAACGCCATCATCATCAATTCATGACGAGAGACATTTTGAGTCGACAGGTACGATCCAATTGTCTCCATTGTCCTCCGTCATTTGTCATGTCCAATGTTTCCCATTGTTTTTGTCAGAGTGATGTAATGTCCTCATTTATTTTAGTTTTTTCCCCTCGTTTATGTCCTGATATTTCGGCTGACAAAGACTACACTGGATGGATAATATTAACGAGGACATGTTTGTACATGTGCTTGCACTATTCACAGTGACGGGTCTGAACTTTTCCAACAGAAGGAGCCACGGTGCATGGAGTCTGGGGATCTTGGGGTCTGGGGATCTTGGAGTCTGGGGATCTTGGGGTCTGGGGATCTTGGAGTCTGGGGATCTTGGGGTCTTGTCAGTTGGATGTCTGGTTAAGTCGAACTGAAAGTTAAGTAAAATTTGAAGGAGACACCGAAAGATCACACACTCTGTTCGTAATCGTAATCTCCAAACTTCTGAAGTGCCACTCGAAAGTCAAGCGCAGGGCACCAGCTTATTCACGAGCGCTGGTTGTTGTTGAGGCACTGCCCCTTTTTGGCCTCGGTAAAGCTGGAAATGTGCATACACATAATTATGTCTATTCCTGCATACAGTTGACTGTATGTGTGTTTATGTATTTATGTGTGTGCTAATGTGTGTATGTAAGTCTATCTTTGTGTATGGTTCTAGGACAATTACCGCCCGGACAATGACCCTCGGACAATAGTCTTTCCCATGTGAAAAAAACCCCGTACAATAACCCTCGCATAGAAACGGTGAGACATGAAAATCCCCATACGCCACTGATACAAATAATTATATTAATTTACAAAAAATGTAAAAATATTACTGGCTATACATTTATAACGATTTTATTAAACACACGTCTTTTTTCAGACAGCCATTCAAAGTGAGTTTTAAATTAAATCTCTCGAAGACAATGCTGTGTAACATTGCGCTCCCTGCAGTTGTTTACGACGGTCAGATTCCGTGCCTTTTAGTCAACATATTTCTGCTTTGGAGGCTGTTCTTGGAAGTTGTGATGGATGACCACCAGAAATTGGTTGCAGTGAACTTGTTGAAATGCTTGTTCTCTCTGAATAATTACTTTTCGGTGTGTGATTAAGTTTTAAAAGCCTACTCTTTATATAAAATAAACCGTCAACTCCTAATAATGATTGTTTTAGGTATCATAATTAGCTGCTAGTCATCTAATAAATACTTTCTGATATTTGATAAAGGAGCTCTCTTGTTCTCTTGTCTTACCATTACTGTCGGAGGTTATTGTCCTGTTGCCATGTGTAGGTGTGTGTATGTTTGCGTATAGTTTTGTCTGTATTAATCAACTCGTGCATATGTGTGTAGATCTAGTTATATACGGTAATTATTCGGCCTCATTTAGCTTCCTCCCTCCGTTCACTTCGTTAGTTCAATAGACTTGACCTTATGGTTCCTCCCACTAGAACTGCTATGGCTCAGTCTCGATCCTTTCCTTCAATTGGTCTTTTCTTTTGAATGCACTTTCTCCTTTTGTTCGCTTTAAAATTCTATCTGGCAGTCTCTCATCTTCTATCGCGTTTCTCAAAACCTGTTTCTTCTCGTTGGGACTTGCGCACTGGCAGCGCTTTTTATCGGTTCCCTCTCCCCGAAGAGCTTTAGAAATGCTTAAATACAACACACGTAAACACAATATCAATTCAAATAAAAATAAAATAAAATAAAAATCAAATCAAAATCAAATCAAATCAAAATCAAATCAAATTTATCGAAACCATCATTCCGCATTGACAAATTATAGCAAATAGAAGTACAATGTCAAGTAGATAGAATTAGTTCAATGAAACAAACAATAAAGCTATGCAATTGAAAAGATATGGTCAACAGATGTTCCAAAGGGGATTGAACCCCGCTAAAAGGAACCCCCATGTTCCATGTACAACAAAAACTTTGAAGATGGCAAGTTGAGGTAAAAGGTACTAGAATTCAACGTAGGCCAATAGCAAAATATTAAAAATGACCGAATTACTCATTCTATTCGTCAGGTGGTACATTGAGTGTAAAAAACCATGAATTTGACAATGGTTACAGAAGAAACAATAACACTATTAAAACACAATAAGCAGGATTGGAAAAAAAGATAAATGAAAACTATTCTTAAACTAAAGAGTTCCTGTCACTCGCTCAATCCTGATCACCACATTTTTAATAATACGCCAGCAACAATTTGACAAACTGTGGCAAAAACGAGAAAATAAAACCAAATAATAAGTGTAGATAATCTCATATTTAATTGATAAACGTTATTTTATTGGAAATGCTATCAATAGCAATATAATATATATGCATATATGTGTGTATAACTGTATAGGTATGTCTATGTGTAATGTATGTGTCTATATATGTATATATGTATGTATGTATGTATGTATGTATGTATGTATGTATGTCTGTATGTCTGTATGTGTGCATGTGTTATTTTGGTTGGTTATGGTAAAATCATGTCATTTAGTTGCATTTTTTCGATGGATTGCTGCTGCATAATAGATGATCTCTTCTTCCTCCTCTGTCAACTAATAAAGATGAACTGGCGCCATCTGATGAAGTGATGAGGCTGATTAGGCGCATCTACCACCTCTTAACACTCCTGACGTCACCTTCCAGCCCTTCGACAGGAACTCATTCATCTAGCGCCAATGAAATATTCATCGGACGCTTCGTATCCCGGAGCCCTGCGTTGTCATTAGACAATACGAATCGATGTTCAATGTGCTTTTGCTCCCTCAATATACGTTCGCTTTTTAGCAATCGTATACATGTCCTATATTGCAAAAGGAGCCTCAGTGTAAGTTATAGCGACGAACTTGATGATGATGATGATAATAATGATGATGATGATGATAATAATGATGATGATGATGATAATAATGATGATGATGATGATAATAATGATGATGATGATGATGATGATGATGATGATGATGATGATGATGATGATGATGATGATGATGATGATGATGATGATGATGATGATGATGATGATAATGATGATGATGATAATAATGATGATGATGATGATAATAATGATGATGATGATGATAATAATTATGATGATGATGTAGGCTAATGAAAGGAGAAGAAGAAGAAGAAGAAGAGAAGGACGAAGGAGAGGAGAGGAAGAAGAAGAAGAAGAGAAGGACGAAGGAGAGGAGAGGAAGAAGAAGAAGAAGAGAAGGACGAAGGAGAGGAGAGGAAGAAGAAGAAGAAGAGAAGGACGAAGGAGAGGAGAGGAAGAAGAAGAAGAAGAGAAGGACGAAGGAGAGGAGAGGAAGAAGAAGAAGAAGATGAGGAGGAGGAAGTGGAGGCAGAATTGGAGGAAATGGAGGAAGAAGAGGAAGCAGAAGGGGAGGAGGAGGAAGAAGAAAATGGAGAAGATGATGAAGAAGAAGAAGACGAGGAAGAAAAAGATGCTGAAGAAGAGGAAGTAGAAGAAAGAAAAACCCAATGCAGTTCAGGGTACTATACCTATTCTTTATTTTCAGAGGCCACTTGCAATCTGGACCAACAGTACAGCTGTAGACGAGCGGGTAAGGAACATCATGCACATACGCACAGATCGAGGCTTAGGGATCCATACATAGGGACACATAGGGACACATAGGGACAAACATTCAATCAGACGCAGGTTCATGAAGCTCATATAGGCCTACAAGCCACCCTTATGAAAAAATCTGTATTTTTCCTCTTTTAATAAAAGATTTTATGTAGACCAGTTCGTATTAATTATTGATCAATGTGAAAACAATTAGTTTCGCTCTGACTTTAGAAGTCAGATGTTGCCTTCAGTAGCTCACAATGGAAGCTAGAGTCAGATTAATGCTCGTCAATTATCGGACCACAAGAGTTCAGTGCTGGCAGGCCCAGCACCCACGAGGGCCAAGCACTCACGAGGGCCCAGCACTCACGAGGGCCCAGCACTCACGAGGGCCCAGCACTCACGAGGGGCCAGCACTCACGAGGGGCCCAACCGAAGGAATTTCAGTCCAAGGCAATAACTTGTGACATAATAATTATTATGATAACGGCAGTGGATGCTACATGACAGAGCCAACACCCAGCGATCCCCTATAAGTGGCAAAATATGCGCCGCATGGATATCCCTGAAGCCACACGGAGCACAGGTAGTATTCGTTGTTGCCAGGAGATAGGTTGAACAGTCGCTAAAATCAACGACCAAGATCACGACGAAGACTCCATCCCTTCTCGACAGCGGCAGTAAACAGGCCCGCAGATTCGAGGTGCAACCGTAGGCCTACATCAGGGAAGCCAACCACCTCATGCAGTCAAGTATACGCTGAGGAAGTGGAAATATCATCCGAAACTACAAACTCTTAAGCGGAAAAGAAGAAAAATGTTTCAAAACGCAAACTTGGCGATTGAAAACGTAAAAACAGGAATTCCGTGTCATCAACGATTAAGCAATCGAAATGAGTAACGCATTAGGGCGAATTAACAACTCATATTGACATGCCAATTACTTGTGTTCCAATTTGCGGAATTTTCATACTTTATATTATAAAGCTTTAATAACAGCAATAATCATAATAGCTTGATTAATTACACTGTGTCTTATATTCTTAGTTTTTAGGACCTGAAAGATCCTTTTTGCTTTGGTCGAAATTTTTCTATGATATTGACAAACAATATTTCATCATTGTACCTTACTGCACACGTTTCCGTAAGGAAGCAAAAGTGTCTGGATCAGACACTACAGGCTTCACTTAACTGCAATGGAATATCCCTTACTAATAAATTCTGAGTGCTGTCATCGCTCTTCACAATGGCCGTTCCAGTGGGATGTCCTGCACAAGAACGATGCCTCCAGCACCAGCAGCAGCAGTCTCTGCTACATCACACACACACACACACACACACACACACACACACACACACACACACACACACACACACACACACACACACAAACACAAACACAAGCATACACATATACACATGCACACATATACACGCATACACACACATGTATGCACACACATACATGCACTTATACACACATACACGCACCTATGCAAACACACACACACCTACACACACATCTAAACCGACACACACGCACACAACTACCTGCAAGGCCTTTAACTGCCTCATAATATAGCAAGAACGATCTTTCGTGTCCAACAGACAAAGGAATTAATCAACAAATCCTCCTCGCAGCAGTCTATATGGTCTAAAAGACGTAGGCGTATCATATTCCTTATACGCAAAATGCAACTGTCCACGTTTCTTAATAGCAACAGCATAATTATATATATATATATATATGGCCTAAACCCATTTGATGGCTCGAAGAATTGATCGTACGAGATTATTCAACACTTCTGCCAGTTTGAATGGGGATCTTGGCTATTGTGGTCCCCGCTAGTCCTACGTATAGATAGAGTCTATTATGAGCTTAATCTTCTATTAAGTTAATCTATTCGAACTTCTATTGGGGTTTAAATTAAGATTACATATTAGAATCTTCTAATTAAGAATATATATATATCAGAATCTTTCACTAAGATCTTCAAGTAAGGTCTTCTGTTAAGTTCTTATAAGCGAAATTCTAGGATTCTTGAAGGGCGCAAAGTTTTAAGTTGTTGGCAAGAAGATTTTGTCACATATTATATGTTATATACATATCATACATATATATATGCACACATACATATATATGTATATATATACATACATATATATGTACACACATATATATATACATACATATATATGTATGTATATAATCACCTGTGCGTTTATGTTGTGTGATTTATGTGAGCGAGTAAATGTGCGAGTGCGTGTGTGGAGACGTGTTGCCAATGCCCGTGAGACTATAACCATGAAAAGACGGAGCGAAGGCCAACTGCCTCCTTCGACAATATGGCCTCTGTCGTCAGTCCGTCCATAGGTACATCAACAGCCGGTTGTCTATAGCTGGAAGAGGAGGAAGGAAGGAGAAGAAAGAGGAGGAGGAGGAGGAGAAGAAGAAGAAGGAGGAAGAGGAGGAGAAGGGGAGGGTATGATAAGAAGGAGGAAGAAGGAGAGTTAGAGGAGGAGGAGGAGGAGGAGAAGGAGAAAGAATAGGAGAAGGAGGAAGAGGAGGAGAAAACGGAAGCGGATTAGAAAGAGGAGGAGGAGGAAGCGGAGGCCATGGACGACCGACCGACCATCTGGACTGGATCGACTGAAAGACAAAGGCTCCCAGGGGACAAGTTAAACCGAATGCCTACTTGGAATAGGTCTTTGATGGCTGCTGCTTGAAGGGGATTCGCGCCGATGTGCAAAGACTTACGTCCTTTGGGGACCTCCTCATTGCCCTCATCCTCATCTTCCTCATCCTTATCCTCCTCTTCCTTAGACGTGCTCCTCCTCTCTGCAGGCCTCCATCCTCTTTAGACATTCTCTTACTCATCTGTCTCATTCTTCCTTTTGTCTGTAGCTCCCTTCTTCCATCCTCCTCATCCTCCTCCTGTTATTCAGTAGTCTGACCTTTTTTCAGACCTCCTCCTGTTCGTCATACATCTTCCTCTTTCACCTGCTCCTCTTATTCCTCTTAATTTCAGTCCCGTTCATTCGCTATTGATGTCGTTTCTCTTATATATGCCGTTTCTATCCATCTATCCACAGATGAGCATTCCGTCCTCTTCTCTTTATTCGACCCCTTCTTCTTCCTCCGCGTTCTTCCATCCAGCTTTCTCTTACCCTATCTCACACTCCAGCTCCTGCCACTCGTCACTCTTTCTCCCACCCGTTGCCCCTCTCATCCTGTCTCCGTTCTTCTGCCTTTGTATCCATAAACATGTTGTGTCTTGGACCGATAAGCAGAGTTGATTGACTGATTGATTGACTGATTGATTGATTTTTATTGTATCTTACTTTCTCATCCTCTTCCTCCTTTCCTCTTACACCACCTCCTCATTCTCTCCAATTCGAAATGCCCTCTCTAGAACATTACCATTAGTTCTACGCAATAACCTATTCAATAATTATGTGATTTATGGTGCATATACACATGCGTTCATAAAACCATGCATACATGCACACATGCATATATACAGAACAATATACAATTATACATACATGCATTTATTATACGAGCGTGAGTATAGGGTGGCACAAAAGTTAGTTCCCCGTTTTCAAACTTAAATATCTCGGTCAAAATGATTCCGACCTCTAAGTTTTTTTAAGTCTAAACAGGACTGAAATTTAAATCACTCATTTAAGTCAGTCAAGTCAAACATGCGTTAAACTCTCAATGTACAGTGCATTTCTGGCTAGTGCCCGGATGTGACGTCGCCATTATTCAAGCCGCTTAATTGAGTAAAAATAGGAGCATCGACACTGGATTGTTGAAGACTGGTCTAATGTTTTGTTCACCTATGAGTCGCCGTTCAAGGTGTTTTACTTTTATGTACCGAATCCATTAAATGATACGGTTTTCGGTTCACAGGAGGAGAACGTTCCTTATGCTCCACAACTGAAGTTTAGTCCGTCAATGATGGTGTGGGGGTGGAATGACGACCAGAGGTCTCACTTTGTGCCAAATGGTACCAGACTGAAATCGCAGTATTGCATTACAAACATTCCCGAGCAATACGCGAAGTCAGCGTTCGAAAGACAACGGCAGTGTTATGCAACGAAAGTTCTTTGTTGGGAGTATTTCAGCAGATGATGCACGCTGTCATGCATTAGCTGTGACGACGAAGCGGCTGTACTACAAACTTCCGTCACGCATAAAGCCGAAGGATTAACCACCAAAGCTCTCTTGATGCCTCTCCTATATGAAAAACGTGTGGAGTATTTTGTCTCTCAGAGTTTATAAAGATCTTGAGTCAGAGAACATTTCTCAGCTCAAACGTCGTTTCCAATGTGAGTGGAGATCCATGGAAGTTGGGAGACTTCAGTCGCTGATTCAGTCTATACCGTATACCTGTAGAATAGGTGCTGTCATTAAGCAGATTTAACGAAACTATACGCTAACAGCCTACATCTGTAAGACCTATAGGTAACAAAATTATTGTGTTATAGTCTGCAAGGCGCAAATATTGCTTAGATTGATATTATGATGAACAGACTGTATCGCTTGGCAGTTTTTTCCTGGAAACTGGTCCTCTTCAATTTTTATAATATATAATCGCAACCACTGATCAGATCAAAGCCAAACTATCAAAGTCCTTACTGAGAAAACGCATTTTGAAACTAGTGAACGAACTTTTGTGTCACCCTATGTATATGCATACTTGCATCAGTACATGGATACGAGCACGCATGACTACATACATACATACATACATACATACATTCATACATACATACGTGCGTACGTACGTACAGACATACATACATATATACATGCATGCATGAATGCGTGCCTATATATACATATATATGTATGTATACGTCCAATTATCCATGCATGCATGCGTGCATGTACACACATGCATATATACATGCATAGTATACATGCATAGATGCATCAATCATTGTTGACAATTAAAGACATTTTGTTGACCATACTGGAGGGACTTTCCGATCTGCATAGTCTAATGTCGAATACCTTGGCGGATATAAATTCTTCTGTGTTAGTCTAAGACTACGCTTTTAGATTGAATTCAAGAGGTCCAATAACATGTGGAGTCGTTCCCTCTGTGCTTTTCCAGTTCGGGAGGAGAGGCTTGACGTGCTTCCAGGTGGTGGAGAATGTTTCGAGAAGGAGTACGTTCAGTTCGCCTACCTTTGCGTCGTCAATAACTACCTTCCGTCTGTTGACTACTGCTGTTGCTCCTTCGATAGAACCATCTTCTGCTGTCGCTATCACCAGGACTGGAACCAGTTCAGATGCCTACACCAGGAGGACGAGGTCACGGCAAGGTCAGACGACAAGGACAGGTTCCTCCCAGACCTCTCTTTCTCTCTCTGTCTCTTTGTTTCTGTCTCTCTATCTCTCTGTCTCTGTCTCTGTTCCATCTCTGTCCCTGTCGCTGTCTCTGTCTCTGTTTCTGCTCTGTCTCCCATTTAATTAAGACTGGATCGCTTAGCGCAGGCGAACTGAGGGACAATCGAACGAAAGAACAAATGCAGGATTTATTAATGTATGGACGGACTGACCCACGGGTAGATGGACACACTACTTTCCTGACGTGTTTATTGTACGGATGAATGGATGGATGAATGAATGAAAGAACGGATGAATGGACGGATGGAATGACGGACGGACGAACGGAATGATGGATGGACGAATGGTTTTGGACGAAAGCTATACGTGTCAGTTGAATGATAAGCTATTAATCGAATGATTGGTGGCAAAGTCAAAGTAATAATCACACCATCACAGAATCTTCCAACTGCCTTTAATTCCATTTTCCTTGTGCTTATCTGCATTGGCGCTCATCGCCTGCGCAATTAAACTCAAGTCGACCTCTGTCAATCATCTGCTCAACTATTCCATGATTGTCGACATATCAGACATATTTCGGTCCAATCAATTAGTCAGTTTGCGCTGGAGTCAGTCAGTCAGTCAGTCAGTCAGTCAGTTAGGGGATTAGTCAATCAATCAACTTATCAATCAGACAGATGAAAATTCGGACGGGCTGACAGTCAGAGGATCAATCAATCATTTCAATACTCAATAAAAAATCAATTAATGACTCAATTTCTCAAACGATTAATCGATCAACCATGCGTTTGTTTAATTATTTGATCAGTCGATCATTTTATTGCTCAATCAATCAATCAATCAATCAACTGTTTGTTTATTTGATTTATTGATCGATCGATCATTCAATTACTCACTCACTCGGTCAATCAATTCAATCAATAAATCAATCAGCATTGATAGATTTACAAGCGCTGTCAGTTGTCATATTTAGTGTGATGTATACTACTCTCTTCTCCGAGGACTTATTTATATCTTTCTCTAACAGGTCGCTCAATGAAACTGACTCGCATCTGGGAAGAACTGATCCGTTGGCGCGCATCATGCAATTGTCCCTGCCATCTGCTCTGCTGCTGCTGATACTGCTGCTGCTCGGTCTTGGCATCATTGGATGCTGCATCGTAGCAACTGGAGTCAGCTGCTGCAGCAGGCGCTTTAGAAATCGCCTCTTCCGAATAAAAGACAAGAAACGAGGTGGGAACTTCGTACAATAACTCCATGAGAAACGGTAGTGTGCAACTTAATTGGACATTTCTTACAATCAGAGGCGGCAGTCGAATCCGGACCTCTAAATAACATTTTTGTATAAAAATTAAATTTTCTGGATTTAACTGTATTAAAATCGTCTAAATTAACTCGTAGGATAATTGTGGGACCAGTCTGTGCCCCTAAAACTCGCCAGGCACCTCGGCATTTGGTGATTTTGGTCCTCTCGACGAGCCAGCTTACTACTTTGTATGGACTTTGTTGCAACTTAATTAGACCATTGCTATAAGTTAATTAGACATTTTTTATAACTTAATCAGAATTAAAACTTAATGAGTATAATTGAATAAAACTATATACATAATACAGCACAACTCAATAATAACTCCAGCATTACTTATTAGCACCATCGGTTTAACCGACCACCCACTGGCAGCCTTCCCTTTCTAGGCTTCACATTTACGTCACCTCTCTTGTCTGTATACCAGAACAATTACTATCTCTATTCTAGTCCATTCTATCCCCGTCTTATTCTATTCCATCCTTTTTTCCGTTATATTCTAATCCCAATAGATCATCCATTCTATTTTTTTAAATTTCTATTCTATTCCCGTCCTATTCTATTTTATGTATGTATGTATGTGTGTATGTATGTATGTAAGTATGTATGTATGTTACCCTTATACTATTCGGGGGGTTATTGTCCGGAGGTTATTTGCATCGGGGTAATTGTTCGGGGGTTAATTGTCCGGGAGGTAATTTGTCCTGTTACCATTATTTTTTATATCTATTCTGTTTCCATGGTATTCTACTTTCTATTTCTATTCTATTCCCATTATTTTCCATTTTTAGTCATATAATACTTCGATTCTATTCCAATATAATATTCTACTTATTGCATGTATGTTCTTTGCTGCAATTCTATCTCATTGAATTTTCATTAAATTCCAGTCGATTCTGTTTCTATTCCTATATAAATAGACTGTGTTCCAAAGAAGACCTTAACCAAGTTCAAGGAGTCGCGTTTCCTTCAGCGAACGCCCGTCCGTGACCTGGACAGCCTCTCCGGTCTGATGCACGGCCTGACGGGACTCTCATCGCCGGACCACCACCCACCTCCTGCTCCAATTACCTACCAGGACGATCCCATCACCGATGCTCATCGAGCGGACGAGGACGCCTCCCACAGACCCGACGGTTATCGGTTCGTACTCCAGCCAACGGCGCCTTCCCTGGCAGAGATCATGGGCCAGGAGTGGGGCTTGGGATGCAGCCATTGTCAGGGACATCCCTTCTCCCTTTCAACAGACGCTGCGTGTTGGTGGAGTAGCTTACAGCGACCGACGCGCGACCGTGAGAGGCAGGACTGCACGGCCTCGTCATCGGTCGATGGGTCGACCGGTGACCGAAGGGACGATCTCAACAGTGGCTCCCCCATTCGCTATCAGTTGTGCAGTAATCCATGTCCGTCTACTCCTCCTTCTCATCGTGGGGTTGAAGGATGTCGACAGTCGCAGGGAACACTCTCGCAGGTGGTGTCAGCGAACAGCAGACATTAGTGAGGGTCGAATGCTCCTAGGCATAGATTGTCTGGTGAGAAGGCCTTATAAACCCGAAGATCGGTATCTGAAGATGATGCCTCCATTGCAAGGCCATTTATGCATCCATCAGGTATTGTGGCCTTACGCAGTTGTCTGTAGGAAATCATGTCTGATGCGGCCACAACGATTGTACCTGCTTGCAGAATTTGCTTATGAGCGGTCTTGGAATAGGCAAACAAACAGAGAGACTGACTGACAAGCAGACACACTGGCACACATACTGACAGACGGACGGACAGAGACACAGACAGACACTCACAGGTAGGTGAATATGCAGACCATACGCAACGAGACAGACGCATATACACGGGACGCGGTCGTTCAATCAGTAGTCAGCTCTACTCGCGATCTAACGACTACGAGTTCTAACCTGCTGAACAATCCCTCGGTCAGCTTGTTCGCTTTGACGTCAAACGGCGGAACAGAACGAACTTCCGTTGGGTTCAAAGGTCATTATCAGAACGATACGAAAGCGAGAGAGAAGAGCTTACAGCGGCAACAAGCGCTTATAATGGACCTGTTTAATCGAAAGGTGGCTTAGGTAGCGATGGTTAATCGATAGGTGGCTTAGGTAGCGCATTCGCTGCAACTTTATCCAACGTGCGCTGTACACGATACAGCGTACAGGTGTGACACGAAGGTGTGTACAGTTGTACATAGTACATTCGAGGAGCACTGCAAAATGCGCTATAATAAGCGTCGTCCTCATACCTGCAGTTGATAATGTCTGCATTCCAAAGTTGAGGAGCGGACACACGACAGAGTAATTACTGCGAGTGAAGCACATGCGAATGAAGAAGTTGATACCCTGCGCTAGGCTTCCCAGTGGCGCTTTAGAAGTTTGGAGATTACAATTGCCATTATGATTGGTCATTGTCCTTAGACAGTGACCGTCTTCGAGCGGCGACTGGGACCTGCACCCTACGTGCACCAGACTGGGCCAACTTTTCATTGGGTCGCCGTGTCCATTTATATAAATGACTACAACGAATGTCAATCAGGTGCTGGTATTTAGAAGTTGCATCCGAACAACTGCAGCTCTTTGGTATTGTGCTGTCTATGTCGCTCGTCTGCTGTCTGCTCGTCTGCTGTGTGCCTCTTTGTTTTTAAATTCGATCGTCGGTGTGTTTCCTAACCTCTTAACCAGAGTGCAGCAAATACTCTTTAACATATTAAAGAATTTACCTGCTTACTTTTAAGCCAAACTAATGAACTTTAGGAGAACACAGAATAGCCCAGAATAGAAGGCTTTGAATAGTGGAAACAGTTGCGACGTAATCGTTCCCAGATTTTAGTTAGGTTCACCTCAGAAGAATATGTTCTCTCCTGAGGAATTTCTGAGGCCAATGAATTGCAGAGATTAGAATATTATTATTATTATTATTATTATTATTATTATTATTATTATTATTATTATTATTATTATTATTATTATTATAGGAATAGGTACGAAATTAAAATAAATAAAATAGAATAACAAAAAAATACAAAAGAAAAGCATAACGCAAAAGAATAGATTCGAATATAATGGACTAGAGTTGAACCAAACACGATAGGCTATTATCTTATGAATAAAGAAGAATTTCTGTGTGTCACTCTGTCCGGCGATGCATTTCCACAGTCTTACAGCTATTGACTCGTAACTTTCGCCTTGGCTCGGGAAACACCTGGGACACGCAGTAGAGGGATTCGTGAATCCCGCAGCTGCCTTCTTCCTGGTCTCCAGGGCCAAAAACCTACGACGCACCTCTCGCACACCCATAAAAGCAAAGCTTCCTTCTTATTCGCCAGGATCGTGTCACCTGCAATATATCGTACGCGTACTAGGAGTAAAGTATCGTTTGCACAGTCGGTCACGTGGGCATGTAATAT
The DNA here is from genome assembly GCA_959347315.1 of Bimastos eiseni. NCBI lineage: Eukaryota > Metazoa > Annelida > Clitellata > Crassiclitellata > Lumbricidae > Bimastos > Bimastos eiseni. Next base: position 11,916,763 of record OY365813.1, on the reverse strand, counting down.
AAACACTATTTATTTACATGTATATCTAGATTCAGTGCATGTGTCTGTCTCTCCGTTTGTGCATTTGCACACTTTTACAGCTATTCACTCTTAACCTTGGCCGTTCTCTCTGGGAACACCTCTGACGCCCAGTAAAGGGGCGGCGGCCGTCTTTCTTTTCGCCAGGGCCAAAAACCTGTCTTTTCCAGGGCACCGGGTGCCCCAGCTATTTATAATATATATGTTATATATTTATATGTGATAATGGCCTATCTGTACATCATATATGTATATATACATAACCATGTACAAAGTTAATAGGTCAGCACGAGAAAATGTTCAGTGATTACTGCATTGGTCACCTCTATAATTTATTATTACAACCTTGTCTGCTTTGGCCTCCCACTTTCAGGTACTTTACCATCCATTATACTGCATAGCGTATTAAAATTCTTGCTGAAACACACTGGCTTCCCATACACGCCTGCGTAAATATAACAATCGGTCTTCAACTATAAGGTCGACTAGTACTTCTTTCGCTAGGCTGCGGCGCTGGTTAGGCTAGATGACTGGTCGCCTTGTATGGCTGTCTATAGTTGAATTCTAATCCTGTAATAAATTGTCATCATTCGCAGGATAGAATTTATAAGAGTTTGCAAATTGGATGGATTTTATTCACACACAGATCACAAATACAAGGGCCAACAGGGCCTTACTTCGAAGTTCAGATATTTTTTAAATGTAGTAAGTGACCTTTCATAATGCATCTAGTCTAGATTCTGTAATAACCGACAATCGTATGAGCTATTGACTGGGTAATGAATTTGACAGTTGACCAAAGGATAAATTTCCTGAAGTCTAAGAGAAGCTGGGTGGCGAACCTGTCATCTCCTTTTGCAAAATAGGACACTGTGTCTACAATTGGAAGACTGGGTATCAGGTCAAACAGGTAATGTGCCAACGTTAATTGCCAGTAGGCTACGTACCTTTACCATATAGGGTGACACAAAAGTTCGTTCACCGTTTTCAAAATTTGTTTTCTCAATAACCGATTTATATTTTTTCTTGATATTTTGTCAGAGCACACAAATCAGTTAAAAGATATTGCTACAAATGTGGCTTTGATCCGGTCCATGGTTTCCATTATATATTAAAATAATTGAAAATGACTAGTTTCCCGGAAAAAACTGTCATGCGATGCAGTTTGTTCATTATGAAATCACGGTAAAACAATATATTTAGCCAAGTAGACCATAGCACAATATTGTTACCTAGGTTTTATAGACTTAGGCTATTAGTGTACAGTACTTTCGTTCTGCTTAATGGCAGCACGGACTCTATACGGTAGAGACTGGATCAGCAAATGAAGTATCCCAACTTCTATCGATCCCCACACTCGTTAGGGCGGCATTGGAGTTGTTCAACACTCTTTGACTTAGGATCTTTATAAATATAAAGGCTGAGGATCAATTTCTCAAAAGGTGAGATTCGGAGAGTTTTGGTGGTAAAATCTTTGTTTTTTCGTGACGGGAGTTTGTAGTCAAGCCACTTCGTCGTCACAGCTGATGTATAACAGCGTGCACCATCCTGCTGAAATGCTCCCGAGATCCTTGTCAACAAGTAACTTTCGTTGCATAACACTGTCGTTGTCTCTCGAACTCTGACTTCGCGTATTGCTCGAGAACGTAGCCTATATAATGAAATACTGTGAGTTCAGTTTGGTGCCATTTGGCACAAAGTGAGGCATGTGAAACCCCTGGCCATCATCTCACCCCCATATCATCACTGACGGACTAAACTTCATCTGTGGAGCAGACGAAATAGTTATTTTCCCATGAAACCAAAATTGTATCGTTTTGTGCATTCGGGACAAAAAACACATTAAACGGCGACTCATCGGTGAACAAAACATTCGACCAGCACAGTCTTCCGCAGTCCAGTGCCGACGTAAAGTAAGAGGTGTGAATAATATATTATTGTTAGATGTTACACTTTCTGAATTTAACTTGGTGCCGTGGACTCAACAACAGCGATAGAATATAATTATATTTACATATAATTATATTTACATATAATTAAATTTACAAATAATTATATTTACATATAATTAAATTTACATATAATTATATTTACATATAATTATATTTACATATAATTATATTTACATATAATTAAATTTACATATAATTATATTTACATATAATTATATTTACATATACTTATATTTACATATAATTATATTTACATAATACTTAACATTATGGGCCGTTTATAAAATCGTGGTATAACATAACATAACAAGGGTTTAAAGTGGTTCAGAAGACGTTTGGTCTGTGTTAAAACCACTGTTGCATATATATATATATATATATATATATATATATATATATTATAAGCGTTTGGCTGATCTCACGGGTGTCTAACCCACTCAATTCCTGATTATCGCTTTCATTCATTTCATATGTGCGAACGCCTATTCCATATTGACAAAGACGCACCTGTTTCGACCGCACATCACGTGCATAATGATCATGTTCAAACGTCACACACTCGGTGCGTCCTCTATGACGACTAATCAACCGTGGTCGCATGTTCTAGGAGACAGACGCCCGAATCTGTCTTCTTCAAGCGACAGAGCGGACTCGAGTTTTGCCGATGGGTGTATGTAACGGATATATATGGCATAGACCAGGTAGATTGTACATAATTATATGTCAAAGATAAGATATATTATATATATATATATATGCTAAATTATATATAATTATATATGCATATATATACATATTGCGAAGAAAGTTATCCATCAGCCAAATACCGTGTGTTTTTCTTTATTGTACACATCAATTAACTGTTCAAGTTTCTATGAGCTGTCGACACATGTGTATAGGAACTATGACGAGAAAAATCAAGTAAGTGACAGTTCTACGCCTACGCCTGACTAATATAGGCCTACGATACGATGAATAGAAGGTCCGTCTACTGAGAAGGAGGCGGACGAGAGGAGGAAGAAGAAGAGGAGGAGGAAAAAGAAGAAGAAAATGATGAGGAGAAAGAAGAGGAGGAAGAGGAGGTGGAGGAGACAAAAGAGGAGGTGGAGGAGAAAAAAGAAGAGAATGAGGAGGAAGAGGAGAAGGAAGAAGAGGAGGAGGAAGAGGAGGAGGATGTGAAAGAGGAGGAACAGGAGGAGAAGATGGAGGAAGAGACGGAGGAATAAGAAGCAAATGGGGAGGAAAAGAAGGATGAAGAAGAAAGGTGAAGAGGAGGAGAAGGAGGTGAAGGAGGAGGATGAAGAAGAAGAGGAGGATGAAAAAGAAAATGAGAAGGAGGAGGAGCTCCCTCCCTATCAACTTGTGGTCCATGCTCTGAAATTTATTCAGAGACCATAAGAAGCATAGACTGATTGACTACAGATGACTGCATGCGCTGAAAACGAATGAACAATGCTAATGCCTTCATTACAATTTCAACAATGATAATATCAATAACCTATTAACAATATTCGCATTATTAATAATAACAGTCATAACAGAAATGAGAAAAATATTGACAACTATTGCAACGACATATAACTGCGACTATAATGATGATGATGATGATGACGACGACTACGATGACGACGATGATGATAACATTAATAAATATCAACAGCTATGGTAGAACAACAAAAAAGATAATGACCATAATAGTAGCGATAATAATAATAATTACAACAACAATAAAAGTTTGATCTAGTAAATTAAATGGATGCAATCAAGAAATATAAAGTTAATAGACCCTACATGTTCGAACTCAAAGTAGCATCCTGAACTTGTCTTAGAATACCCTAAATAAATTTAGAGCAATCTGCAACTCCATATGAATTATCGTAACGTTTGATGACGACATCAGGTATAATTAGAGATAATTAACTAGTTTAAATCTTAGACTTCCATCTCAGTACCAACTCAATGAAGCCAGTAAATAAATCCGTTCAAATGTAAGATTTAAACTTAAGACCACACAACTTCAACAACTTCAAAGTTGGCGTCGTAGGTCTCAATTTTAAAATTATTGCAACTTTCTTGTAACATTAACTATACACTTGAGAATTCAATGTCGACTTCATTTAACGAAATTAATAATAACATTTCAATTACAACATCGGACATTGGTAACAAACTGTATGAACAACCATATTTTAGATAGGCTTACTAACACCAGTCAACACTAGGAACGTACGTAAGCCTACATGTAGACCCAAACAACCGTTGTGACGTATGACCTTGTAATAATTCTGAATAATGTCAACGTCGTTAGTGGGGATTTAACGGCATCTCCTAACATCCCTTTAAACCGAACGTCAAATTCTAAGGTCAGTACAGAGTTTGAATGACAAACTCAACTCAATGTCAGAGTAACACATTATTCGTATACACATCGTCTAAGAGCCGTATGCATTGGCTGTTTAAATAACAGTGAGCTATGAATAAATTACAACGTTTTGCACAAACGAGGCCTATTCAACAGATTGATCTATACAGAAAACTATATGTTTTGTTCTAACCTACCCTAACACAGTCATCACTAATACGGAGAACAAGAGACTGGCTAAAAAGCTTCTGGCTATCACGATACACACTAAAATGACGTTATAAGAAATCAACTAATGGCCTAATTAACCTGTTAAAAGAATAATCTATATAATAATGACAGCCGCTTTAACACGATTTAACATTTAGACAAAATAAAATAAACTCATTTCTGCTTGAACGGCACAGCCAGTCAACCATACTGTATAAAAATGTCATGACACTGCGCCGAAAAATAAATGTTTCGTACGAAATATGGAATAGTATGTGACAACATTAACGGTTTCTTAGTAACAACAAAACAATTTCGTTTTCCACCAGATAAAGACACTGCGCAATTCATACACCTAATCAAGGAGGTAGACCAAATTACGTGTTGAATAGGATCATTAAACTTTCTCATTCGATAACGATATTTTATGGAAAAATTTTCATATTAAACCATCGAAACTGTACAAGCGAATTATTTAAGCTGTGACTACTGCGACTTGAAAGAATAAGGGTGGCGTCAGTTTCCGCAAACTTGTTTGAAGATCAGGAAAAAAGAAAGAGATACAGCTTCCAATTAGAGTCATAAATATCTTACGACTTGTACGTTGCTTAGTTGTTTGTAATAGTTATTTGCTTTGAATCTATTCTTGACGTCTTCTGACGGCCTAGTTCATTCTCCCACGCATCACACAAATTCCTACGACTTCTTAGTTATTGAATTGGACGTTTGAGGTATTTGAGAAGGTTTGTGTCTATAAGCTCAGTTATAAGAACATATCCTAATCCTCGTCACTGTTTACATAATTCGAGCGCTTCTGAGTAGGTATCTTGAAAGGGCGCTAAATAAATGTTCGATAACATTACATCAGTATCTTTTACTCTTTCCGCTATTCTTTACAATATACGATGAACCATATATCAGTCCTTTCTTAGTGTCAACAAGTGACCTTAATGTTCGTTGAGGAACCGCGACCACTAAAGGCTAGTCACCCTGAAAGAGCTTCATGCCGAAGAGCATAACTTTGGAGAGGGCACGTCGGAGATAGGAACAATGACTAAGTGGGGATTGTGTGACCCCAGGTCGTTCTGTGTCAGGATACAGCTATTCGTTTTGAATCCCTATAAAAAATTTCAGATTGCGTTGAATAGACACCCAGATTGTCAATGAATCAAAGTTCCACTCTGCTACATACAAAAGTTTCATCGCAAGCATTAACTTTGCATACGACTCTCCTGTAAGTATTGCCCGTAATTTCTGACGGCAAACTATAGTCTACTCTAAATAGAACACAATGAGTGTCTAGTACTGAAACATAGCGTGGCGTTGTACTAATTGTGGCCTCTTAGGTGTGGCCTGAGTGTGCGCGCTCCTCAATCTTTGTTGATCTTCGGATCGCATTTACAAAAATCTTTTGTCGGCTCATTGACTGGTTTCTCCACAATAATTAACAGAATAATTAACAGAATGACAATCTGGATTAGGTCTACCGTCGTACACAACGAGGCTGTTTCGGACTTGATTTAAAATTGCGCCGGAGAACAAAGAGGCGATTGCCCAAAACTGTCACTCTGTCAGCGCTTGTGAATAAGCTGGTGCCCTGCGCTTAGCTTTCAAGTGGCGTTTTAGAAATTTGGAGATTACGATTACGATGCCGAGAAATTTCAATGATTGGTGGCTACATATAGGCCTGGCCTAGATTTTAATTTAGGGCCTCCAATCCGCATTTTGACTTGGGCGTCGAACTTGGATGCAACAATTTGCTGATTGAGGGTGCTCGATGCATTACAACAGAGATCACCTTATTGCAAAGTTACTAAAGTACTCTATGGTTTTATAGAGAAAGGATTTTGCAGACGTACTAAGATGTATGGTCTCCTTTTCTAATGGACCGAAGTTCTATGTTTTTAACAGGGCTCTAAGAGTCATGAGATTGAATTAAGTAATAAAGACCAAGCAAGCACTGTTACCAGACATATCTTACGCCTATGGGCATTATGGTTGCGCCATGTGTAAGAGCTGATGTACCTTGAACGACTGTACCGCAATCTGTTGACTCTAGGACACGTATTAAGAGAGACTGGTGACAACATCATCTAACTTCTGCGTACTTCTTCTGGCCTCTAATACAAGACGTCGCCAGACGACGGTTCCTACGTATTCTCGTTGAGTCCACGGTTGACACTCCGCCACAGCTGACAATACTTCTCTCGGAATGTGTGAAAAACTTGGAAATTCTTGGGAGCCTGACGCATTTCCAGGAATTGCGGTCGGCTGTGGTGATACTCTGGCCACGGAGGCAAGCCCGGTGAATTTGGGTCTCTGCGAAGTAAAAGGCGAAATGATCATCGTATGAGAGAAGTAATGCTGACCTTTCACGTAGTAAAGTAATGCTGATTAAATAGTAACGATAACTTAAAGTAACCCTTTTGGTTGGCCAAAGAAATATTAAACATCGCCTAATAAATCAAAGGGCAAAATGAAAGGATGAAAGGATGAAATAGAGATCATTTTGCGAAAAGGAAGATGGAAATGAACGAGACAAGTGTTCCGTATATATATATATATATATATATATATAGTGGACAAAAGATACAGGAGTCAACTAGAACCATTGAATTCGGATAATCCATTTACCGGCGATAATGATTTGAATTCATGAGAAGAGAGGAGGGTGAAGAAAATAAAAAAAGGCGACAAGAAATTATCGAATACATATTGGTTTGGAGATAGTGTGGGAAAGTAATTCCACTGAAATGGCACGACGTTGCATCGCTGAAGTGCGCTCAAAATGAGCGATAAGTTCACCTCAAGATGCAGAACGAAGATGCCCACGGTCGGACAAACCTTAGGTGGCCCATTGATACGTATTAATACAACTGCATTGATAAAGCTTCGGTTATTGGTTTTTGGCTGACGGCGAATCAGACGTGACTTCCGGTTAGGGAAGCGAGAGTCTCGTGAGTCTGTGCTTACATATGGAACAATGTTAAATACGTCAATTTCAAAGACATTTTTCAAGAAATTCAGTCTATGGCCTGAAAAGTTAACGAAGGTGATAGTTTTATACGTCACTCAGCTCAAAGGCCATGTGCTGCTCTTAAATAGTTCTCCATCGTTGCTGAGAAGTTATTAGTGTGTTAATGCAAGAAGCGTAGCTGCCCGCCGCCGATGCATTCATTCAGAGCACCACACAAATTACAATATTGAAATCAATCACGACACCAAAATGTTTATTCATCGCTGTCGTCTGTTCTGATCTGCTTCAAAGAACCCAGGGATTGCCCTAACTGAGCGATAATACAAACTTTCAGAGGCAATCAGCTATCCAGTAACTATTAATACATATCAATGGGCGGGCCAACAAAGCTCCCGCTAGATGCGTTCTCTGACTGACATCGCCAGATCCAATGCGCTGGGAAACAGGAAGCCAGTGGAGCACGTTACGCATATATTGAAGAAGATGGTTAAGTTTCTAAATACCGTCAACACGGCTTTGTAGGAGGCAACTATAAAGTAGTGTCGTAAAGTTGACGAGTGTACGTAAGCAAATTGGAGTATGGTTAATATCACGAAATATATCCATTAAAATGATAAATGAGAAGTTAAGAGAGGTATGACAGAAAAGGGGATGAAACTTTAAAGACGACCTTGATCGCAGTCAGCCATGATGCTAACAGCTTCCATGGGAAAGACCGACACAGTGCAACTGTGAGTCCCCTCTGTGGTTCCCATTCTCTTTGAGCCAAGCCGCCTCAGAAGATACAACAGATGAGGTAATTGATAACCTGTAGAGTGATGAAGCGCACAAGGCGAGCTCAAACCAATGTATTCACAATGGGAAGACCACGTTTTAGCCAAGTAGTTCCTGATTTGTTTTAGTCAACAAACGTAATTCACTAAAGGAGACGGAGTATTCAGCCCTCCCATCACTAAGATCTCACTTGCCAAAGTAGACAAAAGGATCAACCAATCGTAATCCAACATCTTCCTCTTAAGCTATTGGAAGAACTAGCTTAATTCTCCTTGTGATTATTAACAGGTGAATTTGAGTTTGTCGTCGCCGAGCAGCCTCTCATAGCTCTGCCACTGAAACACGTGTGTCAGGCTACGATAGTAATAGTTGGCCATGATAATATGCTATAGCTAGTATCTATAAGGTCTCGTCGTCGGCTCGAGTCTGACTGAGGAGAGCGAATGAATATATAGGGAGACACATTTCAGCTTTGGCAGAATAGACCATGATGAAACTCTTAAGCAATAATTGGTTTAGAAAAACTCATTCGAAACTGGTGTTGGTCGTTCAATATCAAACAAAGAATATTCTGCATACCTAAAGCCAAATTTTTCAGAGAAGCGGGCAACGCTGATAAGACTATCTGCATACGTATACATACCCCGTTTTGGCAAAGTTTGCCCAGTAGGTCATGATGACCTTGGCAAACTCCACTTCATCGCTCGTATATCCTCGAGATTCGTTCAACGGCATTCCAAACGTCCACTGCAATTGATCGAAACCAATATCATGATAACTTACAAACACGCCTCCCTCTATGCTTCTAAATTAAATAGATTTGTTTCCTTCAGGATCAACTCGACTTCCTTGAGCTTCATCTAGACTTCAAATCATGTCTCAAGGCAGTGCAATAATTTAGGAATATAATTGTACACAAATTCCATGAAATTGGATGCACGGATATGAGCTTATTATCCTAATTATGGCAACTAATTGTATGTTCTGTCGACCAAAACCTATTAATCAGGGCCTTGTACAGCGGCATTTGCTCTCATATTCTTTGTCTGATATGTCGTCAGCGTTTGCACAGGTACAATTAACACAACATTCACAATTCGTAATTATCGTAAGCTCCAAATATCTAAAGGGCTGCTCCAAAGTTAAGTACAGGGCACCAGCGTATTCCCAATCGCTGTAGGGTGCCCTATAGGCTACTAGTTGTGATACGCTGCAACCTTGAAATTGGAGAGTAGGGAGCCAGCCTCCACTGAAAGAATAAGTAGTAGCTGGGCGAGTCTTGTCACTCCCAATTGCTGAGCATAATTGACTGACGCTTAGTCATTAGAAATAGTAGGTCTTAATGAATTGACAACACGCTAATAACAATAATAATAATAATAATAATAATAATAATAATAATTTTCCAGCGCTTAGCTACTGCAATCCAACGCTTTGATGCGGTTGCCTTCAGAGGCACATTTGCCCTACCACACACTGCCGAGTGAGTTGCCGTTCCAGAAAACCATCGGATGTTGTTTGTATCGCCTGAGGGATTATTAATACCTCGGGCAAAAAAATAATAATAGTAATAATAATAATTAATATTCTAACTAATATTCTAGACCCCAAGGGATCATGTTTATCCCGGGGCATAAAAGAATAATAATAATAATAATTTTAGCTATTGTTGCAGCAATATCACAGTAGCAGAAGTAGGAGTAGGCCTAGTGTAATAGTAGTAGTAGCAGTGATAGCAGCTGTAATATATATATATATATATAGTAGTAATGGTGATAATAATAATAGCAAACAAATGCATATATTGGATGTACATGTGTTAGTGGAATTACTACCTGTACATCTGCTCCGTGAATGACTCCCATCCACATCGGCCAGACCTCGATGGACGATCGATAGGTCAGATAGTAGAAGTAGGTCTTGCTTCCAGTCCTGCTGTAGATCTCCGCCAGTTCCTCCGTGGGACAGGTGAAGCTTCGATCCCCGCAGACCTTGTCGAGGCTGTCCCTGTTCGCCGCCCCATCCTCTCCTCCCTTCGTCTCGTACAGGTCCTTGATCTGCTGCCGCTGCTCCTCCGTAATGTCCCAAGCGATCTGATCAACCCCCTTCAAGTACATCGACCTGTTCTGCAGACTTGGACTATCCTTGTGAAACCCGGGCAGAGCGTAGACGATCCAGTAGGTTCCCTCGTCTCGGTTAACCCCCAGCAGGGCCTCCTTCTTCTGGAACCTTCCGCTCTTCAGCATCCTATAGGGGGTGTCCGGCAGGAAGTCCCCATCGACCGTCGGTGCCCAGGGGAACACCATGAATCGACCATCCACCCATTCGTTGTCCCGGATGAAGGAGGCGTTCAGTCCACGAAGACAATGGAGCAGCTCCTCCGTGTCCTGTTGCATGCATCCCACCTTTTCCAGGAACGTCTTGGAGCGATCGCGGGCCTGCTGTGTGGTCATGACGGACCAGTGGGAATCGGGGGACCCGCTCTGGTAGATAGCCCGACGGAAGAGGTTCTGGCTGTGGTGCGACATCTGGTGTAAACCGGCGCTTGAGGCTCCGGAACTCTCACCGAAGATTGTCACTCGGTCAGGGTCCCCACCGAAAGCCTCGATGTGATCGCTGACCCAACGCAGGGCCAGGACCTGGTCTTTCATCCCGAAGTTCCCTGTCAGGAAAGGAACGTTTGAACGCCCTTCCTCATTGTCAGCTTATTGGTATATAATGTACTACACAATAGTACGTATGTATGTATGAATGTATCCAAGTCGTAAGTATGCATGCATGCATGCATTCATTCATTCAAATTTTTATAGTGCCTCTCAAGGTACCTAACCAAAAGCACTAATAACTCCACCAACGAAATAAAGGTAAGTTTTCAAATGACCATAAAGAGCACCACAACAAGATTTAGGTAACAGGCGTAAGGACAAAGAAAGGTCATTCGAAACCCTTATACGGGTCTACGTTTGTGTATCTATGTCACTTGTATGTGTGCATATCCTCGTACATGACTTCCAAGATGACAGCTCTGTCAAAGATCGCTCTTCAATCAGCATCTATACTGCAAAGTATGTTGTTCCTGGTACACGTCTTGTCATCCGCCGACGGTCATTCATAGATGCTGGTCCCTCCATCTGGAACTCTCTTTCTCCTCAGCTTTCCAACTTTCTCAGCGAAACTGTCTTTCGTTCCAGGCTGAAAACCTACCTCAAGCACTCTAGCTATGGATCTTAACGGTTGATTGCTCGGCTTCTAAAAGGCATTATCAACTGTAGTGGTAGGCCTACTGTATAATTGCATTGGTATTATTCATGCCATATGCGCTTTTGAGTATCTCGTAAGAACGTAAGTACTAAAAGTAACGTAATGTAATCGAACATTTATGTGTGCGCCCCTTCAAGATGTCTACTCAAAGGCGCTCTCTGCGATGGCTAACATATAGGTTGAAAAGAGTCATCAGTGGTGGGCGCACGCACAAGCTTGGAACCAACCAACGGATTCCTGTCCCCAGCTCACAGATGGCATGGATGTTCAGAGTAAATACCGCAGAACCGTATTTAAATTCTGCACTGTCCTATAACCTGCCCCCATCCCCAGTGTCCCGTCTTCCCAATTTACCTTTGATTCGCCCGTCTCCTGTGCTCAGGTATCCGAAGCTGCCGACTCTGTAGTTGAAAGCAACGACGATAACGTCAGCGAAGGCAGCCAACGCTTTTCCATCGTAGACCCAGAGAGCGTTTGAACCAGCGAAGAATCCACCGCCATAAATCCAAACCTACAGACGAACGACGACACAGCCAACCATAGCAATTCCAAACCAGGTCTTTACTCAACGTTATAAGTATACATGTATCTTCTTTTATTGAACATGTCAGGCTGGCAAACCGCAGCAAGTTACATTCATCAAAACACAAGTAAAATGCTAAGCAAGGTCTTCGTTTAAAACAAGGTCTTCGTTTGAAACTAGGTCTTCGTTTGAAACAACGTCTTCGTTTGAAACTAGGTCTTCGTTTGAAACAACGTCTTCGTTTGAAACAAGGTCTTCGTTTGAAACTAGGTCTTCGTTTGAAACAACGTCTTCGTTTGAAACTAGGTCTTCGTTTGAAACAACGTCTTCGTTTGAAACTAGGTCTTCGTTTGAAACAACGTCTTCGTTTGAAACAAGGTCTTCGTTTGAAACTAGGTCTTCGTTTGAAACAACGTCTTCGTTTGAAACTAGGTCTTCGTTTGAAACAACGTCTTCGTTTGAAACTAGGTCTTCGTTTGAAACCAAGTCTTCAGCGACGGCTAGAGCGCGAGACGGCGTCGCTACGGTCGCTTAATCGACTTAGAGAAATGTCCAATTGTCCATTGCCTATACAAGGAAGACAGTTTACTTCATGACTGAGCGGAGGCGCTTGTAACCCAATCGAGACTTTGTTAGTGGTCCACATTGCAGTGGACTATATTAATAACACTGAATTTCGTTGCCCTCCATTTCATCACATTAACTTGCATCACGTTACACCATAGTCTTGTTTAATGACCCATTTCGTTCGTTGCATTCGAATTCGTAACACTTCTTTACATCACATAACACTGTACTGAATTAAATTAAATTACTACATCCAAAAGGCGTCACCAACCATCACATGCCATTAGATGACCTAATAAGAAGAGCGAAAGGGATTCTACCATGACTGCCTTTTTCTCTGAACTGGTTTCCCTCGGAGTCCAAATATTCATGAAGAGACAATCCTCGTCCAATGGATTTCGTGGATTCCACATTTCTGATCCGAAGAATCCTGGAAACGTCGCCTCGTCCAAGGTCTGAACGCAAGAGTTCCGGTTGTCCGTCGCATCATAAGGATCTACGGATGGAAGGAAACACGACTACTAGGTTTTGAGTCTCTCCAAGTGGCGACATATAAAATGGGCATTTTTAATTACAATTGCAAACATAACATCACCAACTGTGATGTATTGTATAAAAAGGAAGAAGAGAACGCAGAAGAACAAGACGAGGAACAGGAAGAAGAAGAAGAGAAGAAGATGATGACGGTGATAATGACAATAATTATGATGCCATTTTCTAAGATGACGATGAGATGGTGATGATGATGATGGCGGTGGTTTTGATGATGATGGCAGTGATGAGGATTAGGGTGATGATGACGATGGCGATAATGATGAGAATGGATGATGATGATAATGACGACGATGATAATGTTGTGGGTGATAACGATGATGATGATAAAGACGACGATGATGGTTACCTTGAGGTAGAGAGTCCAGTGGTAATGGATCGGCGTAACGCAGATCTTTAATGGGTGGAACTGCGAAGGGTATTCCGAGATATTCGTTGACCTCTTGACCTTGAGGAGAGATTGCAATGCGCCCGTGTATCGTTCCGACTTTAGTGTGAACTGCTGCCTTTCGATAATCTACAGAAAATGGATTATTAATCGTGAAAATATTAAAAATGCTCAAGTGTATGCAAGTACGCAGTAATAATACCGAAAGTACCAGTACTTAAGATACTAACGGTACTGGGGTTTGAAACTAGGTCTTCGTTTGAAACAACGTCTTCGTTGTACCAGTACTTAAGATACTAACGGTACTGGGGGTCAACAATACTAAAGCACTAGTACTAAATATACTAAAGTGATGGTACTTAAGTTATTAGTACTAAAATACTAAAGGTCCAAGCAGATATATTTTATTGATTGACTCAATTAGTAGCAAGCAGCAGTTGGGAGTAATTGGTTAAGTGTCACTAAGTGGGAACTTAAGAGAATAACAGAGGACTTAGCTAGTTAAATAGATATATACTGGTACACCTCACCTATCGGGAGTGACATATTCGCTTAGAATTCTAAATGTATATATATATATATAAAGTGATTAGTGATTATATCTGTATAATATATCTATATAATATATATATTGCATAATATATAATATATATACATTTAATATATATATGTATAACATATATGTTTAGTATATCTATATAATATATATTGTATAATATATATTATATATATATGTATATATATATAGTCTATATGTGGTTTATTTCTCATGGAATCGAAATGCATTCGATGTGCGGCAGATGAAATGAAGCGTCGTAAGAAGATGAGATGGGAAATAACAGACGCAGACGATCAACAGAAGAAAAGAAGCAGCGACGACTCAGCGAACGTAATTGAATTCCCTCCTCTGCAACAGACAGAGGACGACACAGTCCTCGCACACACCCCATCCTCATCCTAACTCTCCTCCCTCCTCCCCTTCTAATCCTCCTCCTCCTCACCTCCTCCTCAGACGGGACCATCAAAATGACGAATCTGGATTGATGCTGCGCTTGGACAGAAAACCATATTCGTCGGATTAGTGGCATCCACCTCCTCCTTCTCATTCTCCTCCTCCTTCTCCTTTTCCTCCTCCTCTCTCACCTCTCCTCCTTCTTATCTCACATCCTCGTCTTTTCTTCCCTTCTTTCTCCTCTTTTTCCACATCCACCTCCTTCTAAACATTTACCTACTCTCCACTTCCTTCTCCTCCTCCTCCTCCTCCTCTACCGCCTTCTCTTGCTCCTCGTTCTCCTCCTCCTCGTTCTCCTCCACCTCCACCTCTTTCTCCACAAACCTCCTCCGCTCTTTTCCCTCCTTCTACTCCTTCTTCTCTCTTCCTCCTCCTTCCCCTCCTCCTAGTCCTCCTCCTCCCACCTCCTTCCCTCCTCTTCTTCTTCCTTCTCCTATTTCTCCTCCTCCTCTTCCTCTTCTATTCCCTGTGCTTCTCCCTTTCTCCCTCCTCCTGTTCCTCCTCCCCTTCTCCTCCTGCTCCTCCTCCCACCTCCATCCCCGACACGCAGTCGTCTGATAAACCGTCTCCCATTTTCGAGAGATGTCGCCCATCTGGAATCTTCCATCGACGACATTCCGACTCATGTTCTCCAATTGTCTGCCTATGCGCTGGCGCAAGAGACAATCTCAGTGGGTCTCGTAAGATCCACGACAACCGTTCAGTCTTCATAACATGAAACGTGTTCCACATCGATCGATGTTTGGGAGCAACAACAGCTGCTGTTGTTGCTCCCAAAGCGTAAAATTGGAAAGAGATAGCTTACGCCGGAGTCACCTGATGATGATTTTGACGTAACACAAAAGGAGCACAATGTCTTATATCACCTATTCTAATCTATTGCAGATGGATAAATCTTCTGCGGCCGAACCTTCGGCCAAAAAATAAGCGAAAATTCTACTTCTACGGCCGAACCCACATAAAATTTAGCGCGTCGTGAGGGTCGTTTAGGTCGGGGTCAGGGTTAGTGTCGCTTTTAGACATATATGAAGAACTTTCAGTGTGTTTTAATGCCGAAGTCTCGGCCGCAGAAGCTCCACGCATTGCAGATATATGAAATGGGAATCAGTGTAATATGATTCTTATAAGTGCGTCAAACGATGCAAGTATCCACGTAGCGGCGAAAGACCTGTTTTTTTACCATTCGTTCTACATCGGATATTCTAATTCTTACAATGCAATCAGAGACGAAGACTTAGGGGGAACAGAAGCGACGGTTTCTTCCGAAATTTCAGTTGGGAGATGGAGTTCTTTATATTCTCCAATATTTCACACCCATTTTTATAAATTCCACAGTGTTTGACAATGTATTTATTTTCTTGTTTGTGTCCGTGTTCGAAAAGTGCCGTTTTAATTCGACCAGTCCCTCGCAGGCCATATTTTTCTCCACCTGTCCTCACAACCCAGGACCAAGTATCCGCCACTGCAATGTAATGTAATATAATGTAATGTAATATACTCGAGCATTAATATTGCAACCAATCAAGATATCTACTCAGAAGCGCTCTCTACGCTGGCCTAAATGATGTTAAATGACATTGTGAACAAGAAAAAAAATTAGTACATCTGTTAGCGAAACTAGGCACATGAAGCTGAAAGAGTTGCCAGTCTAGTGGTGGGCCCACGCACTAGCGTAGAACCAACCAATGGATTCCCGTTGACAGCAGCTGACAGATGGCATGGATGTTACAATATATACAATACCAGTGATTTATGTGCAAGAGAGATAGGACATCGTTGGTTAGTGAGCCTCTGTTCAAGGTCCCTTACTCAATAACTGCTATGCGGGAGCCTCGAATCCCTACTCTACGCATTACAAGGCGAATTCCATAACCAATCGGGAAACCACGTGTCATACGCCACCCATTGCGGTTTTACTGTGGTCTTCTGTATTGGCATGACCTTCCTTCCCTCTCTCAATGCAGTCTCGTCGTTCCGTAGTTGCCCTTGGCTTGGCCGCAGTTTGTCAATATGGTCGGTCGGTCTCTCTCTGATTGCCTTCGGGTTGTCTGGTATTGTTTGGTCTTAGGCGCCGCATGGACACGCATACATCGATGCGACGGAGACCACCGTCTTCAGGCGACCGCGTGATGATGAATTGCTCGTGCGCACCAACACACAGACCGACCGACAGACGGATAGACAGACGGACACACAGACCGAAGGACGGACGGTCACACGGAGGAACACATTGACCGATCGACGTACGGACGGACACACGAATCGACGGACGGACACACGAACCGACGGACGGACACACGGACCGACGGGGAGACAGACGGATGAACACACAGACCGACAGACCGACGGACGAACACACGAACCGACTGACGGATGGACGAACGGACGCACAGACCGACGGATTAAGTGGGTGATGGAAGGACGAATAGACGGCTGAGTGGAAGGACGGATAACTGGACGGATTGACGGACGGATGCATACGTCAATAGAAGCAGATATACAGAGACTCAAGAAAGGACACACAGACGGACGGAGAGAGAGTGAGAGAGAGAGAAAGAGAGAGAGAGAGAGAGAGTGAGAGAGAGAGAGAGAGAGAGAGAGAGAGAGAGAGAGAGAGAGAGAGAGAGAGAGAGAGAGACCGACGTATGGATTGGCAGAGAAAAGAACAGACGAGAAGGCAGAAAGAAGGACAGTTGGACGATGGCTGGGTGGATGGCTGGATGGATGGATGGGTGGATGGAATGGATCGATGATGATGATGAACTGTTCCCGAAGTTGTTTCCTCCCTTCAGATCGATTCCAGTGACAGTGGGGGTGGGAGGATGGGCGGTGCACCATCTTCTGTTGGTGATGAGCTGTGATCTTATTGCTTCGATTGCCCCTCTCCCATCTTTCCTCCCTCCCTCCCACTTCTTCCCTCCCACTACCTCCTCCCTCATCTTTTCCGGCGACTGCAAATGTCCTTCGGGAGGATGGCGGTCGGCTTGCAATTATCGCCCTACCGCCGTCTCTCTCTCTCTCTCTGTCTCTCTCTCTCTCTCATCTCGCTACCCGCCTCCAATCATCGGTCTTGTAATTGTGCACTTGCCTTCGCACGGCCATTGTTTGCGCTTCTCTCGATTATTTCCTCTCTCGTGAATTCTCCTCTCTTTGGCCCAACGTCTGCAATTAAGTCCATAGGACACGTGTTATTATCTCTCGTTCATTGTCTTTACACCTGGCTCGAGATCTACTGCAAAGGAGCTGAAGATCGGCCTATATGCATGCATATCCTATGCAATGCATGGATGCTCTTTTACGTAGCATACATACACGCATTACTGAATACAAATCGGCATACATACACGCATTCGATACAATGCATTACTACAATACAACCAAAATATGATATTGCCCCTCTTACAATTATTTCAGAAGTGCACACATGCTTCGACGGTGCAACTACAGCTGTAATGCAGAGCAATTGTGCGTGAAGGATTTGGTCAAGGTCCCTACATGAACACAGTAACTCATAGACACATGCATGCAAACATAAATGCCCACATACACACATGCATGCAAGACAGAATTCATACATGTATATATATGTATACATACATATACATACATGGTTTGCACACGTAGACACTTTGGCCTATACACAAACACATTTGAAAGATATTCACAAGCAGACATGCATGAATATTACAGATGCATATCTTTAGTCGTTTATGCATATACAATTAAACATATACATACGCACATGTACGTGTATGCAAGAACAGATGCATGAACATATGATAACAGCATGCACAGATATCGAGACGCATACAAGCAGGCAAACTTACGGAGTCGATATAGAAGGACAACGACACTTCCTCCCGCTGCGATCAGTAGAACACCGACGACAAGAACGCAGAACAGACAGCGTCTGTTCTCACGACGTCTGCAAGAACAGAACAGAACCAAACAATTATTGTTATTAGAAGCTTCTATAGCGCCTACGTCTAATACACGAGACATCAACCGATGAAGCACCAAGTCCAAGTAATTGACTTAGTCTGAATGTGTCCTGTCAACAGTTTAGAATTTTTCTCAGTGGAAAAATCTAATTGTGCAGTTGAAAATAAGCTTAGACAATTTTTGCTCCTGATATTTAGAAAAAGTCTTTTTACCCCACATTTTTAAAATCTGTGTCTTGAAATGATCTTTTTCGTAGAAGATATCTTGCCAATCCAGCCGCGCATCTCTTAGTCTCCGCTTTAGGTTTTCGTCACTTGGCTAATTTGTCCTCGGGTGACGACAGCAGCTAGATTAGCAGTAAGCCCATACCATTGAAGCTGTAGCCTACGTTCACACCACATGATAAAACCCTATCAATCATATGTAGACCTATAATACGTTTTGTGGACGGATTCAGCTCTTGCTGCTAAGGGTAAAGCGGTGGTAGACCTGAAGTGTCTGGCTTGCATGACTATAGGAGAGGATCAAGTGACTCCAATGACTTAGGGGATGATTAAGTGGCTCCAATGACTATTGGAGAGGATTAAGTGGCTCCAATGACTATAGGAGAGGATTAAGTTGCTTCAATGACTATAGGAGATGATTAAGTTGCTCCAATGACTATAGGAGATGATTAAGTTGCTCCAATGACTATAGGAGATGATTAAGTTGCTCCAATGGCTATAGGGGATGATTAAGTTGCTCCAATGACTTAGTGAGATAGACGCCCCTGGATGGAAGGAATTGGAAAGTAGCGGAGGTCCTGACCTTTCGACTGTTCCGTTGGGAATGGTAATAGTAGTGTCTGGCTTGAAGTTGACTGTCATCTGAAGTTTCGTGTTCTCTGTGACTGTCGTGTGATTCGACTGTCGCTCGTCGGAACCGTCTCCCGCCAAGTCCTGGTAAGACACACGAATAACCAACCATAGACATAATAATGAATAAGTCTTCTGCGGCGGAAAGTTCGGCCGGAGTACAAACGAAAACGTTACTTCTACGGCCGAACACGTAAAAAATCTGGCGAGTGAAGAACTCTGCGCATTCGCAACCTTTGGCGTATGCCTACAGTTAAAAGCACATAAAAATTAAAAGGGTCCTTAGGGTCAAGGCTAGGGTTAATATCATTTAAAGACATTTGCAAAGAAGTTTGGCCGCAGACGTTATTTTACCTTGCTCTGAGATGCCGAAGTTTCGGCCGCAAAAGCTCCACGCTATAATAATAGTCCAATCAGAGTACAACATTAGCCGGGGGAAACATCGACCCAGCCGAGCTAACTCAATGAAGGGGACTCAGATGGGACTGGCCGTGAATAAGCCTCATCAAGGTGCAATTGCACGAGAAAGGAGGAACGTGTGGGACGTTTTGTTCGAAAGGAAGTGGGAGAAAGAGAAGAAAAAAGAACGAGAGAAAAGATCGGGAGACTTTTCACAGGGACGGGAAGGAATGGAAACTGACTGTATTGTTGTGGATGAAACAACGATAGCGAGTGAAGGAATGAGATGAGAAAATGGAAGAGAAGGAGGAGCCTGTTTACAGGCTATATTCGAATTCAAGCGCGAGTATCCGCTTTCGAATGCATGCATTTATATACTCATACTACCGTCAAAATTATACATATTTGTTAAAATATATATAAAAAATATTAAAATACATAACATATCCATATATGTGTTTGTATACATGTATATATTCACATGTTTAAGATATATATCCTCTTCTCCTTCCTACAGAGCAGATAAATATTCGTCTTGCTCTATATAAGAAATCCATCTACATAATATATACATGTAGATGGCTAACCTTAGCATAATTATTAGCATAATTATTAGCATAATTATTAGCATAGTTATTAGCATAATTATTAGCATAATTATTATAAGGTTCCCCGCTCCATTCTTCACTTCCATCCAAGCTGCATCAGAGTTCCCCACTGCTGGTGGTGATGATATCAGTGATTTAACTTATTTGGTCGTCTAATATGATGCAATTTCTATGGTACTCATAACATGAAATGATTTAATTTTCTGACAGCTCGTCGCCCTCTCTTCATTCTTTTGATCTCACAAACTTCGACCAAAATTTAATCGCGCGGTTCCATTCTCGTCTCCAGACAAACAGTGTCAATAGACGCAACCCCAACTGTCACTTTTGAAAAGCTGTTTGACAACCAATCCTAAAGAATCTTTCAACGAACGAGTCACTGAGTATGCTCCCACTTCCAACATGTTTCAGCCACGCAGCTGTCTGTCTTCCCATTTCGTTAAACTAAACCTCCAGTGAAGAACTTGAATTGAATATATATATATAACTATGTATATATAACTATATATATAACTTGAATTGAATTGAATATATATATAACTATATATATATATAACTTGAATCTAATATTTTTCTCAACTTCTCCCATGTGTTCACATTGACGTTATCCGCTCCATACGCAGCAAATGGTAGAGCAGCTGTTCGTGTTCTCCCTGACCCAATTTCTTGTGCATACGGTACTGTCTGCAACACTATGCTGCTCCCTGGCCCTAAGCATCGGAGTATCATGTCTGTCCATAAACTAGTTCCTCCCATATCTTACGCCCTGCGAGCCATTTGTCTTCCTTGGTGCATCAGTGTCGGCCTGGGAACCGCGCACTCACCTGCCCTGTCTCTTTCGAGGGGTTCTGTTCTTGGTCCCTTGCTGGTCTCTCATCGTACACCATTTCATTAGGTTTGGTCCCCAACAAAGCCGTTAAAGCTGTACACTTAAATATATAATTTACTAACTCAACACTCCATATTGTAAAATAAATTCTCCCTCCTGATATGGACGCTCCTCATTCCTTGCGTCCCGCGGAAGGACAACTTAATGAGAGAAATAATTATTTTAACAAGAACGCTCTTAAATGCTTTATGCAGCCGGATAAATAACGAATAAACGTTCTTACAATATTAAACTATACTCAGCAATACTCAATTATACTCAACTTAATATGCCCAGTCATTTTCTACTACTCAACTGCTATACTAAACTTTTGAATATATTCAACTGTGCGGAGCTATGACAGTTGCTATATTCAATGATACTACTAAACCTCAATATCGAAATATTATATTCAACTACGCAATAATATTAAGCTCTAACCTACTTCCTCTTAGCTTATAAAAACACAGAGATTAATGTCATTTCACTATGAGGCGATTGATGGCAGAAAGTTGACTGAGAGACGGAAAGTGTGACAATGTGTCACTGGACGTACGAACATATACCCATAGCAAGGCAGAGAACCGACAGAAGAAGAAGATCTCCAACCATATACACTCAATATATTTTCTTTGACAGATCCCATCGCCCACTTCCATTACTTTCTTATCTAAGATCTTTAGCTGAACGCAAACCTGGATGGCGGATAATGAACTCGATCTTTAGTATACGACACAGCAACTGAAAAAATGTAACGCGTTTGAATTATGTCCAGCTATGAAACACGGCTGCAGTGCCGCCAATGATACCGCCTGGTTTGCTCTCCGGGCTCCACTCTGACTTTTTTATGCTCACCTCGAACTGTCTTTTTCAACCGGAGAGCTTCTGAGTAGTAACCTTGAAGGGGCGCTATATAAATCGGCGCGTGATGAATAACTGAATAATCTGATCGTTCCATTTTTTGATGATACAACGATTAGGAACCTCTTCACTCCTTTTTAGTCTTGGACAATCTGGCAAAATGCCCTGATCTCCACTGGCCGTTATAATTCTTACATTAGTTAATGCGTGCATGTTATATGCATGCAGTCGTACATTCTTACATACACTCATATATACATATATACATACAATCAGCCATGTATATTGCATGCACACATGCGTACATACATACATACATACGATCGTATACCTTATCCTGTACCAAGGCGTGCACACCACTTACATGTAGCAACGACTTCAGTTATACCGTTGCCTTGACCAATATTACAGTGGCTTTGCAGAAGATCTATTGTTACTGCTATGCGACATTATTATAGGACGGACTAACAAACGGAACAAAGGACGAAAGGACAGACAAAAGAAACAAAGGACGAAGGAACAAACAAATAGGAACAAGGGACTGAGAGACAGACAAGCGGAACAAAGAACGAGGGGACAGACAAACGGAAATAGGGACGAAGGGACAGACAAAAGGAACAAAGGACGAAGGGACAGACAAAAGAAGCAAAGGAACAGACAAAAGGAACAAAGGAACAGACAAAAGGAACAAAGGAACAGACAAACGGAACAAAGGACTAAGGGACAGACAAACGGAACCACGGACGAAGGGACAGACAAAAGGTACAAAGGAACAGACAAAAAGAACAAAGGACGAAGTGACAGGCAAACGGAATAAAAGATGAAAGGACAGACAACCGGAACAACGGACACAGGACGCGGACGGAACACAGACAAGCGAAACAAAGGACTTATGGACAGACGTGTGAAACAAAGGACTAAGGAACGGAACAAGAGACGATGGCAAAGACAAGCGGAACAAAGGACGAAGAGACAGACAAGCGGAACCACGGACGAAGGGACAGACAAAAGGTACAAAGGAACAGACAAAAAGAACAAAGGACGAAGTGACAGGCAAACGGAATAAAAGATGAAAGGACAGACAACCGGAACAACGGACACAGGACGCGGACGGAACACAGACAAGCGAAACAAAGGACTTATGGACAGACGTGTGAAACAAAGGACTAAGGAACAGACAAAAAGAACAAATAACGAAGGAACAGACAAAAAGAACAAATAACGAAGGAACAGACATAAAGAACAAATAACGAAGGAACAGACAAAAAGAACAAATAACGAAGGAACAGACAAAAAGAACAAAGGACGAAGGAACAGACAAAAGGAACAAAGGAACAGACAAAAGGAACAAAGGACGAAGGGACAGACAAACGGAAGGACAGTTGTTCGTCTGGCGGAAATTGTGCATTGGCGAGTCATCTGATGAAATC
The DNA here is from genome assembly GCA_959347315.1 of Bimastos eiseni. Taxonomy (NCBI): domain Eukaryota; kingdom Metazoa; phylum Annelida; class Clitellata; order Crassiclitellata; family Lumbricidae; genus Bimastos; species Bimastos eiseni. The sequence goes on along the minus strand of OY365813.1, from coordinate 11,893,205 downwards.
ACGCGCATCGTTAGCAACGAACTTGTGCGATGAGAAAAGGCCTCTGTTTGTTCAGAGATGCAACCATCGATTTGTCGTTGAGCGCATCATCGATTCATCGGACGACGACGCCTCAGTCCATCCTCCTCCTCCTCATCCCTCAGTTTCAGTCTCAGCATCAATAGCATCAGCAGCAGCAACCGACGCTACTCTACTATCGATCCCAGATGAGAAATTAGGCGAAGAGGCAGCTCTCCGGTTCTTCGCCTGTACGACGATTTGCTTCGCTCGTCCTAACTGTGTCGGTTTGTCTGTGGAGAGAGAGTGGCTTCTTCTTCTCGAATGTCTCTCATGCTCCTCCAATCTATGGGAACTACGATCAGACACTTAATGGCCACAACGATCAAACACTTTTGATGTATGGATGCACCAGGCCCCTAATAGTTTTAACACGTTGAAAGGTTGCATTAATGTGCTACATAAATCATATATAAGATATTCGTTTAATACATAAAACAATCTGATAAAGACTCGGAAATGCTAACATCAAGGTTTTTCAACAAAAAGAGTTAATCTGCATATATATATATATAATATATGTATATTATATATATATATATATATCCATAAACACATGCATGTTTACACACATACAAACATACATGTGTACATACATACGCGCATTGCTACTTACATGACCATAACCATAACTATAAATTTGATTGTACTCAAGTATCAACTGTGATAAAAACATGCATGAGAGAAAAATAGGAATCAAACCGGGTCTTTACTTTAGGGAACAATAGAACTAAAACCCTACGGGACCTAGGTCTCACTAATGACCCACTTGTAAACAATAAATATTTTTGGCGAAATCAGTAACAAATTACAAGCAGACAATAGCGAAATGATAAAAGGAAGCGCAAATCTAAAACAGAAGAGACATTGAATAGATGTGGATTGACAACAATGGAGAGAAGAAGAACAAGACGAGACTTGATTGAAACCTACAAAATACTGACAGAGAAGGACACACTACCAGTACAAAAAGGTTTTTACATTTACCGTGGACAATAAACCTGCAGATGACACAGATACAAGATATATATATATATATATATATATATATATATATATATATATAATAAACAGCCGACTGGTATATGTTGTAAGCAAAGATTTCATTGTTCTAGAGCGGTAAACACGTGGAATGATTTAGATGAAGAGACCGCTGCAGTAGACTTCGTAAAGGTATTCAAAGAGAAATGTTGGTATTAAAAAGAAGAAATGAGATAACAAAAAAAGAAACAAGAAGTGGTTCTTACACAGAAAAGATCTTCTGTAGCACTATAAAACACGTTATAATTTATATGATATGTTAATCTAATTCTTAATTAGTCAACAAGGCCAAAAAACATTTTAAAACACAATACAGCCAGTTAACTAGTAGATCTAATAAGATTAAATTGTGATGCGCTCGTGAATAAGGAGATGTTTGATACATTACGTGAAAGTAAGAGGTACGCCATTCCAAATATGGCCAGAACATTTACTAGAAAACATCTAAGATTTGGTCCTGGCAAAAGCTGTTTTTGAATTCGCGGTGAAGCGCTCAAGGTAGGCGTTTCAGTCAAGCGCAGAGGTTAAATAGTTGCTAAAGAACCTCGGTAATTGATTATAAAAACATTTGCTCACGAATTCGCTAGTTTCTCGAATGGTAATCTGTTCAATATTTAAAATGACAATTCAGTTAAAATATTGCAAAGGTAAGATCAGAGTTCCGAGCGATTGGTACTAGCATTCCCATTCTTTGACCTTGGCAAATTGTTCAATCTTCTTAGTCTTGGAAGTATATCGATGACCAACTCATGTTGCAAGGCGTCTGTGATATACGGACGAATACGGGAATGATGTAAATTAATACGTGTCTGGCTATAGCCTAGTTAACAGATAAACTTCCTATTCAAAATGCCTATGTTCTTCGCTACATTTAACGATATAATATTTACATGTTCCTTCGACGTAAAGGATTGATCAAGATAGGTAGTATTGGGCACCTAAAACTTGACCGCGAGGAGGATCGGGACTTCATTAATGAAAAATAATAATAATAATAATAATAATAATAATAACGCAGATTTATATGGTGCCGTAAACGCGGCCCAAACCACTACAAGGGCGCCGTACAACCTAAAACGAAAGTCAGCAGACAGGATAAGCCTTAGAAAACAGAAAAACTTTAAGTTTAGTTTTAAATGAGTCTACTCAGTCGGCCAATCTGACAGTAGGTGGGAGATCGTTCCAACACCGCGGACCAGCAGCCGAGAAAGCACGGTCTCCGAAACGCGACCTCATCCTGCGCACACGGAGATCGGTCTTCACAGAGGATCTGAGTCGCAGACCGGACGCGGAGGAGTGACCCCGAAGCAGAGACCGCGCAAATACCCGGGAGCCAATACGTTTTCTGATAGCGCTGTCTTATTTCCGTACAAAAATAAGCTTAAATAAATACATATGCAGGGCCTACATATATAAATATATGTACATACATGCACATACGTGGGCCTACGTATATACATATAATTACGATATACGAATTATGAAAACTGTCAAAGTAATCAATGGAGTACCTAACGATCAATATAATTATTTGTGTAATTGAACGTAATGATTACAGGCGAACAGGTAACATAATTAAATCCGCAACGGTGGCTTATAATTGGTTGTATAATTATTCATATATATAATATACATTACATATAACATATGTAACATATATATATATATATATATATATAAGTTGCCGTGGTTTGTAAAGCCGACATAAGAAGCCACGAGGATATCTAAGGCCACGCGAGACGACGTTTACTGAAAGCGGATAATATAGCGAAGCCACTTCACTCTGATAATATTATTCACAGAGTGAAGTGGCTTCGCTATGTTTCACCATTATTCCGTCGCCGCATGATGATCAATTTATCACTGGCTGCTGTCTGTCCAAGAAGCGACTAAGGACCCTCCTCATTGAACGTCTGAACGTAAAACGTTTATGAGGCTCTTGCAATAAGAATTATCCTTAGTCGAAGACGATATTATAAATCAGTCTGTCCTCGCTGTCGATTGATGCTTATCTGTTTACTAGTCATGTCTGAGCAGTTCCATTCTCTCGGACCTCTACAATGCAATATGGGCCCATCCACATATTACGAACGCAGTTAGAGGAGAGGGTTTCGGATTTCGGCGATTTTGGTACGGGTGCGTATAGCGAGGGGGAGGGGTCTCGAAAAATATGTGCGTACTCAAATTTAGCTGTAAAATAGTGACGTCCACATTAGCCTATTTAAAATTCAATATGATTATTCTATAGCCATCCGGATGGCATGTATGTAGCATTAAAACTTTTGAAACTGCTTGTGTTGTTAGTGTTTTATTTCTTCATAACAGTTAACAAATAATTTAAGCTGCGAAATTTATGATGCCTAACAAAAATGAACAGCCTACGGCAAAACCATTGTCTTATATGGCTTTAGCTATTGGATCTCTGGAGGAGCTCATATGTACGTACGCACGGGGGAGGGTCTACAAAATGTACGCGGTGCAACAGGGGAAGGGGAGGGATTCCAAAAATCCGATTTTTTTTACTTACGTAATATATGGATGGGCTTTTCGGAAATAACGCTTGTGGGCCAGACTGCGTGAAATGGCCTTCCATGTTACTTCGGCTCTTGCCTATGAACCCTCTATCCCATTTTTTTTATTCCACTCTGAACTCTGTCTTCTTTGGCCGAGGTTGGAATTGGAGCGCCTCTGTGTATATTTTTGAAGAGGCGCTATATTAAGTTTGATTGATTGAGTTCGAATCCAGACGATTCAAGTTGAAGACTTGGACGAACGCGTGGACATACTAATCGACAGCTTCTCAGTGGTCTGTCTCTCGTAGGCTCCAAACTGACCACGTTCATGGGCATCAGCCAGCGGAGCCGGGAATGAAGAAAGTGAAGAGATTTTTATTAGGTTGGCACTTGGCAGGAGTGTTTTGATTGGAACGCAGTGAGTGGGGATTCGAGATTCCTCTCAGACGGTTGATGTCTAGGGAACCTCAGCGCTTAACTCACTCACGGCTGAGGCAGCTGTGTGTTAAGCCTCGGATTCCGATTTATTGACATTGCGCGCTATAAATTCTTAATTAACTACAATGACAACATCAGCATGGATAGTGATGATAATGATGATGATGATGATGATTAGGATGATGATCATGGTGATGATTACGATGCTGCTGCTGCTGCTGCTAATGCTGCTGCTGCTGCTGCTAATAATAATAATAATAATAATAATAATAATAATAATAATAATAATAATAATAATAATAATAAGAATGATAATGAATATCATCCATTATCATCATAGCATCGTTGTTCTAAACATGTAACTAGATGTCAAAAAATAATGAGGAAACTCTCTGTATTAGTCCTACAGGTCGAGATTATATCTAAGCCCTCCGTGTAATATATATCTTGTAGCATAAACTGAAAGCTTTTTTAAGAGCAGCTCTCTCTCTCTCTCTCTCTCTCTCTCTCTCTCTCTCTCTCTCTCTCTCTCTCTCTCTCTCTCTGCGCTGCGGTTTGCTTATAATTGGGCGTTTACAGTCGAAACTAGGTTTGGAAAGAACACCAGGTATGATTCAATTATACATTTCATAGGCATTCGAACGTTTGGAGAATCATAATTGTAAATTCTTGATATCTAACGCTCCACTGCAGAGGTACCACGCCTAGCATAGTAGTCTAATTTTACTTGGATGGGCATCATATATCATTGCCCAAATTCATAACATCGTACGGACCCCGATGAGGTATATATATATATCTTTCACTCGCAACTCAAAACACTGCTTTTCGCAAATCCTATCCTCATTCCTCCTCTCCCTCGCCGTTTCAACTCCAAACACCATCCACCTTAGCCGTCTACCTGTCTGCCTGCCTGCCTGGCTCTCTGGATTTGACCCCCTTCCTATCGATTCTGCTTTGATTAAGCGCCTGTGAATAAACTGGTTCCCGCGATCTGTGGAAATGTTGAGATTACGATTATGATCAGACGAAGATCTGAATAATCTATTGAACGATGTGTTTGCTTCGCTCGTCCTAACTGCGTCTGTCTGTCCGACGAATGTTCGTGGAACGATTGGTTTCTTCTACATACATACATAGTTACATACATACATACATACATACATAGTTACATACATACATATATAAATACATACATACATACATACATATATACATACATACATAGTTACATACATACATACATACATAGTTACATACATACATAAACACAGATATACATACATACGTACGTACATGCATACATACATACATACATAGTTACATACATACATACATACATACATACACACATAGTTACATACATACATAAACACAGATATACATACATACGTACGTACATGCATACATACATACATACATAGTTACATACATACATACATAGTTACATACATACATACATACATACATACATACATAGTTACATACATACATAAACACAGATATACATACATACGTACGTACATGCATACATACATACATACATAGTTACATACATACATACATGCATACATATTTACATGCATAAATACATACATAGTTACCTACATACATGCATGCATACATATTTACAAACATACATACGTACATACATAGTTACATACATACATTTCGTAGAAAGTACAATAGTAATTAATTTTATACATACATACATACATATACATTCGTACAGATAGACGGATGAAACAGATGTATAGACGACAGACGACATACAGACGTGTATTTGTTTACGCATCACAGACCTTGCGACGCATAAACAGTAATTGACAAAGCGAGATGATATTCTGTTGATGCTTGAGTTTGTCAGCATCCGATAGATGGCAGATCTAACAATTGACAGAGAAGAGATCTGATGAAGACAGGTGACGAAGGCAAAGGCACGACGATGGACACACATGGGCAGACAGACAGACAAGCATACACGAAGACTGAGACATACACAAAGACTGAGAGACACAGACAGACAGACAGACACTCAGACAGACAGACAGACAGACAGAGAGATACACAGACAGACACACAGACAGACACACATACAGACGCGCAGACTGACACAGACAGACCGAAAAACACACAATCAGACAGACATACTGAAACACACGCAGACGCAGACATACACGCAGACGCAGATAGACAGACAGACAGCGAAGTCGACCGATCGAGTGAGACTGGATTGCATTTGATTTCGTATCAACCGCAGTTAACGAAGTCAACATCAATTGCGTCGATGACTGTTTGTACACGACTCCGTCTATGTTCCTCAGTCTATGTTCCTTCGTCCATGTTCCTCCTCCTGTGTTCTTTCGTCTATGTTCCTCCGTCTATGTTCCTCTGTCTATGTTCCTTCGTCTATGTTCCTCCTCCTGTGTTCTTTCGTCTATGTTCCTCCGTCTATGTTCCTCTGTCTATGTTCCTTCGTCTATGTTCCTCCTCCTGTGTTCTTTCTGTCTATGTTCCTCCATCTATGTTCCTCCGTCCATGTTCCTCCGTCTATGTTCCTCCGTCTATGTTCCTCCGTCTATGTTTCTTCGGCCTTTTGCTCCGTCTATGTTCCTTCGTCTATGTTCTCCGTCTATGTCCTTCATCTATGTTCCTCAGTCTATGTTCCTCCGTCTATGTTCCTTCGTCTACGTTCCTCCGTATACGTTTCTTCGTCTATGTTCCTCCGGCTATGTTCTTTCATCTATGTTCCTTTGCCTATGTTCCTCCGTCTATACATGTACGTCTGCGTGTCTGTTCGCATATCATTACAGCATATCTATTCGTCCTTCAGTTAGGTCGTTTATCCGTGTTTGCATGCGTCCGTCGACCGTGCGTCTGCCTCTCTCTCTCTTTCTATCTCTCTGTCTATCTCTCTGTCTTTATCTCTCTGTCTCTATCTATCAGTCTTTATCAGTCTGTCTCTATCTGCCTGCCTGCCTGTCTGCCTCTCTACTGTTCTATATACAGTTGGTAAGTTTCTCTAAAAAACAGGCAGGTGCGTGTTTGCCCATAGCGCGTGAGAGTCGGGCAATTACTCGCTCTATTCAGCATCGTCGCTGGAGCGCATTGATGCCGGGCGGGCGGTCTATTTACCATCCTTCTCGGTCGTCCATCTTCCCAGGGGCTTCGACTGCTGATGCCACGGCTGCTGCTGTTGATGATGATGGTGATGAGGCGGTTCCGTCAGAATCAGTGCCAGTTCTGTGCACTCTTGAAACTAATGACACGCAACAGCAGTCACTAATAATGTGGCCAAGGACACATTCTATCTAGCAGGGATTTCCTGATGGCCAAATGAAAGCGCTTGACTGCCCACCACAGACTCGTTTGTATGGCGCCAGCGCATCAGATATCAGTAGCTGACCAAAGGGAGCAGAAGTGATGCTTGACTGCTGTAGCTTGATGGCTGTCAGTTGAGAACGACGATGATGACGATTATTAAGATGATGATGATGATGATAATGGTGGTGTGATGATGAAAATGACAATGACGGTGATGATGACGCTGATAGTGCTCACGTTGATGATGAGGAAGATGATGATTATAATGATAATAACGATGATGATTATGATTATGATGATGATAACAATGACGATGGCGATGATAATTGTGATGATAATGCTGCTGCTGCCAATGATGACGATGACGACGACGACGGCGATAATGATGAATCAATCCAGGGGCGTAGAAAAAGTCTGTGGATAGAATATGTGGGAAAATCTCCGTCTGTGCTGTGTGCCTGGGATGAGTTTTATCTGACACGCCCAAACTGTTAGCAATCAATAAGTTTTGTTTAAGGATAAAGCATATGGCACTTGCGATAGACTCGCGCACTCGGGGTAAATGTGTGTGCGTGAGACGCCGAATCTTAGTGGCATTGCCAGGTCTGCTTTCCAAGAGGGATTATAATCTGTTGCTGATATTCGACTGATTAAGACAAATAGTCTATAATAATCTAAAACAGTCATGAGTCGAGTAGCCTACTTCCGCCTAATACGACTAGTCTGTGCTCGACTAAAACGGGAAGCCTAGGTTTTAATAAGGCGATCGACCTTTATCTGAACCTGTCTCAGACGCATGGCGTGTCTATCTTAGCCGTTCAGAATAAGTGTCTAATGTGTGCCTGCAAATAGGCATCGGGAGAATAGACCAAATTAAATAAACAAGTGTAATGTCTACAATTTCTGTAGTATTGTCAGTATATAGCAAGCTAATATATGATCACTGGTTACTCAGTTTACAATTATTGAACAAACAGACATTGGGAAGACAGCGTAATTCTGCCGGAACTGTGTTGCTCCTCACAGTATGACCAGAACATGCAATAGAAAATTTCAGGGTGTGAATTGGCCAATTATTCTTGGAAGAGCGTTATTCTTGGAAGATACATTTACAGGTATAAACTTGGGATATACAGGTATAAAATAATTTTCAAATATAAGGTTGTAGCTGGTTGCGTTGATGTTTGTTCATAAATTCGCTGTTTGTAATATACTAATTTGCTTTTGCAGTTGCACCCAACTACGTATGTGTATATAAATCTTGCATGTAAATATGTTTGTGCGTTCATATTGTATATCCCTTCAATAGATCATATAATATGTATGGACTATTTAGGTTCTCCTCTCAAAGCATTCTGTGGACGTGGTTGTTTAAGGCTTCAACGCAGGTGTATCTGAAACTGAGAGAAGTCCACGAAATCCGCCAGATCTTACACACAGCCTCCGTCTGTTCTGTGTACTACTCACACCCCGACCGTTGGCGCCGAGCAGACAGCCCTGCAATACGCACGTAGATAGACATGGGCTTTCTTCAAAGGAACCCAGAGCGAGTCCCTCCACGCCTTTGCTCGGAGCTGTCAATTGATTTCTTGTCGTCCGATCGTGTCATTGCACAAATAAAAGAACTGAAAGTGGACTCGTGTGTGTGTGTGTGTGTACGTGACGCTCGACGCGATGGGCAATTTGATAACGCTGCCTGCTCTGTGATCTGACGGGTTGGAATCTATGGAGATTGGACAACGCTGTGTAACAACCCTCCTGGTCAATTTCTTTCCACGCGATTGTCTCCATCATTGCGCAGCGGTGTTGTTTGGCTCTGGTGCAAAGACGTCAAGTTGCGCTCATTTCAATCCTCCGCATTATGAAATCGATTTCATATTACATCTGGGGTAGTCTGATCGTGATTTCATTTAACCTCTGAAGTAATCTGAAATCGTAAAGGGAAGGATGAAATCGTATTCAAGCTATACCCTGGGGTAGCTTGCAATCGATTTCAAGTTAACGGGGAGGGTTAAGGTGAATGGAGCGGTTATCTGAATTCGTCAAGTTACTGCACGGGGGGGAAGGTGAATAAAGGGGTAATCTGAATTCGCCACAAATGCCTAAGATTCGGAATAAACTGAGAATCCTGTGATGCGTTGGTCCCCAGATCAAGTCTCCCCTACGCTCCGTCAAGGATGTGGGGGCTTAATCCCATACATCTATGATCTCTTATACGTCAATTCGAAGGCTCGTAAGATGTCCAGCGTCTCCCGTAGATTGAATGGATGAGATAGAATCGAAAACAACGCAATCTGACCTGTTCTGAATAAACGGTCTATAGGCCGACGCAGCAATCATTTATTAGCCGCCAACTGCGACACAGATCGATGGTTGATCTACAAAGGCCACACTTTACAACCAACTGCAGCATCATTGCGACTGCAAACAGTTTAATGTGGCTCACGTGCATAGATTGTCTGACATCAAGCTCTATATACTTCATCATCAGCATCATTATCACGATCATCATCATCGTCGTCGTCGTCGTCGTCATCATCATCATCATCATTGAATGTCAGCAAAGCCTAATGTGTGACTGGAGACTAAGGTGCGCTCGGACATGCCCAAGGTCCTTACACGAAGCTCTCGCAGCAGGCTCGAAACTACAGTTGTCAGATAACAGACCAATACAAGTACCGAACGTAGCACTGTGCAGCACACAATCATGCATAGGTTGTTTCAAAAATGAAACTACGACAAAATTCGAACATGAGAACGGAACATTGACGCATCATGTACTGTCAACTGATCGCTACAGTGACTGGTCTGAGCAGAGATCATATTCTGAATAGGCGCCAAATATCGATCGAGTGTCTGGCTATACACTATGCGCTTTCTGATCTTATCGAGTGTTCCTCGTTTCCTCGTCTTAGATCGAAATGCAAAGGGAGTTCTCGGCTGAAGCGACGCCCATGAAGACAAGAGAAAGCCGAGTAACAGACATATAAAGAATTCCAAGACAATAAAATGCACCGCAGAAGTGGGCTCTCGGCTTCGGAATACATTGCCACCCGGCAATACAGACTAATGGTCATTGTGATTGAGTCTGGTTTAGTCTGCTGCTGAGACTGCACAAAGTCTCTATTTTCATTCATTCATTCCGAGCATTTATATAGCGCTCCTTCAAGAGCCTACTCCATAGCGCTCCCAGTCCAGTCACGACTAAAGAAAAAAGACTTGAGGGACTTGTAAAAACCTGTTACATGCAATTGTTTTTTTGCTTTCTTTCGTTCTATTCCTTTGTGTATTTTTTGCAATTCAAGGTTCATTCTCTCCGTTGTCTATTGGTCGTTCATTCATTCATTCGTTCGTCCATTCACTAATTCACTCACTCATTCATTCGTTCATTTATTCGTTCATTAATTCGTTCGTTCGCTCTTTCATTAATTCATGCATTCTTCATTCATTCATTGATTAAATCATTCAACAATTCGTTTTTTAGTCCATTCAATAGCACGTACAATTGTACATTGATGTTGTCATTCAGCAGTTCATTCATCCGTTCGTTCATTTTCATGTTCCTCTACTCAGTCATTCATTCATTCATTCGTTCGCATAATCATCCATTGCTCACTTTTCGTTCACTCATACTTTCACTGATTCTAATTCATTCATTCTTTTAATTCATTCAATTTCTCACGCAGCTTGTTTCTCCCCTCCTCCGTAGTCTTCTGTCGACTTGCCTAGACCAACAGTTCCATCCAACTGATGCCTGCTGAACTCTGTGTTTTATCTTCGAACTGCCACTCGGCCTAGAGACCACATCAGTCACTCAATTAGCAACGCGTAACGGCTTCTGGTGACGGCAAAGACTGTTGACAAGGAACCTTTTCTTACCGCATATAACTACATCAGCCAACGATCGTAAATTTAGACAGCACTCGCCTTTAAATCAACGGCGCAGCGCAACCGATTTACTCCTACCAAACATTTTGGAATATTTCTGACCATTGCAAAAACCGCCTACAATTCATGCGAATTTGATTTCCGTGAATATTATACATAAATCTTTGTGTGGCACGGTGGTCGATTGGTTAGAGCGGTCGCTCAGTGTGCGCTTGGGTGAATGGGTTCGACCCTCATCCGAGGAGTCATTGTGCAGGAACCTTGAGCAAGTCCTTTGCACACAATTGCTCTGCAGTACAACTGCAATTGCGCTGTCGAGGCGTGTGTGCATTTCTGATCAAAAATGTTAGAAGAAAGGCGAAATCAAATATAAATTGTTATATATAGACATATGTACTTCTACATTATTACAGTGTATACATACATTGCATCGCCCTGTGATCAAAGCTTGAATCGGTACAATGAAATATCAGAAACAATGAATAATTTTTCTTATTTTCTTCCTTGTATCGGCCAAAAGACATTCACGAAGTATGCAAATGACTGATTTTATGCTTGTTTGCAAAATAATTTGAGTGACATTAATGAAAAGCAGACTTTATATGTAATGCACCGATTTTTAGCTTTTTGCAGGGTGATGATATAATAATAATTTAAACCACTGTAAATGATTTTAGATATGACCACTCAAACGACCAAGGTTGAATAAAGACGACACCGATGAATAAAGTCATGCAGTAAATCTTTATAGACAGAGTTTTATTGATTTGCAATAGAATATATATATAAACATATATTACAGATTATTACAGTATTATTACAGATATTACAGTATTTAATACACACGAGCCAAATGCGAGACGCAAATACAGGCGCATTACAGTCTGTCCCTAATACTGCGAATGCCGTTATAAAATGTCGATCATATATATTTTATGTATATATATATTATATAGATATATATATATATTTTATGTATATATACTTATCGGGAGCTGGTGTTACCATGGATTGTATGATTAATTGCATACCTACAAGTAGAGCTCAAATTTTGTTAGAAGGCGGAAATAAATCAAACCTGAATGAGGAGCGTCTTAAAGCGTGTCTGAGCGCCCAATGCACTAATGGTCTATAGGAAGAATTAATCGCGGTCATAACGTCGACCCATTAGAGACCATAACAGGCCATGCAAACATATACACAAGTGTACAAAATTTCTATTCATACTTTGCTGATATAGAGAGCTAGGCTATATACATATCATATGAAATGTTATGCATAAATTATCCACGTTATACAAATCACTCTGTGTATAATATATCACGACAAAATACGTCATGATATAATGTGTATTATATATTTATATAATATACGTAGCAGATATACATAAGTTTATATAATAAACAAATATATATAAGCCTATGCAATAACAATATATACATATGTATGTATGTAATGGCAACATATATATATATATAATTAGATATATATATATATATCGATATACAGCAACATTAATATATATATATATATGTTGCTGTATATCGATATATATATATATATATATATATATATATATATATATATATATATATATATATATATAGCCAATACTAATGTTATGTATAACTAAACAGTTCTCGTGAGTGCAGCACAAAATACTGACTTCAGCATCTGCGCGCTTGGAGAGTATACAATGAACCAGCGTCAAGGTGACAAATGACGTGAACTTTGAACTCCTTGTGTCGTCCTGAATATACGACTGACAGTCGGAGAACGTGGGCTTTGCGGTGGTAGAACTGTCGACAGACTCCCACGAGTTAGTTCGACGTCGCACAGATTAACAGACCCGCTGAGAAAACGGATTGCATCTGGGCGCCGGATCACCTCTGGCCCTATAGTCGACCGCGTATTCATACGCCGACAAAGCGACAGGGTTCAAAGACAATTTTCGCAGCACATCCCTCTGGATCAAGACGCCTTACGTGATCTGAAAGCGTACGTAGAAACGTAGCGGAAGAGGTCTTTATACCGGCGGGGAGAGGAGCGGTAGGTGGATCAGTGACGCGCGACCCACTTTCAGACCCCGTTCGATTGGCCGATTATGATCCGTAAGAGGTCTGCGAATATGTTGCTACTTCAGTTGGATTGCCTGCACTTCGGATGATAGATGACAACAGTGATTAATATTCGAGGCGGTCGGTGTACACACGACGCTTCGAGTCTTTCTGAATTGAGGTTCTACGTCAAATTGACTTACAATCCCGTTGGCTAAATGACATGTTTAATAAGAAATAGCCCCGTCCCTTTAGGTATCGCTTATAGTGTATTATATTTAGGCCTAAGCATTTATAGAGCGCCTCCAGTAGGCTGAACCCGTTCAGAAGCGCTGTCAGTGGGCAAGGTCCCGAGTGAAGAAGTAGGTTTTGAGAGAAGCGAAAGAGGATGAAAGACTGTCAGATAGAATTTTATGGCGAACTGAAGGAAAAAGCGCATTTCACAGAGAGGTGAAGCAAAGGATCGAGACTAAGCCACCGCTGTTCTAGTTCGAGGAGGAACCAAGAGGTTCATATTGCAGGGTCCCCATATAAGAACATATGAAAGAGGATGACAGACTGACAGGCATGGCCCTCGCCACCTCATCTTCTCACTGATAATGCACGGCTAGGGCACCATCAAAGGAGTCTGTAGGAGGCTCGAGCGGATCCGACAGCTATAAACACAATATTTTGCCCTTCAGTGGATTTGATTCCAGACAATGTAACCCCTTTGCAAGAATCTGTCCATCGGAGAGATTCGTGTATAAACCGAAAATAACCGATGCTGTCAAAAAAGAGCCTTCAGGCTAAAAAAGAAGAAAGGCAAATGGCTAAATGAATAATGATGCACATATATATATATATATATATATATATATATATATATATATAATAATTATCTTAATGTTATGAAAGATCTACTTGTAATAAACAACTCTCATGTCTACCGCCGTCTCAGCAACCCTCCAGAAACGGAATCAATAACACGAAAACAAAAAGAAAACGGATTAAAAACGTTATATGAAATGAAATATTTCAAAACCGTAAAGACGTCAACAGCCTATCGTGTTGCTATAAGATGTCGTAAACCATTGGAATAATAATAATAATAATAATAATAAATAAAATAATAATAATAATAATAATAATAATAATGTTAAATGTTCTTTAACAAAGTGAGAGCTCAGCAATAGACTTCCCTACAGTTCCATATAAGTCTCCCACAAAATCTCTACTTCCAAAGAGAATTTGCTTTATTCTCCTCTCTCAGTTGCAGCCACAAAGCTTCTTATGCATATTCATATATACAATTATTTATCATAAATTAATATATGTACATACAAACACTCATATATATACATATATATATATATATATAGGCCTATATATGTGTGTGTACATGTATTTGTGAATTAGTCTGAAACTTGTTTAAAGCGGGGCCTGACCGAAAATGCAAATGCAAGTGATGCTGCTTTCTAGAAGTTCTCCTGTGTGTGCTTACTTGCTAATAAATGCACATCCGTACACTCGTGTGCATACACGAGAGTGTGTTTGTTTGTGTGTATCTCTGTATGCACGCGTATATGCACGTATGTATGCATGTATCATTATGTGTGTGAACCTGTGTGTATGCCTGTAAAAATGTATGTATGTATGTATGTATGTATGTAAGTATGTATGTATGTATGTATGTATGTAAGTATGTAAGTATGTAAGTATGTATGTATGTATGTATGTATGTAAGTATGTATGTATGTATGTATGTATGTATGTAAATATGTATGTATGTATGTATGTATGTATGTTTGTATGTATGTATGTATGTATGTAAGTATGTATGTATGTATGTATGTATGTATGTATGTATGTATGTATGTATGTATGTTTGTATGTATGTATGTTTGTATGTATGTATGTATCATTATGTGTGTGAACCTGTGTGTAAAAATGTATGTATGTATGTCTGTATGTATGTATGTAAGTATGTATGTATGTATGTATGTATGTATGTAAGTATGTAAGTATGTATGTAAGTATGTATGTATGTATGTATGTACGTAAGTATGTATGTATGTATGTATGTATGTATGTTTGTATGTATGTATGTATGTATGTGTTATGTATAAAATTGTATATAAATGTATCGTACATTGTATATCTGTAATACACACGTGTGTATGTAACTAGGTAACAGATTCAGCCACCTTTCAATGGCGGGCCAGTGACAATATTTCTCATAATTGGCAGGTCAAAGTCCCAACTACGCCTGAGCAAAATTAGGGCTAGCGATCAGGGAGGGAACTTGCTCAGCCCATCCCCAGGAAAAGTTTCCCGATCTAAATCTAAGATGGGGGGGGGGCACTTTCGCATGAAAGCATTCAAAGTGGGTGTAAGACATCTAAATTTATGTTCATTATCGGTCGTGAACATCACAACAAACTCATAAAGCATATAAAAATTGACAAATGCGAACAATTTGTATTCTCCAATTGTGTATACTGTATAGTATTCAGGCAAGACTTTATACGAAAACATCGTCGACGGGCCCGCCGCCCGGGTGTTTGACACCCCTCATGATCTAATGTATTATGCATAATGATATCTAGATATGTTTGTATCTAATTCTGTACGTACGTACGTACGTATGTATGTATATATGTATGCATGTATATAAGTATGTACGTATGTATGTATATATGTATGCATGTATATAAGTATGTACGTATGTACGCATGCAATATGCCATAACACAACACTAGTGTTGCCGCTGTAGCGCGTCATTAGAACTACTCAGAAGCGAATTATGTATGTATGCATGAATGTAAGTATGTATGAATGCACGTAAGTATTTAGGTATGTGTGTTTGCATGTATGTATAAATGTATGTATTTAATATAGCGTATAACAGAATACTTGCGTGGCGCGTCTTTAGAGCCACTCAAAGGCGATGGTCGTATGCATGTATGAATGTAAGTATGTATGTATGAAT
The DNA here is from genome assembly GCA_959347315.1 of Bimastos eiseni. NCBI lineage: Eukaryota > Metazoa > Annelida > Clitellata > Crassiclitellata > Lumbricidae > Bimastos > Bimastos eiseni. Next base: position 11,876,916 of record OY365813.1, on the reverse strand, counting down.
GTATATAGCCTATGTATGATGTTTCTAGTTATGTAGGTGGCTTGGACCGATTCCACCTGCTGTATACACGTATGACGATCATCCTTACCTCCATGAGCCTTCCTCTTGGAGAATCCGTCGCCTCCTTTTCTTCCATCGGATAATCGACCTCCTCCAAATGAAAACAAAAAATCCCTCTCGATTCTAAATCGTCCGTTGATCGGCGCCAATGGGTCCTCAGACGATCTCGAGGGCCTTCCAATTCACCATCGCCGTGACGAGTTGTCTCTCCTCTGCAGCCGCTTACAGACAGCCGCTAACCGCTAGCCTCCTCCGCCGCCGCTCTTGTGCTCACACCTGCGGCCGTATCCTAGCACCAGTGACCTATTAACGGGACCACCCACGATCAGGCGGCCACACCCCTCTCCCTGCTGCGACCGACTCTTCTTATTCGACACGGGCTTCTTCTCCCTCAACAGCTGTGACGAGCACTCATAAGCGAAAAGACGTAAAGAGAGTTATTCTTCCTTGAAGCAGCTCTTAAGACATCGCTGTGTATGAGGCGCTGGCATGTTATGCACCGCCTCTTGTATGTATATCAGTTTTGATATAGAAGTATATATGGTGTGTTTATGTCTCTGTATATATTGATGTATTTATGGTGTTTATATCTGTATATATATATATATTGATGTATATAATGGCGTGTATTTATGTGTGAATATGGGTATGTAAGATATCTTATAAGCCCGATAGGCGTGTGTAGTATGTTTGCTATGGCTGGAATCTGTGTCTACTACGCGTCGATTGGTACTCTTTCGCTGTTCGAAGTCCGTCAGAATCCTGGTCCTGCTGCTGTTGATGATGATGATGGCGCTTGCGGTAATGCTGCCTAGTCAGCGGGTGTAGAGGTGTTCGTCTTGAAAGAACCTGCTGCCAACGAGAGGAGCGACCCGTGCAGCGGTCCACTGCGGCGGCAACGAAGGATGAGAGTCCCTTTTGTGCTGGGTTTCTCTCTCTCGCTCGCTCTGTCTCTGCCTGTCTCTGGCTGTCTCTGTCTCTATCTCTGTCTCTTTGTATCTATCGCTGTCTCTTTCTCTATCTCTGCCTCTTTGTCTCTATCTGTTTCTCTGTCTCTGTCTCTCTCTGACTCTCTGTCTGTCTCTCTGTCTGTCTCTCTCTATGTCTCTGTCTCTTTCTTTTTCTTCTTCTGTCTGTCTGTCTCTCTCTCTCTCAGGTGGACGTAAGAGGGATCAGGCGCCCGCGCACGCTCGCTGAAAGACATACGCAGGCAGACGATGGCACTTGCGAGATGCCATTGCCCCTTCCTGCTGCTGCTGGTGGTGAGGTTGATGGTGATAAGACGATGTGTGGTGCATCTATGTTCTCAATGGGTGCCCGTTGTTGCTCGATTCCCGCCCTCTTTACTCTTCTCAGTCTGTCTGTCTGTCTGTCTCTGTCTCTCTTCGTCTGTAATGTGCCTGTTACTCGCTATGTACATCCGTCCGTCTCTTTCTCTTTCGCTCTCATCTTTCTGTTTGTCTGTCTGCCTTTCTCCGTCTGTGTGTCTCTGTGCATGACCCTCTCTGTCTCATGCACGCACACAATTTATTCGTTTATCCCTTTCTTCTCTTCCTTCAGTTCATTTCTTTAATTACTCATTCGTTCACTCACTCCCTCACTCCCTCATTCACTCGCTCACAATAAATTCAAAAATATGTTATTAGTTTATTTTACCCGATGTAAATTTATAGTCCCCCATGTTGTCAAGACTATAATCTCCATAGATGAAAAGGTTGCTGTTAGTATTATAATTATTTTTATTATTATTATCATTGTTATTATTATTATTGTTATTTTTTCTTTTATTAATAATAATAATATTATTATTATTATTGTTATTATTATTATTATCATCATCATCAAGTAACTTCTATCGGGCAGATTGCACAGTGCTTCAGCCGATGTCGCATCAAAACCAATCCGTAATCAGGTCAATATCAAGATATTGACCTGATTATCCTCTAATACAGAAAGAGAGACAGAGACACAAACAGAGACAGAAACAGAGATACAGAGGCAGCCAACGGTTGCTACGCAGTTAGACCGACATACATAGCAGTGCTTTAAGAGACTTTCAGTCAATAATGTCAATTTGGTGACTTAGTCTATAATCATTGCTTTTCTATGCAACGTTAGACCGCATTGCATCATACATTGAATTCATTTGTTTCTTGGTGTCCATACTAACGGAATCTTTAAGGATCTCTCAAATGCGCCGAAGCATGGCTCCATTGAGCCATGATTTAGTTCCAGGGGCTCAGTAGAGCCTAGTTGTGTTCTTCAATGTGTCTTGCACGACTGGAATCAATTTCTTCTTCTATTCTTCATTCGGCGGTGATCAATTAGACGACGAATTAGTTCTTATCCAGATGGTAGCATTTAATGACAATCGACGGAAGGAGGAAATGGAGTTATCAGATATTGCGATCAGTAGTCAATTCTTAACGCACGGATATATACACATATATAGCGTGTATATATATATATTACATATATATACATATATACTGTATACATACTATATATAGCGTATGCATATCATGTATATATATATATAGAACGAATACATATATATTATATATATGAGCTTATTGCAGACTACAGGACGTAATGAGAAATTATGATTTTGGGATTTACTGCAGACGAAAACTAAAGACGTATCACTCTGTCATCTAAATCTTTGTCTGTTTTCTCTCGGTTTGTACCTGTTTCTGTCAGTTCATGTTTCCATGTTGTCTTAGTCCGTCTGTCTGTCTGTCTTACCATCTTTTGCATTTCTTAATTCCTGTTTAGTCTGGTTATCAGCCTGTCTCTCTGTCTATCTATCCCTGTCTCTCTATCTCTGTCTCTCAACTCTTTGTGTAGACCTACTTCGTCCATGGTCTGTGTGAATCGCTCTGTCTCTCCCTCTGTGTATATCACTGTCTGTCTACGTAGCTGTATGTTAGTCAACATCCGTGTTTGTGTCTCGTTTGGGATGTAACGGTCTAGACTAAATGCCGCCACTCCAGATCATCCCTCCCCTCCACATACAACTTTCAATTTCCGCATTACGTACTATAGAACTGGAACTGAAGAAGCCCAAAGGAAGGGGTGAAGGGTTGGACGACGACCTCATCAATGGTTTCAGAGACTGAAGCGATTTGGCGTTGCTATGGTCGTGGTGGGGTGATGAATATAAGGCAGTGCCTTTCAGGGTTAGCACCCACACACTCTGCAACCTGTGCCAAGATCAGACGTCAATTCCCGGCGGATGGAGGCAGGGCCGGATTAAGGCATAAGCCAACTAAGCCATAGTTTAGGGTCCCGGGCTGAGGAGGGGCGCCACCAACCCCAAAAATAAACAAAGAGCCTGTAAACAAGGCAAATTAGAGAGAAGTAAAAACTGCAGTATTAGATGTCTATAATTCGTGTCATACATTCTAGTTTAACTACCTTTTCATCAAATTAATTTTCGTCTTATGCGCTTCCGGCGTCTGCTGCATTTGGTGATTAATTTTCATATGTAAAAGGCAAAAAGTTGTTCAGCTCGTTTGATGAAATTTTTGACGAGCTGATCAGGCATGGTAAATTAGTAAACTAATTAAGTTGCACTACATACCATAGTGCGTGTCGCGGGTTTCACTCTCGCCACTCCTTCTTCTTGACCACGAGAGTACCCGCTGGTTCTTTCCTCTATCACCAAGCTCAGCAACACGACACACTTGGTGGTTTTAATATGTATATTTAATTATATATATACACACCACTCATCCTATCTACACTTACTGGAGTTATTAGTGTCCTTTTGAAATGTTTCCCTGGTTTACGTTGGAGACGGGATTCCCAACTACGTTGATTACCCTTATCGTTAGAACGACCTAGCGTCTCCCCCAGCACAAATCCCCGTTCCTTTCCTTGCTACACTATGAATCCTTCTAGAGGCGATTTCCGTCGCCATCCCAAACGCAAAACTCGTACCTCTATTGGACGACAAATCGCCTGCTGAAACTATTCCTAAACCGTGGTTGGTCGGGTCTTGGCGTCCCTAGCGTAACGTCAGATCCCTGGGGGCGTCCAGTTACTGTTTGACTAGCGGCTGTTATGGCTGGGCCTTATTAGTGTCATTGAATTCCATTACTACAGTTATACCGCCTAACAGATTGCGCCGTCTGTATCGGAAATGTCCCCTATTCATGATCCGCGTCAACGGGCCGGTTCAAACCAGATTTTCAGCTGGTTCAAGAATTTCTTGTCCATGGGTCGCAGAGGAGGTAGGGGCAGGCGCCTCTACCGTCTGCCTCGAGGTGTCGGGGTTTGTTGCTTGGCACTCCGTTGCTATTTGCATGTTTCTCGCCGTCTGTATTGAGGCCGTCTGCCTCCGGCGAAACTCATTGAGGTCTCCTTTCTCAGGTCTCAGGTAGACGTCTTCATCCGTAGTCCTCCCACGCCTGTGCTGCCGGTCGATGACTTTTATATAGCGCCATCGTCCAGAGTGTCGTGCGTGACAGTGCGTTTAAAATTAAACTGAATTTCTTCTATTTGAAGTTGCGAAACGATGAAAGGTGTAGCTAGATAGGCCATATACATGTATCTACTGCTAGTGCATGATGTCGGATTGATCATCGTCAAAAATATTGAGAAGACCACGGCCGAAAACAAGCACAAAGGACATCCCATGCACGATTCCCATCCTCTATTTTGAGAATAGAAAGAATGGAGATCACAATTCTAGAAATATATCAGGAACAGGGGCGGCGATTCCAGAGGGTGGAGGGCGACAAAGTCCCCCATCTTTTGCAAGAAGGGGACACATTATACGTTTGTCTCCCCACATTTCGTACCCCTCTCACTGGGTGTTCCCAACCTGTCAAACGAGATCGCCGCCTCTGGTCAGGAAATCAACTTAACAGGCTGTCTGGCAAAGTTCCTTCAACAACTCTCGATGCTTTGCTCTATCAGTCTATCTATAGGTGCACTTATTGACAAACTTTTTTATATTCTATATAGACTGAATGCAATTTTTGCTCAATATTGACTAGAGCACATTCCTGTGCAAAGAGACACAACTCTCTATTAATAGAGAAGGAGAAATATTTTGCGCTTCGCGCGGTTGGAAACTTTATTAGGCCTACCCCAACTGTAAAACGCTTCCAGCTCAACTGGCCCCTTGTCGAAAATTTCACAAAAGGAAAGTAATTCTCTGTACGCTTAAAATTCCTACAAATATTTCACTAATACATAGTTGACGACAAAATGGCCAATGGACAAAAAGCTAATGAATGCTAACTAAGTTTTATTGTTCGTCTATTGTATTTGGTCAAATAGGCCTAGAAGTTGGATTGATAATAATAATACCTGCATATCCAGCTTCTGCTTAAGCAAGAACTCTTTTTCTCAATTCAACTTCTATTTAGGCAAATATTCTTTTCAATAATCCAACTTTTATTCCAGCAGCCACTATATTCATCTAAATAGCATTTGTTGAGGAAGACATTTGTTCACCAATCCAATTTCTATTCCAGCATCATCAATATCATCAATCCAACTTCTATTTTAACGAATACAGTGGTCCATAGTGCGCGAACCATTTGTCATCGACTTACGCTAGTGATCTGCCATTGCGATCTTAAGTTCTTAACTCTTTGACACTAGCGTTAATGCACCTCTTTTTTTACACTTTAAACTCTGGTTGCATACAACAAATTACTTGCACTACTATCTCCAATAAATTAGAGGGAACATTGTCCAAGGCAGACCCGCAATTTTCCCATGAATAAACTGATTCACCGCTTGCGCGTGTCTTTCAGAAGGCGCTTTAGAAGCTTAAAGCTTTCGATCACGACATATATAATAGATCTCGGACCATCTATCAGCCGGAATGATCAATTCGATATACATGTAGTTTCGTTTATAGTTTCCAATAAATCTACTGTTTGAGCCAGCTGGCGGGTTCCATGTAACTGCCCTGTGAAAATTGTTTGCACCCATTTATCTCAGCCACCAATCAGTATACTTTAGGTCCAGCGTCAGATGGAGAGTTAACATCGAGCCTGTGATGCATCGACCACTTGTCCAGGACCCTTCAACGACGAGCGTGGGCGAAACGTGTTAGAAAACCTATGCAACACGTCGTTAAATGATGAAGTAACGTCCTCTATTTATTTTTTAATTACCGAAATTTGATACCGCCCTTCTTTCAACATTTTCTGCTCAGAAGTGCACACACACGCCCGACGGCGCAATTGCAGTTGTACTGCAGAGCAAATGTGCGCGAAGGACTTGCTCAAGGTCCATACACCAGCGTTTCCCAAACTGTTATTGCCGTGGAACCTTTAAATCTTAAATTTCTTTGGCAGAACCCCCGTCCGAAACTAAACACCTTCTGGGTTACATAAAACCGCTTGCAAATGCAGACAATCATAGGCTTAGGCCTAGATTAGATTAATAATAACACAAATATCAATTATAATGAAATATGAATTCTCTTTCATATAAAGTTACACATATGTTAAGTAAAAACTGACTTCACTTCATGGAACCCCAGTTTTCCGCGGAACCCAGTTTCAGAAAGGCTGCCCTACACACTGTGTAGGACAGCCTTTCTCAAACTGAAGTAAAGTAGGTGTAGGATAAGGAAAATGGAAGAAGAGGAAGAAGAGGAGTGCGGAACTTGAGGAGGAGAGGATCAGCAGTAGTAGGATCTGGAAGAAAGGAGGATGAAGGGAATGATAAAAACAGCGATTAACATGCATATAATGAGGAAGGGAAGCAATACATGCTGGTATATAGTACTTGGATTTCGAATGTGCCAGTCTGTCTATAAGAGCTAAGTCTTTGATGATGCAAAATTCGCCAATAATATTTAACGGTGACATTGTAACCATAAAACTTGGCGTTGACACGGGTAAAACCGGGTATACCCATACCCGTGATTAGTCTACTCGTCTCTGACCTGTAAAATACGTACCCGTACCCGCGGGTACGGGTCGGGTACGGGTCGGGTACGGGTTACCCGCGGGTATGGGTATACCCGCAGACCTCTACTACACAGTTACTACGAGGGTCGAACCCGCTCGCTCAGCGCACACTGAACGTTACGGGCTGAGCGCTTTAACCGATCGGCCACTGCTCCACACTGACATATATATATATATATATAAAGTATTCGTTCGTTGTTCTATTCATTCAGTCAGTAACTAGGCAGTGTTCCCTCTAAGCTGTGTGCATGCGCACGCGGGCTGTGGAACCAGCGCATACATGAATTTAATGTGCGCAGACGAATTATTTTCTCGAAAAACACCAGTTGCAAATAGATTCAAAGCTAATTACAATGACGTACACATTTTTACAATACGATACATGCATCATATGCTCTAAGATACATTTTAGACAAGGTATGGCCTACTATTCTTGCGTAATCAGAACTTGATCACCATAGACTTTTAGCTTATGGTCTTAATGTAACTAGCATCGCATTCAGCTAGAACCTACGCATAAAGGTGTGAAGCATTTCATAAACTCAAAACATTTCTGGCGCACACTATCTCCAAAAGATTGGAAGGAACATTGTAGAGCAACCGTACAAGGCTACTACTGCTCATAATAGCTCCCGATTCCAGGACGCCTGAAAAAGGACAGCTTTGAGGTTAGAATAGAGCTAATCGGAGTGGACCCTGTGGACAAACGCCAAGACTGATGGGCAAATGACTGAGAAGGCGTGACTCTGCTTAAGGACAGTTTCCTATCTCTTCTAAATTGCTTCCTAGAGAATCTATTTGGGAACTATTCTCCCCGGCGGATCTGTTTAGGAACAAATTCGCCTCCTGGTGACTAAATCCTGAAGAGACTTATCCGGCGGAAGAAAATACTCTCCTCCGCATAGAAGACTTTTTTGAGACAAAACCACATTTGTTTAAAAGTGAATGATATCTATTGGCAGATGAAGTTGCTGACTGTTTAGAAACCATTTCGCGAATTTAAATTATATGTTACAGTCAAGATATAAAGTAATAATCATTGAGTGGCTCTATGCATTTTCAGAACAACGTTATAGAAGTCATCCAATTATGGTTAAATGCAGCTCATAATTATAAGTTCTGGACACATTAGTATCGCCATTTAGCAGGCAGTACTTTCAACAGTAAATACTGTGTTCTAGATGGAATCGCTTCAACGGTAAGTTAACATATATAGCGCCGCAAGTATAACACCAGATATATACATATATATATTTTTATATATATATAAAGAGACAGACATATATATATATAAAGAGATTGTTACAGACAGACATACAGACAGATAGACACAGACAGACAAAGAGATAAAGACTAAGAGCAAAAAACCGTTAGAGTTTTCTATTCAAGCGGCTGTAGATATGGCGATTACCTTTAGCTGTTCCGATAATTTGATATTGGCTGAAAAAAGTTAAGTGTTCCCTCTCAAAGAATCCACAACAGAACGAAAGACGTTGTTTTCTACCGTGGTACACAATGCTGGAAAGAGATTTCGCAGAACTAAATAAAAACAAGTGGGTCATTATAATGCACAGGCGTTTGGGATAACGTCTGAAGTAATGTAAGAAAATGGAATGTAGACTCCACCACTACCCTCGGTGTGGTAGTGCCGGTCCCAAGCCTGGAGAAAGAAGGAGGGCGGTGACAATCGTCTTTGATGTGACGCAGTGAAAGGAATGCAGCTACCTCAGCTCCACTTGATGTTCAAGGTCAGGAGCAATAAGAGCAATGTTCGTAATATCGCAATCTCTAAACTTATAAAGCGCCACTTGAAAGCCAAGCGCAGGACACCAGCTTATTCACGAGCGCTGCATCGAATCAGAGAGGTTGTCCAAAGGATGGTAGTCCGTTGAAGGTCAAAGTTTGGTTTCCAGAAGGCCAGCGGAGGCGAAGATGCTGGTGTTAAAAGCTCAGGTCATCAGAAATTGTGACCTTTGAGAGTTAATAGAGCGGCGCAACGGTCAAAAGGTTGGCCCTTCTAAGCCACCTTACGAAAAAATCTAAACATAGCGACGCCCACGCAAAACGAAGGAAATGAGGGTCTAAATATATATCTGGATTATTGTCGCGTGTCGTCTGCCGCCACCTACCGGCGAGATGAACGTCCACTCGACGTCAAGAGACGAGCATCCCTCTGCGGAACAGTCAAGTCCCCGACGTCCACCTTGCTTGTACCGACGATTAGCCGACGTGGCAGTCATTTATCTTGCGCCCACCACTCGTGCCATCTGTCGTATGGGGGCGTTGATGACCGCCGTCGTAAAGCCGACGGATTGCCTGAGGCCTGAGCCGGAGAATCTATAAACTTGGAGATCAAACCGAAAATAGACTGGGTGAATGATGACCGTTGAACGATCTGAAGGAAATGACCTCTTCTATGATAGTAAACGACGACGATGACTCGTCCATGAGAGAATTATAAACGGTAAACACGGTAATCACTTCCGGTTTAGTTTGGAAATGGCGCGATCGCTCATACGCGACGCCACAGGTCGGCGTCAAGGATTCTATTTATAGAGGAATGGAAAGCTATGCAAAAATGTGTGTCTGGTAACACTAGTTTATAGTGTTTAGCGACATCTTATGGCTGACACCAGAGGCGCCGACGTCCCCCTTCTAATTCCAGGCTTGGAACAGGTACGTGTACCACCAAAAACAGCAGCAATGGACCTCCGATATGAATCATTTTCCACAGATGTCACGAATGATGTCATTTCAATGTTAACAAGTGACTATAATATGTTTCACATTAAAAAATTGGGTTTGGACTTTGGGGAACAGGTTTGAAAAGAATTTCAATTCCCTAACATGGATGCAGCGGACATGGATGAACAGTGTTAAACACTGTAGAAATCTTTAATAGTCTATTTATGAAATACTCTTTGAAATATTGGGAATATAAGCAGCTCCATCCATCCATTCCAACAAACATTTTGAAGGAGATCGTTCCCTCCTGCCTTCCAAGTCTACGCCTCTGGTCGAACTGTTCTGCCACGCGTCATTTTTCGCTGGTAGGCCTACTGGTTCGCGATGATCGTAGGGCCTAATACACGACGAATGCTGGTACACAGCGAATGCCTCTGTCCGCAATGTCAATTCATTTCCGCAATAGCCAGAGCTTTGTTTCTCTGAGGAGCCAGGTCAAAATTCGGAAGGCCAAGCTGAGAAGACAGTGTGGCGCTACGGTAATAGTCGGTGATGATGGTGGTCAGGTGGAGGCGCAGAAGTAGAATATGGATGTGATATACCTAGGTTTTCAGTGACGAGGGAAAAGTAGCAGAGGCGAGTGAAGCGAGCGGAGTAGAGATTAAATTCAGAGAGGTTCGATTAAATTACTAGATTGGGACGAAGCACTGCATGGGAACGGGAAAGATTCAAGGACCGGAAAGTATGTAGGCGTAGGCGTATCTCATTGATTAAACTAGTAGGAAGCAGTTTTATTCTGTGCGTGTCGAGTTGCTGAGCGTGACTCCCTGATCTTTGCCTCACCCTCTGTCCAATCAAAGTGCACTTAGTTGGGATTTCCTTTTCCTGTTAGGCGAACGGTCGCGTGTGGCATTGTCTGCCTCGTTTTGGAAGTGTCCACTAGACGTGTAATGCATTGGGACGTTGAACAGACTTCCGTTCCCAGAATGCACTCGTGTTCCGGGTAACAGAGCGCCCTCTATTGCGACTAAAGGAGACGAAGGAGTTGATATGCGGCGCTTGCGGCGATGATGGATAAACGCTGAGCAAATTGTAGCCATCACAGAGTAACAAGGCCCATCGCAGAAATATTCTTAATTTGGCTGGACCTGCTTTGTGTGAGAATTGTGATATAATTACTTTCAAAGATTATAGCGTCGTGTGAATCCGAAATTTCCACAGACTGTAGAGACACGTCAGATCAGAGACCAGTTACACCGACGCTATATCCAGAGGCGGCGAACTCGCTTGACAGGTGGGAACACCTAGACAGTCATGAGAGCGGTAAGAAATGTACGTCTATTGCGAGAAAAACGTATTCCCTTTCTGTGAAAGATGAGGGGACTTGTCCCACTCGACCATCCCCTTGGGATCAACGCCCTTGGTTATAGCTCCAAGGTTGCTCGTTCCGTTTTCTAGATCAGAGAATCCGTGAAGGTCACGCCAAGGAGACGTTGCATTGACATTCAGACGGCCGTTCTAAGATACATTTGACATTCCAACGGGGGCGTCGAGATAGGGGTGCCTGATACATGGGACCGGGGGTGGTTGCCTCCATCTGACACTCAAAGGGAGATTGACGCCCTTGATCACAACAACTTGTCAATCCTCTTTTAGGTTCTCAGAAAACTCAAAAGCCATTATTTTTCTTCCACTTCCATTCATAACATTTATAACCAAAGCCACTAGTACTATACATAGGCGCCGACTTTTGGTAAGAGTTATTTTTGGGCAAGACTTTAATTTCCATGATCCGGAGATCGGATCGCTTATCCAGCCCTATCATCTCTCTCCCCGAGTCCTCCTTTCCTCAGGCAATTTCAACTAGAAACAGGCCAACTGTAATTTATTTATATATTTATTCTTATTTTTGATATCGCCCTTCTTCCAACATTATTTGTCAGAAGTGCACACGCCTTGACGGCGCAATTGCAGTTGTACTGCAGAGCAACTTCGCGCACCGAGTGTTACGGGCCGACCGCTCTAACCGATCAGCCACGGGATGCAACAGTGCTTTCTCCCTCAATTAACCAATCAACAACCATGGGTTAATCGTCCATAGGTGTCTCACGTCGTTCTAACAACATCTCTCCACACCTTCTGTAGACTCTGTTCCCTGCAGCGTGCACGGTTCAACGCTCAACTCTTGGATACTTGTTCGGTTGGTTCCACCCCATTCTTCAACGTCATCTGTCCATTCCAATATAGGGTCTTCCTCTTATTTATTCCATCCTTTGTTTCTTCCTGCTCAATCGTAAAGACAGGCACACAACAACCGCGAGTATTACCTGCCAACACATTAAAATTTTCTGTAACCACTGACTAGTACTAACATAAACTTTCACTAAAAAAGCTGATGTTATAGCATTTACAAACAAACACGATGTTTGCGAAATTGCCAGTAAAACAGACTATAGTCCCAATCTTACTTTAACTCTATGTATAGACCATTCTAGACTACCTTTTCTTATTCTAGTTAATATTCTAACCTCTGAGGGATCATGTATACCTCGCTGCAAATAATAATATTAATTTTCATTATTGTTATAATTGTTATTGTCGTCGTTATTATTTATTAATATGAAGGTTCAGTGTATGGGAGAGCTAAAATGTGTTCTACTTAAGACGCCTTACTGCGCCTCTCAATCGGTAGGTGGTGTGCAATGTGTGTATAAAAAATATAATTATAAAACGTGTTGATGGAACTCAGTAGTCAAATAATGGCATGATGCTGTTTCCATATCATGCCGTAGACCTCTCTGTCCACAATTTAGTACTAGACTTGCCATTCCTAATAAATCCCATGCATTACTTGATAATGGGCATCGAAACAGAATGCAGAATAAAATATAAATGGAGAGGTGGATTGGGTCGGAAGAGAAGGAAAGCGTTACGATGAGTTCAAGGTCACGACATCTGTTATTCTAACAATTGAAGCAGTGAAGCCTGGAGATTATGTGACCTTTAGGGTCGTGTTAAATCTAGCACAAGAGAAGCTGTATGCACTGAATCCACAGAGGCAACAGGGACTTCTGCCCCAGTGCTCTCCGGTCTCAGTTTGCAAGGTTCGGGGATGAGTGCATAGTTTCACCTCCAGTACTATATTATTGTGGACAATCAATTGGCTACACAAGTAACTTTTCACCCCACCACTCTAAAATAATAAAACATGATTAATGGATAAGGCATGCCTCTATATTTACTGTTGATGAAAGAAAGACGTCATTGTATAGAAAGCTTGGTGCTTGTTATAGTTAAGAATTCTGTCAGATTTGAGTTATTGATTGCTACAGCATTACAGGTTATTAATTAGTAACTTACTAGTATTAGCATTACAGTGGATAACTTTACTGCGAAACGTTCACGCTTAGAAGTAAGCTTACCAAAATAAGATATTGTCGCCACCGTCTGTAAATTAAGAGCCAGCTTGGTCATCAGATAGTACAGCAGTAACAGCACAGCACAGCACACTATCCTGAAAACAGACAAAGAATGGCAACGTGCTGCTGCCAATCTTCTCCATGCAGTCAACCAGTTGGATTAACTGCACGCCCAGAGACCACCACGAGGAGGTGTTGGCAAAGGTCTTCGTAGGCCATTATTCATTGCAGCTTTCAGGCAGTAGAAAGTCAGCACAAGTTTGGCATCACCCACAAATAGGCCAATTTTAGAAATTTTCAATTTGAATTATTTGCTTTTTCAAACTGCAAAAACGCGCAAATCAGAGACATGATTGGCGTAAAAATAGCCAAAGAAAGTTCGAAAATGACATGCATGTACTACACAACCATAGACCTATAAATCAAAGACTGCGAATGAGTGAACGACAACAAAGTCTATAAGAGTAAAATTGAAAGAGAGATAAGACTGAGGAGAGTGAGATAGCAAACATTACAACGATATCGATAGAGTGAAACAGAGACACGGAGTTTGAAGATTGGGTAAGAAAAACAGTGCTAACAGCTGCAGGTGAGAGAGAGACAGACAGACAGACGAAGATGATAAATGCATTATATAGATGGATAGACAGATAGATAGATAGATAGATAGATAGATAGATAGATAGATAGATAGATAGATAGATAGATAGATAAATAGATAGATAGATAGATAGATAGATAGATAGATAGACAGACAGACAGACAGACAGTTAGATAGATAGATAGATAGATAGATAGATAGATAGATAGATAGATAGATAGATAGATAGATAGATAGATAAATAGATAGATAGATAGATAGATAGATAGATAGATAGATAAATAGATAGATAGATAGATAGATAGATAGATAGATAGATAGATAGATAGATAGATAGATAGATAGATAGATAGATAGATAAATAGATAGATAGATAGATAGATAGATAGATAGACAGACAGACAGTTAGATAGATAGATAGATAAATAGATAGATAGATAGATAGATAGATAGATAGATAGATAGATAGATAGATAGATAGTTAGATAGATAGATAGATAGATAGATAGATAGATAGATAGATAGATAAATAGATAGATAGATAGATAGATAGATAGATAGATAGACAGACAGACAGACAGTTAGATAGATAGATAGATAGATAGATAGATAGATAGATAGATAGATAGATAGATAGATAGATAGACAGACAGACAGACAGTTAGATAGATAGATAGATAGATAGATAGATAGATAGATAGATAGATAGATAGATAGATAGATAGATAGATAGATAGATAGATAGATAGATACATAGATAGATAGATAGATAGATAGATAGATAGATAGATAGATAGATAGATAGATAGATAGATAGAAAAGGCAGATATTTAAAGACAGATTGCATAGATAGACAGATAGATGGATAGACAGACAGATATGTCGGAGAGAAACAAGATTACATGGCTTGGTAGATGCGTGATAATAGAGATCGATTGATAGATAGGGAGGCAGATACAATGACAGAAAGTTAAGTGGATCGAAGTTATTATTGTTAGATAGGGATATACACAAAGAAATTGGCGTACTCAAGCAAGAATTCTGTTTGGTTGATAACAAAATAAGACGAACAGGAGACTGATATTAGGATCTAAACTGAAAGAATATGCTAGCGGCAGAGGCGGTATTTAATTAAGAGTGAGAGGTAGGCTACGGTCAAAGTGAGCGAAACATTAAGAGTATACGAAGCAGATATTTCTGCGTATCCCCATTAAATTTAGCGCCTCAAAACGTTTAATCACAGACAACTAGGTCAGTTTAAAGGACACAATGTCAAGATAGAAAATAACTTTATCATTTGGCTTTTGAGTGGCGCTTTAGAAGTCTTCAAAAGTTAACGGTTACAATTAGAGTTTGCAGCAGATTTTTATACTGTACGCCATTCTCTTTTCGTCTGTGCATTTAGATGGAACTTATTCGTGTTAAATTGTTTACAAGTGGAGGCAATTAATTACCAGAACTTAGCCAAAAGAAGATACACGGATCTTAAACTGACGTATACCGAAACTTACCAAAGTAAATTAACAGAAAAGAAAAAGAAATCTAGAGCAAAACTGAGAGTAGGGCAGTGAAAAAACACAGAATGAGCTGAGAACGGAGATAGAAAATAATGAAACAATCTGAGGATGATGAGTCCTTAGCCGTCAGACAAGTTCACGTATGCAAAACTGCCTGACTTCTTATATGCCACCCAAGTTTCACAAGAGTGAGGTGATTTTCCATTGCCTTCCTTCCTCGCAGACAATTCTGGGCAATCAACTTATCCACGGTCACTACGCAGTGGCCAGAGGCAGACTATGTTACCAAAAGCTTTCGTAAAAAATCTCGTTCCATTCATCCACGGCAGGGAGGCAGCCAGACCTAAGACAGCATTTTGAGCACAAGAAAAGAGAAAATAGGTTCAGCAGACCTAAGAAGAGGGAAAATAGACTTGATAGAGCTGTAAACAGACTTGAGACAAGCAGAAGAGAACTTTAGCAAAGAGACAGGCAGACAAGACAGAAAATGCTCTGTGTTTCATTATGCTGGTCGATATTTAGCTACATACATGTACATGTAATAAACATCTTCCAAACGACCTTACGATTTTATTATCAGTCAATCTATGGGGTTTATAGTAAAACGTTCATGAAAACTGAAACTAACCTAGCTGTTTGCACGACAGTCCGTCAACTGGATCATGTTATTTGCTCCGGACTGGAGTTGAGATTCTTCAAGTGAATAGCATCACATGACCATTGCAGCAGGAGACAGGTCGAAGATAACAGGTAGCACTCCATGTCAGATTCCACAGCGCCTCTACCAGGACGGGCGGTGCCAAAACTACCGGAGTTCTCTGGCCTGAGGCTGCATGATGGACGGTGCCAAAACAGCCGGACTTCTCTGGCCTGACACTGCCAGGTTGGACGGTGCCAAAACAGCCGGAGTTCTCTGACCTGTGTAATGTATAAACCTGCTGATGTTGTCTAAATCTACACGGTTCCTCAATTGAGTTGGTCTAGAGCTAACTAAATCAATAAAACGTTGTAAAAATGTGATGTACCATAAGTCAAAATTGCAGACTTATTTGTGCATACTTGGCGCCACAATCGTCTGGAATTCTGAATCTCGAAGTCCCTGTCTTTTGCCAAGGCTGCTAACCGATGCCAGCGTGGAAATGGTAATGGTTAGAATAAAAAGAATATACCTACGAGGAACAGTAGTAGGTCCATACAATCCAACGCTGGAAGTTTCTAGCACTAGTTCTTCAAAACACGTGCCCAGTCACAGAGGCCAGCAAGATAGGTCAGCACAAACAAAAGGATCTTGTGGCCAGGAACTGTAAACTGGTCAGGGTTCCTAACCAAACCGCTGTACCGCAGGTACAATGACAATTGACACATCGAATATCAACATTATTGTCACATTGAAATGCGTAATTAACTCATTATTGGTATTTCTTTAAATATGTTCAGTTTCATGAACTTTTCAATGTGTACAATTGATATTCGATTAATGACGATTATCTATAGTGACTCTCAGTGACACACTTTACAGACTTTACAGACAGTGACACTCGGTTAAAGCCAACATTTACTCATCGTCTCTATCTAGGCCTCCAGTATCATCAGCTCTTTTGGCGCAGAAGTTTTTAAACTCACCGATAAATGGCAGCTAAAATCAAGGTTTGTAGCTAATGATGGCTAACTCGATCTCTAAACTAAAAAATTCGATAAGAAATCGTTGTTTTGTTATCAGTTGAGTTTACCTGCTACCCCTCGAAGAAAATTCAATCGAAACAGAAGCAGAATACGGAAGAAATTCGACGAATCGTCGCAGATTTAAGACAACTTCGCAAAAAATCTGGAACTCGTCCGTCTTCTTTGTGATCTGCACTGCAACTGACAAATTAATTCAGTCAGAAACTGAAGATAATACGATGACGTAATCATAAACGTCATTTTTGCCTTTAGCAAAGTGCCAACGTTTGTCATTTTTAGGATGCAGCCTGAATTATCTGTTAGCCTCTATTGTAAGTAAGTAAGTAAAGTTAGTATATTCTTTGTTAATAATGACGATAGGCCTAATCTTCGAAAAGAGGCTATGTTGGAATAGACACCGTAGTTTGCAGTCTGCTAATACAGACGGTCATAAAGAATGAGAAACTATAGGAAGACGAGTAGTAATGGTCCATGGCTAGAGACGAACGTTTCGCTCAAACACCGCGAGCAATAATTGTTCACATCTAATTATATTCCTCGCTAATATGCAAATACCTACTGCATAAAGTCCATCTGATAATCGATTAACCGATTTCTTAAATTATCAATCGATTTTAATTTGGTTACTGAAATGCGCAAATTGACTAGAATGAGAATTAGCAAAATCTTGTAGCCAGTCGTTGACAATATTAGAATTGATTGTTTGTCAAATCGATTAGAAAGTCGATTAATTGAGTTTTTTAAATGCCAATCATTTAGAATTAATATTAGCTACTGAAATGTCCCAATCAAAACGATTTAGAATTGGAAAACTTTTGCAGCCGTTAGATTAGAATTAGCTGCTTGTCTAATTGATTTATAAAATCAAATTTGCTGATTAGCTGGTTGATTAGTTTCCCATCTCCGAATTAGACCATCTATGGTCTAACAATTCATCTATTCATTTCTGCATCACAGATCCCTGGACAGGGAGCTAATGAAGGAAGTGATCGGTGCCATGTTCGAACGTAAGGTGGCGCCAAGCGAGCACTTGATCCGATCCGATCCAGCGTCGGTGGTGGCGTGACCCAAGGGACCTCTGGGCCATGGACCAGATGTCCTTCCGGCGGATCGTCCTTCACAACGCCTTCCGGAAAAGCAAGATGTACGAGCGACTGTTCCAGAGCGTTCCGATGCTCCAGTCCTTGGACGGTTACGAGCGGATGACTCTGGCAGACGCCCTTGTGTTGAGGTCCTACGACGACGGGCAGTGCATCATCCGAGAGGAGACGGCAAGCGGACGGCATGTTCTTCGTTGAGTGGTGTGACGTGCGGGTAACGATCTGCGACCAGGGCGAGAAGGTCGTTTCGAGGGCGACGATTGGAATGTACTCTGAGAGATGGCCCTGCTCGAGAACAGAGAGAGGTCGGCCAGCATATACGCCGTCGAGTCAAGGTGGCTTTTGTGGAGAGTGAGTGCTTCGAACGGCTGCTCGGACCGTGCCTAGACGTCATGAAAAGAAACACGAAGGTCTACCAGAAGAGCAACTTCTAACCGGGTTCGAACATGATCGACACTCAATTCGTGACACATAACGCCAAACAATAATTATTAATTATCAAAGAGGTCGTGTGGTTTGTGATAATGGCGGTCGAACCTGGTGCCCCAAAGATTGAGGTCAAGCTTCGATCGATTGGGCCTTGCGCCCCAACATCTTGTCCACCATTTTCCAGTTATTGAATGGACAATTTCTAGAGCGCCGTAACACAGTTGATACCGTACCGCTACAAACGTAGCAAGTCACCGATTTTCCCTCTGGGCTTTTGTGTCTATCTCTGCAACACACAATGTCGTCTATAATAGAAATTAGGTCTCGCGTTTTCACGCTGTTACCAAACTGAGAAATATAACGCACAAAATGTTCTCGCGTGTGACATTTATGGGAAGATTTTTTATAAATAACAATGCAACAATGACCACGATGCCGTCCTAATCATTGCGGGAAGTAGGCGAGAAGAAATTTATTATCAAGGAATTTTATCTTTAACGAAATAATAAAACGATAAAAAAGATCTGAAGTCGTACCTAGATAATTCTTTGATATTTCAAACTAACAAAGACTCTGTAACCTATGTTTAGGCCTTTCGTACTACACAGGGTCCGATTTGTCAAAAAAGTAGCAGGGGGTCGAAAATAGAATTATACAAAAAGTCCTAATAATAATTTCCTATGCCGAAATGAATTTTTTATTCGCGATTTGCTCCTCGCGTTTCAAACCCCTTGGCTAGTCTAATTAACACAGAAAAAAATAATGAAAATAGCCAACATATCCAACTTTCCTTATTTTTTTGTCAAGTAATTAATGAACTTCCACAAGTCAAGATTCTGCAATTACTAGCAGTGTGGGACGATGCAAGTATGACAAATAAATACATTTTAATAATGATGATGATGATGATGATGATAATAATAATAATAATAATAATAATAATAAATGTGTTAATATCATGTCAAGCAACCACACGGAGTCTACAAAACCATTATGTAAAACTTATTTTTACATTTCCTAATCCTTAATAACAAAAAGCGTTTAGGCCTACGATGTTCACATAATTTTAAACTTTCATATAACAAAATAAAAAGCCTTGACATAGTCGAAAATTAAAATACAGTTAACTTAGCATGTCGGGCAAGTGATCTAGGCCTAGGGCCTACATGTTAAATTACTGTCAACAAAACGTGTTAATAGTCCTACTTGTTGTAATCATAATCTACACACTTTTAAGAACCCATGCGCGGGGCACCAGCTTATTTACGAGCAATAAAATTTGGGAAGTCGCCTTCTATCTACATGTCTTTGTTTTGGCCGAATTCATTCCGTCTCGGCTCAAATCATTTCTTCACGCCTGAAATCATTTCGAAGCCTGACAGTCCATGGCCGGAAAAATCTGTTTCGAGTAATGCCTGTGCGCTCAATGAATGTGAGGGGGTCGAGTCGACCCCGTCGGAGGTCGATCAGACTTTATAAGCCGAGGGGTCAAGGCACAGAAGTACAGAGGTCCAACCTCTGGACCCCCCGACAAATCGGACACTGGTACTACAGTTCGGACACAGCGCTCATGAATAAGCTGATGCTCTACACTTGACTTTTGAGTGCCGCTTTGCAAATTTGGGGATTACGATGGTGGCTTCGTGAGGTAGGCTATAATAGACCCGAATTCACCACGCGCCCTAGTTACGCCTTTTGTTCATTAGTAAGCCATCTTGCTGCTTCGGTCTTAGGGAGAAAACTTCTTTAAGTTGTGAGCCGGGCAAGTACTATCACCTGTTCAATTTGGTTGAGTAGCGGCTCAAAAATTTTACTATTTTAAGGTTTTAACTTATTGATTGAAGAAAACTACATTCCTTTGTGTCCAATAATTGATGGCCAGAGATAGGGTGAAGAAGGAATTTAGTAGGGGCCTACCAAGGAATTTTACCTTTAAAAAAGTAATAAAATTATAAAAGAGATCTTAGAGTCGTATGTGGACAATTCTTTGATATTTCAAACTAACAAGGACTCCTCTCTCTGCTCCTAACCCGCTGGAGCCGAGAGGGGCAGGAGCAGAGAGAGGGGACAGTGTCCTGTCTCACACCATTTCTTCTCCCGACTTCGTAGGAAGATATATTACGTTCCGCTACATTTGCACCACGGCGTGTTGGTTCCAGAAGAAGAACAGTTTGTGGAGAGGGAATTCTTTCACGTTTTCTCCCAGACATGATACTAGTTTGCAGTGGAGACAAATTTGAATGTCTGAAAAGGTACTGGGGCGAGAGTATTAGGTTCGTCCCAGTACCTTGACAAGTATTAGGTTCGTCCCAGTACCTTGACAAGTACTGGGGCGAATGTCCCTGTTGCCTCTGTGGAGTCGGCGACAGTGAAAGAGTGCTAATTATTGCTACTGCATTGGCCCTATACCGAAACAAATTCATGGCAACAGTATACACTATGCACAACAAAGAGTACTGATATCTGCAAGATTAGCAGAATGATTCCACTACTATGCATGTATGTTTCAAATTTTGTTCACTGAACATTATTAACGCACAAAGTAAATGTGTAAACCTGTAATTATGTTTACTCTTGCTCTTGCATGTATGACTATCATGAATCCACTGTAAACTGAAAAACTTGACTAGCAGCATAGTAATGGTAAAATCAGTTAGGACCAAGTACATGAAAGTAGTTGGCAACTACTAATTTATCATAATGTAGTACAAGACCTATTTAAACAAATTTGTGACACTACAAGATTGTTTATTGTCAAAAATGATTTACAAGGATAGGAGCTGAACACAAATTTGTTTTTTTTTATCAATGACGGTCTGCAGTTAGCATTCCGCAACATTATTCCTTCAAAAGCCACTTCTACTTTCTGGGTAAGCCGTAAACCCCACTTTGATGATCACTGCAAAGAAAATGTTCTTGGAAAGCACAAACATACTGTACTGATATCAGAAACTTTTGCAAAACTTGGCTTCCATGCAATATTTACAAATTCATAGATAAAAGAACCATAAGTTACATCACATAGATTTTTGCATATTTTGGCAGAGCACAACCAGTTGCAGCTCTCAACAGAGGGCCATACAGGGTTCGGGAACATCGCACAGAGGTCATCTGGATGTCTCGTTACGTCAAAACCGAAAGTGGACGACAAATTTGAAGGGCTCATCGGTTGGAGCCACGAACTCAGTTGGTGGGGACTATCACTCATGGCCACTCTGTTGAGCCGCCACTGTCCACAACATACTGATCATTATATTAGAGTTCAGCCCTTAGCTCATGACTGAGATATAAAAGTCAAAACTGTGAAGATCATGTCCATTTAAACGATCCGATTTTTTTATTGACATAGAAATTTTATATCGCCTCAAATTTTGAAATATTCTGCTAAAATTGTCACTGTCATTTTTGCTTTTGCATGTAGTTAATGTACAAAAACTTAATCAAAACCTAAAGCGGTGTAGGCCTACACCCCTGGTTGATTTGACGTACTATGGCCCACCAGCCAAAGCTAGCAATTGAGCGTTAAGCTGTAATACAAGGGAATTGTCACCAACATCCTCCGAAAGCTACTATAAATGTTAAATTTTATCACGAAAGCTAGAAAACATGAAGTGACACTGTGACTGTGCTTAAACTGCAACAAGATAAATTTCGCAAAACGTTGTGCTCTTGAACAATTAAAGCACATTTCTGCACATAATCGATTTGCGCTCGTCTGTGCCTTGGGATGCACAAATAACCTGTATTATCGCTCATCAGCAAAACCTGTCAAAATTCTTGTTTCCATAAATATTTTAGAGTGTGGCTACATCAGGTGATTTAAACCAAAAAATTAACCTTCTACAAAAAATTTCATGCTTGTACGTGCATTTTGAACAATGCAGACGCTAAGCGAAGTTAGTAATCATACACACCGGTACGCAATATCGCCGAAATTCGATACCCCCTCCTCCCTCACTGCGTACGTAATACTTCGTGTCTCAAAAAACCAAGCAAAATTGTTTTTGTCAAAACTTCGTAAAAATTCCACCAATGTTAATAACGTTTGGCAGGTAGATGGCAAAATAGCTGAAGTTTCATGCTATATATATAAATTTTCCATCTCATCTGTCTCATATCACCGCACTTACTACCTTTTTAAACACAGAGGTACCAATTTTTTATGCAGCGCTTAAATTTTATTAGTTGCAACCGTTGCAACAAACTATCTGACGACTGAATTAGCACGCAGTAAAGTAAACATGATTTACTTAGCAGAGTTTTTACTTGTTATGACAGATCTGCTTAAAAGTGTTATAATTTGTGCTGGAAATGTGCCCCGCTTACGCGGACACAAGCGCTTAGACGGGCACGCCACTGGCCGATAGCAGCATCAACGATCGACTGGTCAAAGCCGTGGGATATCCGGCGTATATCTGGCAGTAGCTTCCGGGCAAGAAGGTTGTCGCGATAGTAGGCCTATGCCCCATTCACTTTGACACCCGACTTGATGAAATGGAGCCCAGTGCAGCCATTGCAAGTAATAAAATTTGAGCGTTATACAAATATTGGCTCATCTGTATTTAACAAGGTAGTGCGGTGATATGAGACAGGTGAGGTGGAAAAGTTATATATAGCATTAAACGTCAGCTACCTACCAAAAGTTATTAAAATTTGTGGAAATTTGACGAAGTTCTGACAAAAACAATTTTGCTTGGTTTATTTTGAGACAAGGTGTATGTGGACGGCCTGTTTAAGGTACATGGACAATACAATAGCCTGAAATTAAAACCTCTAAATCGACCGCTCTAACTGATCAGCCGCGGTGTGGCACAGCGGCCAATGCACACCGTGGCCGATCGGTTAGAGCGGTCAGCTCGTAACGTTCAGTGTGTGCTGAGCGCGCGGGTTCGAGCCTCGTCCGGGGCGTCACTGTGTAGAGACCTTGAGCAAATCCTTCGCGCACCATTGCTCTGCAGTACAACTGCAATTGCGCCGTCAAGGCTGATGATTATCCAGTAATGTAAGTAAAATTCAACCAAGCACAGAACTCTGATAAATATCCTGATACAACAAACTCACAAGTAGCTGGTGTTACCAGTAGATCATTACTTTTTCTAAATGTCACATTCTAATCGAGGTCTCAAACCTTGTGACATCAAAATACTGTAAGAAAAATATTTTTGAAAAGTACAAAATAAATTAGTATTTTCTGTTTTTAAAGTTTTAATGCTACTGATTAGGTTGTACTGTGAGAGGCGCTTTATAAATCCGTAAATAGAATAGAATAGAACAGTGCCTATTACAATCTACAACTAATAAGAAATTGTTACACAAATGAACGCTGGTGGATCAACAAAAGATACTCAGTCACTATTCCAGACTTATCTTTAGTTGACACCTTTGTAAATTAGTCATAAGTGCTATTGAAGCCACTAATTCCTTAAACGAACACAATGATGCAACCAAAGCAATAATAAAAACTCCTATACAATATACATGCATTGTATATTATATATCTCCATACAATATCACATGATATAGTTTCAAAACAATTCTACAACCAGATGAAGACAAGTCACAGGTCATGTTTGTGACCCTTCTGCAAACATGTTTAAAAGGCAAATAACTATTGTACTCAGGATAAACTTTATGTAATGTAATAGAGCATTTATATAGTGACCTTGCACTATTAATTCAGCCTCACAAAGTGTCATTTGCATATCTGTACAATCGATGAAACAAGGAACTCACTGATACGCTGAATCCAGTCTTGTCCCATCACACAAAATTCACAGAGCAATCATGCAAGAAATGCTGTTCATCATTCTCAAGAGAACGTTCCAGTGTCGCATGGTCAAAAGTTTCGATGGTTAGCATAAAACTAAATAAATCAAAGGTTCATTTCTTTTTCTGAGATCGTTTTCCTTCGCCTTTCTTCGGCTTTCCCTTTCCTCTTAGCGCTCGAAGTCGTCTCATCTCTTCCGCAAAATCTTGATGTTCGTCTCTGAAATACAACATGAAAATTTATACAAAGAGACTGCACATGACCTCATTCAACATGCAATACCTTCAAGACATTCTTGATGATATATAAGCACTTTTGATTTGTACACACAGAACCATCATCAGTAATAGACAATGAGACAAAGGTCAGAGCACATTGGGCCAAGATCAGTGTTACTGACAAGGCCAAGGTCAGGACCCATGATGTCAGGATCAGTCACAGCAACAAAGTCAAGGTTAACCCTTTCGCTGCCACGTTTACAGAGATAAACAGAACTTTTTCGTGCCGAAAGACGTAACACGTTATTGTAGTTATATATGCACTAGATTTTTATATTTGCAATGAGTAGAATTTGCAAATATGAGTCAAGCCTTACAAGAAATTGCTGTTGTTGGTAAATCTACATAATAAAAGTTAATCAACAAGTTTTCATTTTGGCACAAAGGCATTCATATAGCAGCTTAAGACAACCTGTTATACAGTACAGTTATATAGCACACCCAACAGATGTGCTTTCTTATGGTGTCTATACGAACTAGCTATATGCTGCCGATTGCAGCATCGATATGGAAATTTTCACGATAACCCATTCAAAACTTTACTGCCCATTGAAAGCTCCAATCAATATTATTCATATTTAGCAAATAATGTTTTAATTCAGCTTTAAATTGTTATAACTATTTGCTATGGTTGCAGGAAGAGACTACTAAAATTATTACAGTGCAGTGCAAGCATAAAATTAAGATTCTAATGGTACAATGCTACTTAAGAATATAAAGCAGACTTTTCATTGACTTTGAACTGTATCAATGTCTGTAACAACCTGTATAAACCGAGAAATCTGAGTCTCTTCATCAGTGATGTCAGCTCAACGTGACGTGGGTAGTATTCGACGATTTCAGGTGATTTCTCCAGCGGTTTTGCGGCAAACAGTTTAACCACTTTCATCGACTTTGAATTGGTCGGTCGAGCAACTTCGTTAAATATTCGAGCGCTCAGCCGGGCCATGCGCTTCGCGTAGTCAGAAAGAACATTTGCCATCCTAGCAGAACACAAGACAAAATATCAGGCAGATCAGGTATGCAACCTCAATTACATTTTATAATTTTGCATAATTTCTTATTTATGTTACCACTGCTTGATATTAGATTAACAATATAATTCCATTAATCATAAAAATAACACTAAAATATATTTCTGTACCTAATGCACTTTAAATCTATGGAATTTTCAGTACTGCCACACATAACATGCATCAGAGAGACGGGTCTAATCCCTAGTGTTTAACCATATCAAGTCACCAATTGATAGCCAAGTAGATATGGGTTACAGTCTAGGAAAACAGCATGGGACTAAGAAAAGCAAATACGCCAACAGTTGTTGCATAAGGGCACAGAAGAAAATCGGGGCAAGGCAATTCTAAGTGAGAATGGAGCTAAATGCTTCAGACTAAAGGAAAATGGAAGGATTAAAGCTCACACGACGGTTGTTCCCAAACGAAAGTACAGCACAGAGTAAGCAGGAAGCCTTGCAAAGACTTGATAAGAAAGGAGGTCGAAGTTGAGATAGTGCTCAATGAAGTTATTGTCTGATCTAGACTTCTTGCGGTTTAAAACGATTAGGATTACATCATTGTCACGATTCCTGCGTGTAAATGGCAGCACTAACAAAGTTTTCGTTGGATTGTTGTACTATCTGTCAGTCTTAGATTTGCAACAACCGGTTCTCATTCTTAAGACTACTTAAACAGGTCTCATAATGTTATAGTGTTGGTGTCATACAGAAAATTGACGACTTGAAAGCCCACACGACCTTGCCGAATGAACGATATTAAGTGAATTGCCCAATC
This sequence comes from Bimastos eiseni, assembly GCA_959347315.1. Taxonomy (NCBI): domain Eukaryota; kingdom Metazoa; phylum Annelida; class Clitellata; order Crassiclitellata; family Lumbricidae; genus Bimastos; species Bimastos eiseni. The sequence goes on along the minus strand of OY365813.1, from coordinate 11,850,646 downwards.
CTGCGTTATTACAATAATTTTATACTATCCTTACGTTTAGAAAAACTGATGTAACAAGAGCTTCGAATGAGCGGAAAACTTAAATGAGCATAAAATTAACCTACAGAGACAGAATAAACAATAAACTGCGTGAAAAAGTACAACTGTAAAGACTTGTATTTCGCACTCAAGAACTTATTTAGCGCTAGCATACCGTAGTTTTACAGGAGATGGCGGAATCTGCACGGGCATACGGTTGTGTATCATGTAAGCGTCTTATTCGATAAGAAATTTGCCCTCATCATATGGTTAGGATTGAAGTCTAATTCGCAATTTATTGTTCTAACAATCAAAATAACATCGTCGATTAGTCGACCATAATTTAAAAATATTTTAGATTTAACTTCTTCATCACTGTCATCCTCTTTTATCATCTTATCGAACATAATTTATAATATAAATCGATAATTCTTCTGCTGAAAACGAGATTGCAAATTTCCCACGAAATTATATCTTAACCTCAGCATATAGTACCTATGTTTGTATGCTATTGATCTTAATAGACATGTAGGTATACCTCCTTTGGCCAACCCCTATGGCTCGACACAGCACTCGTGAATAAGCTGGTGCCTGCGCTTGGATTATGAGTGGAACTTAAGACATTTGAAAATTACGATCACGAGTATCAGAGTAACATAATTCAAGGTTTAGAAGACAATAATGCTCTATAACAATCACCTACTAGCTAGACCATGCAGCGGTTCTCAACCTTTTTGACATGGGGATCCACTTTGCAGTATCTAGATCCTAACGAGACCCACCATTCCAAAATCTGGGAGCATGTATGTAGGCCCCTATTAGGCAATTTACATGGCGCCTTATAAGAACCTGTCGAAGGCCCTAAACGTAGCTACCCAATAGATTTAGACAAATGCGATTTTAATCATTTAGAAAAATTGGCTGAAAGCAGCGCAGTGTTGCGAAGTTGTAACATGTTAATTAGAACAAAGAAAAAACTGCAATTGATATAACAATATAATTTGGCCAAATTCAGATCCACACTGCACATCAAAAGCAAAATACAACAAAATGAGATGGAAATAATTCCAAGGTCCAGAACAAAAAGATAAGCTTAAGCTATGCAATGCTCAAAGTATCTGAGCTCTGCTACATCACTGTGATGTCACTGCTTGATGCAACAAATAATATCTTCAAAGCAAGAATCAAGAAAATTGCCAAGATAACAAATCAGTGGTACGTTTCAATAAAACCAAATCAAAGTGTTTACGTAAATCAAGCAGTGAATAAATTTCCTGTAATTACTTTCCTGAACATTCAAACAATTAGTCTGATATAACAACACGTCGACATTTAACCAAATTCTATTAACTACAAAGGCTTCGGAACAAACTATGGAATGGGTTGTTGCTGAATATACATTATCCAATATTGAGGTTGCTTTTGTTTTGCTCAAAAGAAAATAATTTAGAAAAAACTTATCCAGTAATCCAATACGCAAACTGGTAGCCAAAAATATGGAAACAAAATACAGAGGACACAGCAATCAGGAATGCAATGAAATTTTTAAAGATGCAAAACATACTCTGTGGAAATGCAAGTGTTAAAAACAAATTCAAAGATGTAACATCCTTCAATTGAGACATTATAAAATCCTGGCTTCCAAAGCATATGCAATCATTTAAATTCAAAATCTAAATTCACACAAAGCAATGAATTTCCAGTTATAAAATTCCAAGTAAAATGAGTCAGTTTTAACTCAAACATAGAAAACCATTAGTTGAAAGAAGAATTGACAATTGATTTTCTACACACCAAAAATGGGTATACATGACGTACAGATCAGAAGAGTTTGCACACACATGTGTACACTTCCAATGTAAGTCTAAATGGTTCAGCAAGTAATATATTGGCAAACATAAAGACAAGTTTAAGAATTCACTTTAAACTGCTGTGTCAAAAGCACAGGGAACACAAGTCAATCTAAAATGTATCGACGAGGGCTGATAACGATCACATTTTTTAATAGCTAACTATTTTAGAATTAACAATTTATTAATCATTAACTTCCACAGTCCTAGATCAATTGCATTTCCAATGTCATGATAAATAAATAATCAACAAATTCGACTGTTTATCATTTTAATGCAAATTATTAATATTTATTTCTGATCAGTTAATAGTCTACTAGTTTACTGATCAGTTAATAGTTTACTGATTACTTAATAGTTTACTGATTACTTAATAGTAATTTCTTCAAATTACTAATCTTGTTTTCCTATTCAGCGAAAATGTCTTCCCTCAACCACAAGGGCTTCTGTACTGCGGCACTCGAGCAGTCTTCGATCAGCCATTAAAATAACAATTTAATCGTTAAATTAATCAACAATTAAATAGTCGTTAACTTACACAGTCCTGGTTTCAACAGCTACCAGATGATACAATAGCAAGTCTGCTTTCAAATAAAATCACATTATTTTAAAAGTTGCCATCTGATGGAAATTGGAAACAGATGTTTACATACAACTAAACCAATACAAAGTTACTTAAATAAATCAGAAAATTGAAAACATAAAAATTATTATTAACAGTGACTAATTTTGTGTTATTATTACTATAACCATAACTGCAATTTCAAAAGCAATCAATAAATCAATCAATCAATGGAACCTCATATAGCGCCTCTTCTACTTTGATGTACTCCCGAACCCACTTTGGATAACAGGACAAATTTCAGTAAGGAGTAGAATACTGATGAGGAGTTTTGGGGGACCCATTGCAGGTGGTTGAACCCACCACTGCAAAGGTCCGGTGCTGCACCTTAGAAGTGTGAGCAAAGGGATAACCAAGTTCCCCCAAGCAACACATCTGAGTGGGCATTGATCGACATTGGCAGCAGCACGTCAACATGGCTCTGGAAGCTAAAGAGGGATGGTGCCACAAATGCAGTTTGGTGTTAAACTATGATAAAAACTCTGCTAAGAATAAAGCAAGATAAAAAAAGCAAGGCAAATAAAGCAGCAAGATAAAATTCAGCAGCTGACACTAAAAGACTCAAATTTTCTCAAGTCGTAAAGCCCAGCAGTAAAAGCAACCGAAGTTGGTGTCAATACAGTAACTGATGATAAGATTAAAATCTACAAAACTTAAATCCACACATTTTAAAGAACCCAAGTTTTCATCAGAATTCTGAATAATACAACCTGCACTAAGCAACAAAATACTGTGATACTGAAAAATCTGATCCTAGTTTTTTCTCAGTAAAATGTTTTATCATAAAGGCCTACTAAATAATTCCACTATTTCCATAAAATGGCTGAATTGTACTTTCTCAAGTCATATGCACAAAATACTCTTTAACAAAGTCAGCAAAAAATAAGCCTTTGATTTTAGTTAAATTTTAATAAAAATATGCAAGACAAGTTGTCAATTTCAACTAAATAACTTTTGGCCTAACCATTTGGTCAGCTGCATTACATGTGATACATATAAAACTTCATACAGTACGATACACCACATATACCGCAATTTAAATCCCTGTTGAACTGTGAATAGCTGGTGAATTTACAGCAGTAGAGTGGAGAGGTTAGAAGGGATACAATTACATTACCTCAATTTATCTACCTCAGCAATTCTCAAATAATCTAAAACCAGCACATGAGTCCCAAATTTAGTTCAAATTTTGAAAATTACCTTATAGCAAATGACCTCAGTATAAGTTGGTTCTTCCTTCATCTGACTCAAAAAGTTATAACAAGTCCCAGAACACACCAATTTTTATAGATGATACTTAGAATCTGCTCCACAGTACATCTTATTAACTGGTATGTATTAAAATGAGCCAAACAAATAATAAACCTGTAGGACTTGTACACCATAAACTAGTTGAATAATGAATCACTTAACCCAACATTACATTCTCGGAAAATCAACAACATCGCACCACCCCATCTGAGCACCTCCCAATCTGTGCACCTCCCCACTGTGAACCTCCCCACCTGTGCACCTAACCATCTGTGCACCTCCCGATCTGAGCAGCTCCCCGTCTGTGCACCTGTTATTTCCAATAACACATTATATTAGGAAGAACTGCATTGTGACTACGAAGAAAATCAGTTGGTGGAAAAACAGTTTAGAAAGAGCAGCCAACTACACAAAACACTTCATAAACGTCTTAAGGCAGCAGTGGGAAGACGAGGACTGGCCCTCATCTCATCAAATGCACACAGAAGAAGAGAAGAGCCATCCCTGAGGAAGCTATGGGTTGAAGTGTAAGCGACTTTATTTTCTTAGCCTTGGCATATGAGGGCCAGTCCTTTCCCTCACCATCTCGTCTTCCCACTGACACTGCATGGTCAGTGTACTCATCATCATATAATAACAGAGTTCGCTATGGAGTGTATGCAGGGCAGAAATCTTGACCAAACTTCTGCCCTGATGGAGAGTTGAACCTCTGACCTTTTAATTGACCGTCCAGCATGCACATTAAGTATAAATAAGTAAACTATTTATACATACATAGATCAAATTTTATACATATATATATATATATATACTGATATATATACATATATCTATATAAGTATTTACATACACAAACACACACATATACACTCTGTGACTTCCAACATGCCATATTAAATGTCTTGACACATACATAAATACACACATAATGAAATCCACTTACAAACAGTACACACATTTATCCAGCCGTTCAGTCCTCAAAAGACAGAACTTCACTGATAGTGCACACACACACACACACACACACACACACACACACACACACACACACACACCGGATTGGTGTATAAGACTAATTCCACATTTGCCAAACCTGAAACAATTTAACAGCCTGATGAACATAACAATATTTAACAATGACAAAATATGTCTTACACAACAGACAGAATACGCAGACAAACAAAAGACTACTGTATGAATAACCAGTTCCTGACAGACAGACAGACTTTAGACAAAGACAGCATAAGAAACATGTTTCACTGACAGCTTGAGGCATCTTAAGCACATACACTAACAAGGCATGTTACGCTGATTCAAACACATGTGAAGCCCATTCGCCCTTTAACGACCAGCATAATTGATTACGCCTTACGTTTTACTACAGCAAGACATGATAAGCATATACATACATGCCCAATATGCTATACAGACATATTCGGCCAATTTAGACATCATAACTCAGACACCAAATGATACACATTGCATACATACATGCCTTGGACACATCAAGTGCCTAGACAAATACATACACCAAAGAAGGTTCTTCATAAAAGAAACCTCATATTTTTATGTCACTTCAATTCTCATTTTTCAATTAGAGCCTAAACTCTAAAAGACTTAGTTAATACCATCAAATCAAAAGATGTCAGTTGCAATTCCCAACAAAAATCTAAATGACTAAAAGTTTGATCCGCGACATAGCAAAGAAAATGGAAAGCCCAGTGCGACTGTAATTTTAATGCAGTTAGTGCCTATTGAGATAAGGCTAACTGCCTCAAGCCCTGTGTGGTCAGTAATCCAGGGTGCTGGTCATGAAAAACTGATTTCATGACTTCCAAATACAACGTTCATGACACAACCATTGATTGACCAAGACACCGTGAACATCATCACAAAAACGAACAAATATAGATAGAAACATTGCCGTAAAACAAACATTCGATATCCGTGGAAAGCATCAAAACCCAAATCAGATTATTAAATGCTTCTGAAGCAGCTTGACTAGCAATAAATTTGTTAGATATCCACAATAAAAAATACAGAATGCTCACAAGTCAACAACTAGAAAAAAATCAGGAAATTTTGAATCACGCCGAAATAATACTCCTCCATTTGCAAAACGTTAAAAAAATGAATGACTTAATCACTGAAGAATATTTTGACAAACATTAATGCTATATGCAGATATATCAATGTGCATAGGAATGGCATACTCACATTCAGCAAAATTAATATTTAGATATATACATGCATATAAACACACACACACATATATATATATACATACATATATATATATATATATATATATCAGTATAATGTGTTTTAATTAATGTGACTATAAAACATGCATATAATATTATAAGCATATATGGATGCATGCACTAGTAAATGTATGCTAATGATATTAGATAACCACTCCATCAAAAAAAGCCACAAAAAACTACAATGATGGCGAGGATAATAGCAGAGATGATTACAACGATGCTGGCCATTGCAATGATGAATTTATCATTGAACAAAAACAAATAATTTATCTAAGCAAAAAAACAGTCTGTTCATTCGTCATAGTTCAAGTGGAATTCCAGTAACTGTCAGTCTACACAAATAACTAATGAACAGCATGGAATCGCAACATGCCTCATTTACATGCCATTCCGTTTAACATGAAATGGTGGTATTTCCCCATAACCATTAACTTAGCATTAACTTAATGTGCCATACAAGAATCGTAAGGTAGCCTTAAATATAGACATCTTTGAGCATTATCCCTTTTATCATATGGCCTGGTATCATAAGGCATGTCCTCCAATGATGTCGTGTTAATGTGACTACACTGAAGCGGCAAATTCATTAACTAATGACAAAATACTGTAAATGGTCAAAACTTAAGATTTGTAAACTTAAATTCTGTAAATACATAAATTTCAGTACAGCATGCTCCTGCATATAGCATGCATTGTATCTTTTGAATTTGTTGTCAAGAATTAAGTCAACACAACTGTGCCAATATAAACTGCACAAAAACAAGTTTCAACACAAAATCAACACAAAAATCATGGACAAAAACAAGTTTCAACACAAAAATCATGGAAAATAAGTGAGGACACCACAACAATCTATGGTAAATTCAAAGTGCAAACTTTAAAGAAAACCTTTCAACTAAAAACACCAGGGAATTTCTATAAGCTTTTGACATGTTCCCCGAAAACACAGAAACTTAGTTCAAAATGAAAGACATCCTTCTAATCAAACAGACAATAACCTCAGTGGTATTTTTATAATAAAATAAATGATGACACTTTCAGTAATAAAAATTAACGTCCATGTTGTTATACGATATGATTAATTTTAGAATTTCGCACTCCTTAGGTCCAATAGGTTTCTTTCGCCAAAGGCTTTGCATAGCAAACAAAATTCAATGAAAAACATAAGTTGCATTAAGTAAGGTACAAATAACATGACATTTATAAAACAGCTTAGACATAATTATATGCACTTAACGTGAAGCAGTCACGTCTTCCATAAAGCTAAACTGGGTTTATGTCTTCCATAAACCTAAGCTGTGCCAGTGAACATGCTGACTTTTATAGTATAATCCTTATTTATGCACAGCCATAACATAAGGTATGATGCTGATGACTTTGCACTAACTAGTCCATACTGTAATACTAACAAGAACATTGTCAAAAAGAGAAAAGTATTAACGTCACAGACTTTTTCAACACCACATATGCCATCCATCCACAGAGCTATACTCTTGTATAATAACAACTCACAAAACAATCATAAAATACTAAGAATATTTCGCATGTCTGAAGTGTGCAAACTTCATGACAGCAGGTAGTCTAATGAGTTTGAAGTTCCCGTGCAAACTTTTTAACGTTTTAAAGATACATCAGTTACTTTATGATTATATATATATATCTCACTACTCATAATAATAAATATAAGAATTCAGTCTTAACCAGAAATTTTATTTCACGCATTAGAGCAGCTATAGACACCAATAGATAATAATATTTATGATGATGATTACTATTATTATCATAATAAAGCATAAACTTAAAATAATAATGAAGTTCATAATAATAATCAGCTACAATAATCTCCAATATAGGTAAACTACTATGTACCCAGTGACAATGGGTACACTACCTAGCACCCAGTGACAATGGGTACTCCGTGACAATGGGTACACCATCATGCACCCGGTGACAATGGGTACACTACCATGCACACGGTGACAATGGGTATATGGTGACAATGGGCACACTACCAAATACTTGGTGAGAATGGGTACACCACCCTGCACCCTGTGACCATATGGTGACAACGGGTACACTACCCCATACTCAGTGACAACAGGTACACCACCATGCACCCGGTGACAATGGGTACACTATTACGTACCTGGTGACAATAAGTTCACTACCATGTACCTGGCGACAATGTGTACATTAGCACGTACCAAAGAACGAAACAAATAAGTTTACAGAAACAGCAGCGGTAATATAATGAAGCAAAATCTTGTATACCGATCTAGGAAACCAGCACCTCAATTGAACCCTCATTCCATAGATCTGAAACTGGTTTCCCAGATTTTAAAACTGTTTGCATCTCAATGCAAATAGCAACTGTGCTGTCGGTACACCTGGACATACCTGAACGACAGCTGTACGCATTCACTTAAAAATAAATCCAACATGTTTTTCTGCTTTTTAATTTATAACCTTCACAGCAAAGCTGTTTGACTACCAAAACAGAAGCACTCAAATTAGAATCAGAGCACTTGAAAAACAATCAATAGTCATTGAAGAGAAGAGTCAACAAATGTCAGACTGAAAGGCACATTCCTTTTAGCAACATGCCCACAGCCACATTTCGGCTGAAAGTAACAGAAATTGATACCAACTGCCTTCACTGAATTACAACCCATGACCAGTACAACATCATTCTGAAAGTCTTCCAAGATCGAAGTCTCTGCATTCTCTTGCTGTAAACCATATAAACCAAACCATCCTCTAAACATGAATCCTTCCTAAACAAATTCGAACGCTGACATTCATACTTCAAATGCTGATATTCCTCATATGTATCTCAGCATTTATATAGCACCTTGTGCACCAGGCACTTCTTATATAAAACAAGTTAATGTTCAGGGATACCAAATTTAATTTACACATGACTGTGTCGTAACGTAATCCTGTTGTAACGTGCACCTGATATGGAAATACAAGCCATCGCTTCATACAGAGATTTCACTAGGAGCTTAGGTCAAGCAAGGCTTTCCAAATTCAGTTTCACATTCAAGATACGTGCTAGTGATGTTGAAGTCTACACATACAAGGACATACATACATCGTAAATGGACAGAGGGAATCATAAGCCATGTTCCTCAGTCATATCTCAGTAAAGCAGCCACAAGGCAATGCTGGTCTTGCAACTTGAGCACAGTGCATCCAGATGGAACCGTACTTCACACAATCTGTTTACACCCTGTGATCACAGAACCAAGTCAACGGGCAAAGCTTGGCTCAGTTTTTCATTGCCATTTGCTTCAAATGGCTGCCAACACGAGTTTACAAATTGCCACAGTCCAGTTAAATCGCAGCTGTTCTCTCAGAGTGACAAAAACATGATTAACACAATACTTCAGCAGCAGCCAAAACAACTCCCACACATTGCATCTGCGACTTTTTCGACAGAAACTGACGCCTATCATGATATGATCAATACGTATGCTAACAAGACCCACATCAGAAAAGAGAAGATCACAACAAATATCAAATCAACAGTGAATAATACCGTCGTCTCGTGGCGCCTCACGCTGCAACGTTTATGCATACAAAGTAGACCAAAGACAAAGGACACATCGTATCGTCCTCTCTGTGAAAAGACTTTCAACACCAAATATGCAGGATTTGTTTTGGCCATGAAATGTCAGCAATACTTCATGTCCAACATGTTTCTGCTGCTTGCATCAATGCTTGCGAAGACGACCGTGTCAATTGTCTGAAGCCGAAACTGCTGGCGTTACGACTCCGAGGAATGGAGAGGTATGACGAACTTATGTGCAAAAGGTGACCGGTACACGATTCCAGCTTCCCTGTAGACTTTGTGCGGTATGCTAAGGTCACACAGATAAACCTGGCCACACCGGTCGCTGTATGAAAGTGGCAGAGCCAACGTCAGACACCAATTCGCCTTGATCGAACTGCCTTCGATCGGCGGATCAATGACCAGCACACGTGCTTTGTTCTGACCAACCCAGTCAACTATTGTCTTGTACCAGGTTTCGTCAGAACCGCTACCGTTTTTGTCATTGTTATCCAGAGTATTGACAATCATATCAACGGCAGAATTTGGCAAGTCTGTAATGAGAAATAACAGAAACAATCAATACCACCAAAGATACTTCAATGTCATAAAGTTACATCAATCGTAACTGTAATGGATAGCAGACAAGGGTGCAGAGCTGAGGAACTAAGTTCTAGACTTGCAAACCCCATAAGGTTTGACTAGCACCCTTATCGCCAGGTGGGGGCGTACGTTAAAGTTAGATGCATGGCGTAATGGGCGTCATGCGTGACTACTGATGGCTAAATTTGACTCCTTTAATAACTTGTCATTATCTGTTCATACTGTGTTTGTAATCATACTGCGGCTTGTCAGTGTGCAATTAAACGAACATGATAGATCAATAATTTAACGTTTTTGAATAATTTAAGTGTTTGAAAAATTAATGCAAAACGAACTGCCACTGCTCGTACTCTGACAGTGCCAGTCCCAAGGCTGAAAAAGAAGGGTGACACCAATCGCTGTTAAACAGTAACTAACAAAAGCAAGGAGATAGCTATAACAACTAATGCAAAGAGCCTTACATTACTTTACTCTTAGTGTTAATCAAAGCAAGAATGACCCTACTGAATCAGTTCTTAATTAAATAAACTCATAACAACAGGTATTCATTGTACTAGCCATTTTCTTTGTAAACTTTCTATTGGCGAGCCTTCAATCTTACTGCTGTTTGCTAACTGATCAATGTAGTTCTAGTTATTAATGACATTTAACAGAAAGTTTTGCCATATACATTGACAGAGAGTAGGGCAAATAAATTTAGGTTCAATTAAATTCACAACAAATAGTGAAAAAACCTGTAGAGTCTGACGTCACTTTCCCGTTGGTCAGCTGATAAAGTTGAAGTTCTGATTCCGCATCTGCTGAAAGCGGAAATGATTTTGACAGAAACAAGACGACCTTCACCGACCGATTCGCAAGATGTCGCGCGCAGTTGATACCAATGGCCGCCTGGAACCCAGTGCCACACAGAATGACAACCACAGGACACTGGTGCGAATTCTTAGGGTCGAACCTATAAAAACAACAGAGTAACTTGCATAAACCTATACACAGGTTGAGAAAGTTCACAAAGAAAACAAAGTACATCTGTACCAGGAATGTCAAACATAAACCGAAAAATCAGCATCACTATATACCAGATGCTTATGAAACACTGTTGCTGGAAGCCACATCAAGAAGTGCTTTAACAAACAGCAGCAGTTTTTCCCATAATATTAGCACATGCTCGTAGTTAAGGATTAAAATGAGGTCATACCTAGATAGTTTTGGGATCCGTGCTCCCAACCATTTCACATCAGAACTTGCTTCAAAGTGAATCGTATTATAGCTCAAGCGTCCAGTCTTATAATTCGCCCACATGCTCATTTGGTTTGTGGTGCAGTTTGTAGATTTAGCAGAAGCAACATTAAATGCTCAGTTAGACAGTTACAGCCCTGGATGAATGGAAGCTCCCCTGTCACGAACAGGATGTGCAGATGGGACAAGAACCGAAGGGGTAATTATGGAGGGCTGTTAGGAAGGCCAGACAGTTCACAGATGAAGCCAATAGCAAAGAGAATATCAATTCAACAAGAATCAAGAGCAGACCAGAGACAGTGAACTGAACAGGATCAGGGGCGGCAATCCCGGGGGGGAGGGGTCGAGGGGGACAAGTCCCCCACCTTTTACAGAGAGGGACAATTTATATGCGTGTCCCCAAATTTTTTACTCCTCTCATTGGGTGTCCCCCCACCTGTCAAGCGACATACCCGACTCTGAACAGGATAGATTGAAAGGGAAAGTAAATGGGACATCAAGTGGTACAAGGAAGGTATCGGCCTTATTCTTACTCAAAATATGATAAGAACAATAATCCTCAAATACTATTTAAAAAATAGTATAACCTATCAAAGAACATGCTGATTTCACTGTTTTACTGACTAACTACAATACTTAATTTAATTATCCTTGTAACTGGTTACCAATGTGCCATCAAGAATGGTGAAAACAAACCAAGATATATAATTATATAGAGACATAATATGACATATCAGAAGACAAATTTTGCTCAACTGACTCAATTACTGATGTTCTTGGTCTATTAGACTTGTCTACACTTAGATATTGATAATTTGCAACATTGAAATGTAATGTCAACATGCCAAAAGCTACCCAGATCTAATCAAAGTGTGCAAAATTGCCGAAATCTGAAACCCTCCCTCCCTCCTCGCTGCATACGCAATACGTGGACGTCAAACCCTTACAAAACTTTGTTGAGTTTTCCTGCACTTAACGACAACGAATAAACGGCAAAAGCGCGGCAACAACAAAGTATGTTTACCAAACTTCATAGTCACATCAACTCAACCCTCTGATGACAAGCCAGTGCAGCACGTCATTAAAGAGTCCACAAAACCTCTCACCTGTTGTTTCCGCCCAACAGTTGAAACACCATTTCGCTGGCAGAACGACCCGCCATCTCGACGATCCTCTCGTTGCTGAATCCATACTTTGCAGCAAGGCTCAACAGATGTTCTCGCACCTCTAGCGAAACGCCTGGTATGACCAGCCCCGAGTCGGTAGTGTACTCTTTATTGACGCAGTCCTGCTTACGACTTCCGTTGAGTAACTTTATCTGACGATATGTTGCCTTCGACCCCTGAAGAATGTTTTCGTCACAACGATACTTGGGGTCGCTTCGGCCCGTCCGACCATTCTGACCGCAGACCCCGTTCTCTGACTCCTTGTCGATCTGCTCGAACACGGCCTGCTTGTCAAACAGCGCCAGATTTTTCTCAAAGTCAAACTCGTCGTCAAAGACTTCGGTGTCATTGAAGCAGTCGTTGTTTTTCATTTGCTGCTGCTGCTGATGTCGGTCGGCTTTTCGTGGAGTGATGGCCCTGCGACCCTGCTGCATACAGCGCGCCTCTGATGCTGAAAAGTAACAATAGAATGAAAAATCCTCAGCGACACTTTTACTCTGATGACTGCATCAAATCAGGTAGGTAAAAACACAGTAGCTGATAAAGACCCTTTTGCATCATTTACTGGAAGTTAGTGACTCAATTCCTGAAAAGTGGTTCTTTTTCCGTCCTTTGTCTCATAATTCTGTTCATAATTTGGACACATGACAATGTAAAAGTCAACACAAAAATCTATCATGAAATGATCATCTTTATGAATAATGAATGAATTTATTTTCAATCAGATGGTCAGACTGGAGCTTAAAACTGGCATATTGCACCAAATACCAATTACACAACTAAAATTGATGAATATGCCCAGGGGCTTCTATCCCCCAAGGGGATGGAAGCAAAATCCCCCCTCCCACCAAGCCTAGGAGTGGATGACGAACTCCTGATTAAATGCAGATTATTTCAGAGATAATTAGCAACTTTTGGAACAGCCTATGACTATTCAGAATTTCAGACATTGATTGTCTAAAAATTGACAATAGTCATGTTGCTTAACTAAAATTCAATAGTAATGTTACTTAAAATAGTAAATAACACTACCATTGTAAGTAACATGGTTACACTAGTAATGATACTTTAAAACACAGTAATGTTACTTAATCAATATACATGGATGAATGAAGTGATCGTTCTCCGATTATCCCAGCTACAATGCCAACATGTTGAACGTAAATAGCTTAAACATCTTGGTATAGGCCCATCGCTATGATAGCTAAGCTATGCTGGGAAACTCACTTAGTTTGAGCAACTTTCTAGAATCTAGACAGTGATCAGATTTCGTTTTAATTGATCGCTATTCGCACCCCTTTGCCTACGGGCCTGCTGATTTAGTACTTGAACGTACATGTCTTGCAATGCTGAATAGGTCTACTCTACTCTCCGTTTCTATGGTCTCATTGCAAACCTCTCCATGCATGCAATAGCATCCAGTATGCACTTCATCAGAATTTCTGTCTTCTTTTGTCAATATGAACATCAATGAGATGGTCATTCACAAATGAAGTTGATTAAACTATTTCTGCAGTAAAAGCAGCCAATTAAGTGATGTGGACGTTGCTATTTTGGCACATTGCTTAAAATTTTGCACTACAGTTATGTTCCCAGCTCCAACTAACCTTGTCCCACTATCCAGTCTGTGGTTGCTTATGTTGATGCATCAAGAATCAATTCACAAACCCACATCCCTGAACTGTCTCCAAAACAAGAGACGTTGACAAGTCGTTCGAGCTGGTTACGGAAGGCCGTAGTCTCCATTTGTAAGTAGTGACCCAGGGGCGTCCAGATAGGGGGGTCCGAAGGAAAATGTCTCCAATTCCATGTAGGGGGGCCTTTTTTGCATCTTAAGGGGGAATAACTTGCCTTCCTGGCACTTGGGCACTTTTGCCTCCATCACTAGGGGGGTATTGACGCTCCCGTAGAGACCTAACAACACCATTGCTTCCTTCTTGCTGCTGTCGTACGTGCCATCAGCAATAATAAAACACTTCTTCTACTGCCTTATGTGACAAACAATTTGCTCTATTATCAAGACCTTCATGACCGACAGGAGTTGCTGTAGGCCTTCGTATGATGGGCATAGAAAGTTTATTGCCATCTTGTTACCGGTGTAATGTGCACGTTTGATTCTATCATGCAATTATTCTCATGAAAGAAGGCCTTTCTCGTAGGTCTGTAGCATCAAGACTAAATTTTAAAGTAATTAAATTAATTATTTCATTAAAAATAACTTATAGTTGATAGCTACAAATGTCGAACATACATGATCTCTCTCCTAATTGATCCTACACAGCCCTTTGGTATGTAACACCCTCAGAGCAGAAAAAGTTAGAACATTGCAAACAAACAAGTCCAAACTATCCTAATAAACTCACTTGATCCTAGTGCCAATATCAATCGTTACCTGAGCTTGTTCTTTTCCGTGCAGACGACTTGTTTTCTGCAGGAGCTCCAAAGGAACGCTCTACGTCAACAAACGGCGAACAATTGTTTATCTGAGAACTGTGGTGCTTGCCGTTTGATACACTCTTTCCCATCGACTGTAAACCTTGACCTCTGTCTAGTATTCCAATCCTATTGAGGCAGTCGACCAAACCATCCGTGTCAGCGTTGCTGCTACCGGCCTGAACAGATTTGGGAGTTCTGATAGGCAAGCCGGTTGGAAACTTTGAGCCGAGGACGGTGCAACCAGCAGTGCTCTTGTGTGTTCCCTGATGTACGGCCCCTGAGCAAGTCCTTGACTGAGCCAATGCACTGGCAGACGCCAGGTCGACCAGCCCCAAGGGCAACGGAGCGTTGTTGCTCTGCTGAGGGGGTGGGTTGCTTGAAGCCGACAGCAGCGATATCTGCTTGTTGACGATTTGCGGAATTTCTTTCACTTCTTCTGAGCTTTTCACGATAGACAGGCGCTTTATGTCTTGTGATCTAAATAAAACACAGGTCATATAATGTGGATTACATGCGTAACGTGATGGACCCCTTGCATGGCTGCCGACAGTTAAATTCAACTCCTGCTATAACTTATCATCATCCGTTCATACAGTACATGCAATCGCACTGCGATTTGTCAGTTTTAAATTAAACAAAGATATTAAATTTATTGTGCCATCGTCACAATGCCCAAGACATTGGCACACGATTCTTAATCTAGATCAGTCTCAATCTCTGGTAACAGAACCTGATAAGCAGACACACATAGGTGTAGAACCATAATGGAAGTGATGTGAGAGATATTCACCTCAGTGTAACCTGTGGAGATTTAAACGGTACACCATTCCTGTAGGGTTGAACAATCGTAAGCAACCCTTCAATTGGGCTGATCGCAATGACCTGACCCTGATATGTTCCAAGCGCATCTCCACAATCCATTGAAACCATGCATCCTATGAACTTCTCCATTTCTAAAAACAAGAATTATACAGCACTTATGCAATAATTGGCATTCCGCAGAATTACCCATAATTCTATACTCAAGAGAAAAACTAAGTGCACATTTGCACAGGATCCATTCCAGAAACATTCTTATTGTACAGGCTGAACAGAAACCAATCCACGTTAAATCAATCACCTATAAAATATCTTTTTCAAATTTACCCCATATTGACCCACTACACTACACTACAATAACAGGTGCAAACTTTCATTTTACCCTTATATGAAAATTTTAAGTTTTCGGTAAAATCTGGGATTAATATTAGTCTCAGGTTAAACCGACGAACTTATGAAAATGTATGAGTTGGGCAATAACTTAGGAAGCTGGCAGTTTAATCCTTCTTTATTTCACCCAACACTCGTTCAGCAAAAGTAATAAAGAAATATAAGAATAATTTCTACTCCTATTTTACGAATCGCATTTCACGTCCGCGAAAAACACGACGGCGATTTTATATTATTGAACAAGTGATTCACCTAATGAAGTAGTGAACAACAGGTTTCACTTGTGTGTTGCAACGTTCGGTACGACTGGTCACAAGAATTAGGAATTCAATCAACACTATTTTCTCGTCACTTACCACGGCTTATCTGGATATGTTCACAACAACCGGACACACAGAGTAGTATTCTCTAAACGAAGTACGTTCTATTAATCCCACCTTTCGATAACAATCTGTAATCGACAAAAGGAAGGAAATAACTGACACCATGACCGGAATTCACAGACAAAAACTCTTTTTCTCGTTCTTTTCTACCTTGCTCCAGTCTTTGTTGAGTTCACCCGATGACGCCATTGCGATCGAGCACTGTTGATTGAATAATATATTTTACGCTTTAATCCTTGGGAATTCACTCAAATTGCAAACTTCTAAAGACTATATAATTAACATAATAAATTGGACTGTTGCCAAAGCACTATTTATTATATTACTATATTTATTGCTGACAATTACAGTCCGTCAAGCCACATCCATCACATCATTCAAGACAAAACTGAAGACTTACTTATTCCCTCTGATCTATGACTATAAGAATGCAGCACAGTGCGCTTTTGTGACAAGACTTGTCTTGTCAAAGCGCATTATAAATGCCTAATTGTATTGTATTCTTAAACGTTTCTCAGCACCATAGGTCCACACATTCCACTAGTCAAGAATAGTCTAAATCAGTCCTCATAATTACAGTGGTGTAGGCAGCATTTCCCCAAGGGTGGGGGGTTAGTGTAGGCACTTTTGGGATAGTCATTTTCCCCACTAGATCTACAATAAATAAGGGGGCTCAATGAGCCAGGATTTTTTTAAATTTTAGCCTTTTTTGCACTGCAACAGTTTTTGTGTGATAATTATTACAAAATATGAATACTTTTATTAAAATCGACTAGGGCGCATAGCTAGTTATTTTATAACAATGGAAAAATATTACAAACATATACTCAAGCCTTAAATTTGATATGATTATAAAATAGCCCTGCCTATGCAAATCAGTCTCAGGTTTTCTTTTCTTTACATATTAGTAGGCTAATATTCTTCTTCTGATTATCAGTAGAAGTTCAGTTTTCTAGTCAATAGGGCCTATCTTATTTATTCATTAACCTAGTCATAATGAATATTGGTCTTAACTTGCTTGGCTTCACAGAACGAAATCTAATCTTCGCTTCCTTAGTAGTTCATTGATTATTTCCTCGGTTGTTGGGGTCATTTCACGATGAACATGTAGAAGAGCTAATCGATTCAGCCTAATTTTGCTTGTCGAGTTCCTGAGATATGTTTTCAGACGGCGAAGTGTTGAGAAAGAGCATTCACTGGTACAGGCAATGTAATGTTGCCAAGATTCAGTGGCGTAGCTAAGGGGGGCGAGGGGGCGGACCGCCCCGGGTGACAGCATATGGAGGGTGACACTATGTCACCTCCAACAAAATTTTTCAGCCAGGCTAAGGTGCGAAAATAGTCTGAAAATAGAATTGTGAAAAAAACCCAACCAACACAGGAAATGTGACCGCTATGACGTCACATATTTCGAATTTGAATCTATCAACCGTCGAAAATATTGTCTGAGCGAGTACAGCTCTTTTGGTGAGTCATTTTTCTTATATTTTTTTATAATTTATTTCGAACAATGTTCGAAATAAATGACGACCATGGCTTTGTCGAATTATATGAAAGAACGTCGACGACAGCATAATATCAATGGAAGCTGTCGAAAGAAGACAGCTTCCATTGATATTATGCTGGGCATGTACAGTCCGCAAGATGCAAGGATGTACATTTGACAAAGCAGTTGCTTACCGTTTACAAACTACAATGGACATTTATGAAATTTTCGTCAAATTTATAGGACTAAAAAACAGAATATAAAATTAAAATAAAAATAACTTAATATCTGATAACAAGTTTCTTCCGTGACCTATGAATTTTGAAACCTACTTATAGAGGTAGAGTATGTATGAAAATTTAGCTACACCTAACCATTCAGCATAGAGTCGTGTGGGGTCACTGGGGTGACATTTGAACGGACCGCCCCGGGTGACGTTTACTCTAGCTACGCCACTGCCAAGATTTGCAACAACTTTGTAACATTTGGATGAACTGTTGAATGACACAAATGCATTGCGTCCAAAGCATTTTTATGGCACAATACCCGTTTCTTTGCGTGAAAGAAGACGATACCACAGCCTTAGTCCTGCCACTACGAACCCCAATACGTTGAGAGCCATTGCTAATGATCACTTAGCTTTGCTTAGGGCTATTCTTGCCCCAACATCTTAAAGCAAGAGATAAAAATGTTTAGTTAAACTTACCACAACACCTTCCAGCGAGAGATAATTTGCTTACTGATTGTATCGATCCACTATACAATGCAGCAATTTATATAATTTATCATTTATATTCAACTGTTTCAAACTTCTGAACATATAATGCGTCCAATGATCATGTCTAAGGATGAACTGACCTATATACATAAGTCTCTCTTTCTATCTCTCTATATTTATATATATATGCATCAGTTAAATATATACACGCACACCTATTTTATAGTTATATATATAGAACGTATAGGGGTTATGACGGCTGTCTTATATCCCTTTCCTACATCCGAAAATAATTGAATGATACATTGCGCTTGTCACATTATAGGCTATGTTCTGCTTCATTTACACCCTGCCAGGGTGACCCTGGTATACGGTATCAGGTATACATCAAATCTATGCCACAGCTGCTGCCTCCGTTGAGTCGGCGCGTATGCTGCAAGTCAGTGCACTGTGAGTGTCTGTTATTCCTCTAACAAGGGTACTGTCCCAAAATTAACCCAACTTATTCTGCAGGTTGTTGCTAAAAATATTTTCAACTATGCCAATTGGGGGTTTTATCCCCCAAAATCCCCCTTGCCTACGCCACTGCATAATTATCATGATTTATGGCCTCCCTGCATTTAGGCGTATACCCTCCAACCTCTTGCCACTGTTCTTCATGAAGCTGCCAAGCCCATAAACAATTAACTCCTCGAAATCACGTCACCCCCACTCCTCGTGAACTACGCTGCTTCCCATACAAGCCTGTATAAACTTCAAACTCTGTCTCTTATAAATGTAACGAGTCCATACAAACCCATCTCCATCTTATGTTTCCTCAGTTGTTGCACCTTGCTCACCCATACAATCCATCTCTCTTTACGCATCTTATATACGAACAATATCAAACGCCGCACCTCGTCTCTGGAACGACCTTCCTCCTCAGTTTTGTGCCTTCTCGGTTCCTTCACCATCACTGTCCTTCATGCAACAGCATCTTTCCCTAGCGCCTCTGTCCATCACACCCCAGGCTTTCCATTCTAAACTTACGTCCCACCTTAATTTCCAAAACTCTTACCCAGACACACTATTTGACATAATCTTCGACCAAAGCGACACCCTCCTTAACAGCTACTCTGCCTCCCTGCTAATCGACCTTCTGGAAATCGAACTCTGACCGCCCACGGACTATTCTTTGGACAACCCTTTCGATTTGACGCAGCGCTCGTGAATAAGCTGGTGCCCTGCGCTTAGCTTTAAAGCGGCGATTTAGAAATTTCGAGATTACGATTACGATTACAATTAAGTCAACTCTGACCATTAAGTTAGTGTTAGCGTTTGTCTGTGAGATAATACTATCAAAGTTAATAAATATTGAGCTATAATATTTGTTATTGATACTTTGCAACGCCTAACTATTAATAAATAAAGTTAATAAAATAAATAAAAACAAAAATATATGTTCGAATGGCTCGCCTAAACAAACTTTAACAAGGTCATGCTGCGTTTCAAACGCTGATATAAATATACCTTTCAACCGGAAGTAGATCAGATGCTGCATCCCACTTAGAAGTGCTACCACTACCATGGACCTTTCTCAAGGTCTTAGAGGTCTTAGTTGGGAATTGATTTGGGATTTGAAGATTTGAATAGCAATTTGGGATTTATGGGTTTACACTCTACACTCAACAACCTGTATCTACTCGATTTTCAAACAGTGGGGCTAATCAGAATAGAAAATACTCGCCAAGTGGGCTGTGTTTCAATACGTTTGCATATTATTATTAACTTGTAACCATTGTAATTTGTTAATTCAATGTTATACTGCCGTTTTTCTTTGCAAATTTGCAATCAGAATAGAAAAGACTAAGAATTGAGATTAAGACACATTTCATATTTCATCACAACACTTTTATTGCCAGCTATTTGGAATTGGTTAAACATTGCTGTGCTGAGTCCTGACCAATCTTGGGATTTTTTGTGGTAAGATCTTGGGATTAAGGAAGAAGAAGAGTGGTAGCAATGCATCTAGCAGCGACAGGTTGCGGGAGTTACGGGACATCAGTGTTTGGGAATGATATCTCGGAATTTATAAATGCACGGATTACTGTTTTCTTCGAGACAACGCATTCGTAAAACCGAAATGACATTCCATCATGATTTGATAAATAGATTAAAAAAATTGTAGTCTTTCGTACATTACTTGACCTTACTCGGTCGTTGACAGTTTTCATGTCGTTAAAGCGCAGCCTCAGGGCTTGTGAACCGATAGGATCTTTGAACCTTGTTAGGAAGGTCTCTACAAGCAAACGACCTATGCTTTTCCTCTTCTGAACTGGCACCCTGGATCGTCGGATTTTTGAGGAGTCGGCCAAGTGCCCCGTAAAGCCGTACTTAGCTCAGTCGGTGCCTGGACATGGGTTGAATTCGGACGAGAAAGAAATGCCGGACGGTTCTTGCGTTAGTCCGAGACGATTTGTCAAATCTGGTAACTCTGTGGACGACGCCAGCACTACTGTCCAAGTTGGGGTCTGTATAAATTTTGCAGATTTACATGATTTATGGAGCATTAGTGTCTTACTGTTAAGAGGCAAAAGTTTTGATCACAGGCTAAAGTCCATGGTAAATCGTGCCACAGAACAGTTATGAGCAGTGTCCGATTTGCTGGGGATGGAGGAGGTGTCAGAAGAGTAGGACCCCATCTTAAGCTTTCTCAGGAATAATCATCAATGGACCCCCTGATTCTTATTCGACAAATCTGACCCTCGTTGTGAGCCAATAATTTCCAGATATATATTGGGACCTCTGTTTTTCTACTGTAACCTAAATCGACCATTACTTGTATTAACTTTCGTGATTCACATGGATAAAC
The DNA here is from genome assembly GCA_959347315.1 of Bimastos eiseni. Taxonomy (NCBI): domain Eukaryota; kingdom Metazoa; phylum Annelida; class Clitellata; order Crassiclitellata; family Lumbricidae; genus Bimastos; species Bimastos eiseni. The sequence continues at coordinate 11,828,997 of OY365813.1, read as the reverse complement.
TGTTAATAAGCATGAAGCAAGAAATAAATGTCAATATAGGAAATGACTGGTTCTTTAATAAAACCTTAGGAATTATTTCATTTCCATTTTGACCAAGTGCAATCACAAGAAGTGTATAATCATATCTTACAATTAAGTGAATGACAATCATTCCACTGTGCATCTATTAATTAATAAGGGACAATGTACTATAAAGTTTCAGATGAAATCACTGATTAACTGTCATTATAATCATAAACTCAAAACTTTTAAAGTACCATTCAAAAGCCTAACTCTGGGCTTATTTACCCGCACTTTTTAATATGACAGAAGATATTTGAACAAGGTTGATGCAACCTCACTTAGGTAATTCTAATTAACACGCTAAGTAAGGTAATTGCTTCCATGTTGAAGACTGAAACCAAGATGTTAAATTTCAGTTCAGACAGTGACCTCATTGGTAGATAGATCACTGGAGATCTGTCTTGGATCTTCAATTTGTTTCTGAGCTATGAGGTCATAAGCACAAATTTTGGACTTGACCAATGACCAAAGGCAACCTAGATGATTTATTCGTACCCATCGCCGCCAAATGGCGGGCATCATTAATTGATGATGGTGAAGTACTTAGAGCATGGGTATTCCTAGGTTTTTCAGAGTTGGGCATTTCTGGCCTTTGATATTTTTGTGAAAATTAAGTTAGAAATCATTTGTTGGCTGCATCTTTTTTCCGCATGATACATAATGATCATTGGGGCCCAACAGTGTTCAGGAGACTAATATTACGCTGTCTAGAACAAACGACAGTTATTATTGTCATTGTTACATGTTCATTAAAAACTGGTATCTGCCATATGCACCGTTAAAAAGGTGTTGCAGCCGTGACAGAGTGTAGATAGACTGCCTTTTGTTCTATATGGCAATGGTTTTTGCATCTGTGTGACTGTTGTTGGTATTATGTATGCAGAGCATCGCTCAGGTATTGCGGTCGAGTCGTCATCTGTCTGAGCACAGGATATTGCAGCCTGTGTTTGGAGTCTGATTCTATATGATTTACAGAACTGTGGTGAATATTGGCCTTAGCCAGAAAGTGACAGACAGACAGCCAGACAGACAGCCAGACAGATACACACACATACACACAAACCTACACACACACACACACTCACCTATGCACACACCATGCACACCCCATGCACACACCTATACACACACATACACACCTATAGACACGCACGCACACACATGCTCGCACGCACGCGCACACGCACTCACAGACTGTGTAAGTCAGTTGATGGCCTAACAAATCAATCTACAAATCCTGGTTGAGGGTAAGTTTGTCCATTGAGTCCTGGTGACCATGGTGGCCAATAAATGTTGTTGGGTTATATTATAAAAAATTTTGCAATGCACAAGTTTCTCACTGGATATCTGTAGATAGGTGCTGACAGTTAACTGTTGCCCTACGTATTTGGTTTTGCATTTTTTTGGAATTATTTAATGAAAGATTTGCATTTTTCATAGTTTTTTTGTTTTTCAATTGATTATAGTATTTTCATTGTGGTACTATTTTTTCATGGTTTCATTATTACCAGTGATCCAGTAATTTTCAATGTTTCTAGCATTTCCACTGTAAGTTACTAAGTATGTATTGTGTAATATTCCATGCGGCATGGTGGCTGATTGGTTAGAGCGGTTGGCCCATAACGCTCAGTGTGCGCTGAGTGAGCGGATTCGACCCTCGTCCGAGGTGTCAGTCACTGTGTAGGGAGCAAGTCCTTTGCGCACAATTGCTCTGCATGACAACTACAATTGCACCATCAAGGCTCTTCTGAGCAAAAGATATTGGAAGAAGGGTGATATCAAATTTCAAGAATTTCAATTTCAATTTTCCAGTAGGTTAATCTTTTTCAAATTGAACCCCATTGACGACTTTGACCTTGAGGACGACCTTAATGATTATGTCATTCAGGTCACACCTTGGCACTCCTAATATAGTCACGGTCACAGAGTATGGAGCATATCAGCCTTATCATCTGGTTTGCGTGACAGCTGTGCATTTAGGCTATTCAAGCAGATATTTTTAGCAGAACCTGTAGCATCTGTTATGTGGTTACAACGCGATTGAACACGCTACAGAGCACTACATTTCTAGTCAACCATTCGAATTAGGAGTCTGGCCAACACATGTCAGTTTATTTATCTATTAATTGCTGTTTTTCAGTTAGCTTATACGCTTAGGGTAATACAGAAAATAATAGTAAATAGTTAGGTTGTTGTACAAGACCTAAATGCTATTACCTGTGTGTGTATGTGCTGTGCAATTGCAGGCATTATCATTAAAGGATGCACTTACTTACCTAGATACTTAATGAAATATCTTTTGATTTTTAAAATTTAGAATTTACCCTGGCATAATTAGCTAATGCTGTTTAAAATGTAAAAGTACCTGTAATTAGAAAGATGGACTTAAAATGGATTTTTTTCACGCTTCGACCAGTGATTTCTGCTTGAAATGTGATTTATATGAGAAAAATGGACCTAAAGTGGACCTTTTGTTTTTGACATTGTAATAAGTAATATCTGTTTGAAATGTGATTTACATTTTTAAAATGCACTTAAAATTGCCTTTCAACAGTGTGACCATTGATTTTTGTTACTAAAATGCACTTAAATTGACCATTTCAGCAGTGTGACCATGGATTTCTGCTTGAAAAGTGATTTATATTATAAAAATGCACTTGCATTTGGGTTAGTAGCAGTGTGACCATTGATTTATGCTAAAAAGTGATTTTTATTATTAAAATGCACATAAATTAGCCATTTCAGCTTTGAAAGTGATTTATATTTTTACACCTACGGTCCTACATGTAGGACCGTAGGTGTTACACCTTATGTAGGCCTACCACCTTTAGACAATAAAATTTGAAGTGGAACTCTGTCTGTCTTTCTGCACCTCTGCTTGTGTGTTCATGCGTACATCCGGCTGTCTGTGTATCCCTGTCTCTGTGTTTCTGTCTATCTGTCACTGTCTGTATATGATGTCTGGCTTACTATTGTTATCTGTCCAACCTTGACGGATTCTGTCTTTTAGTTTAATATTCCACAACCTTCAGTCTCCGCTCGGCTATACCCTTCCCTTCCCTTCCCTTGATGCATTGGATTCATAAATCAAATGTGGCGAGGGAGGAGTATACCACAGCTTATTCCCGGGATGAGTGTGCTGGGCCACAGAGGGATGGAAAGCTGTTTATGGGATGTTGTTAATTATGGCATTGGTTGCAGAGGCTGCTGTGTTCTTGTTGATTTATCAGATGCTAATTGACGTGCTTTCTTAATTTCATACCGTTTGTTGGACAGCGTTGATGATATTTGTCTTCAGGGCAAAACTCATTAGTGACATCTAATGAGTAATTATTTCAGAACATGAAGTTGTAGGAGTGCAGACAGACACCACCAACGACGGACGTACATTGGCAAGTAGACAAGAAAAGAGATTAAGAGAGAAAGAGAGCACTCAGCCAGGAATTAGACATACATACAGACGGACAGGCAGGCCAATAGATAGGTTAGCAGTCAGTCAGTCAGTCAGTCAGTCAGTCAGTCAATCAGTCAGTTAGTCAGTCAGTCAGTCAGTCAGTCAGTCAGTCAGTCTGTCAGTCAGTCAGTCAGTCAGTCAGTCAGTCAGTCAGTCAGTCAGTCAGTCAGTCAGTCAGTCAGTCAGTCAGTTAGTCAGTCAGTCAGTCAGTCAGTCAGTCAGTCAGTTAGTCAGTCAGTGAGTTAGTCAGTCAGTCAGTCAGTCAGTCAATCAGTCAGTTAGTCAGTCAATCAGTCAGTTAGTCAGTCAGTCAGTCAGTCAGTCAGTTAGTCAGTCAGTTAGTCAGTCAGTCAGTCAGTCAATCAGTCAGTTAGTCAGTCAGTCAGTCAATCAGTCAGTCAGTCAGTCAGTCAGTTAGTCAGTCAGTCAGTCAGTCAGTCAGTCAGTCAGTGAGTCAGTTAGTCAGTCAGTCAGTTAGTCAGTCAGTCAGTCAGTCAGTCAGTCAATCAGTCAGTTAGTCAGTCAATCAGTCAGTTAGTCAGTCAGTCAGTCAGTCAGTTAGTCAGTCAGTCAGTCAATCAGTCAGTTAGTCAGTCAGTCAATCAGTCAGTTAGTCAGTCAGTCAGTTAGTCAGTCAGTCAGTCAGTCAGTCAGTTAGTCAGTCAGTGAGTCAGTGAGTCAGTCAGTCAGTCAGTCAGTCAGTTAGTCAGTCAGTTAGTCAGTCAGTCAGTCAGTCAGTCAGTTAGTCAGTCAGTGAGTCAGTGAGTCAGTCAGTCAGTCAGTCAGTCAGTGAGTCAGTCAGTTAGTCAGTCAGTCAGTCAGTCAGTTAATGGACAAAATACTGTTAGATTGAAAGTTGAGGAAGAAGATTGTCCAACTCCCTCATTGGCAGAGGCCAAAAAATTGAAATTGCCAATGCTTCGTACCCTAGGTCGTCTCTGTCTGTTATCCTTCTCAGGACTGTTTAGGTTTGACCTGGAAAGGAGTGAATTGGTTGGTTGAACAGGCGAGTGAAAGGAAGTTCGGAAGAGGAGGAGGAGGATGACAGATAACCCAGGGAAAGTAATCCGTCGAAGGAGCTAAATGATCGATTGAGATGAATGACAACAGGAATAAATGATCGAATACTTGAGTGAACGAGTTGATTCATGACTGCTGAGATCTAGGTCAGTTTGATGCTTTTCATTGCATTGTTGTGCTAAGACAATGATGTTCCTGAGTCTGTTGAATGAAGGAATTCTTCTTTGTTTTTGTTTTGAAGCATTTCTGTAAAAACTCGGGTGAGATTCGTCAATGACAAACACAGGAGACTTTCCTGTAGTAGTTGTAGTCAGCGATGTGGTCTCAAGACGGTCTCGAGACTGGAAAACTGCGGTCTTGGTTCCAAATGCATCGGTCTTGGTCTCGAACCATCGGTCTCGGTCTTGGTCTCGAATGTGTCGGTCTTGGTCTTAAAGGAATGGTCTTGTGATTGGTCTCCTCTTTGATTAGCGTTCTTGGTCATTTGCGTATCAGAGCAATTTTTGTATATTTGTCAGTTATTTTCGATTATTAGAGGCACCGGATGGTTAGGCCATACGGCATACGCGATTGTTATCGATTTACGGCGTGCTGACCATCTATGTATACATGTTACTATGGGCAAAGAAAAGCATTTGCAATGGAGCCAGCCATTTCAAAATTTACATTAACAAATTTAAAGGTTTTTGACCAATCTAATAATTATGTGGTCGACCACGTGTTAACCTACAATTCCTAGTACAAGTACACCATTCAAACGGAATGTTAATCTACTTGTTCAGATGTCTTAAAGTATTTACCTATCTTATGTATACTATAAGTAATTGTAATTCCTAGTGTGATATTCTAAGGCCAAAGCCAAGGGCTGAACCCGGTAAAACTGTTTTCTGGACCATTATTAAGATTAGTGTTCTTCAGGAATAAAATTAATGTTTAAAGCGATTTATTCCGTTTTAGCGTCGTAATAACTTGAATTGTTTATAAAAGAAGAGTATCAGTTTGGTCTTGGTCTCGGACCATCTGTCTCGATCTTGGTCTCGGACCACTCGGTCTTGGTCTTGGACGTCTTGGTCTCGAGGTTTTGGTCTCGTGCCCAACACTGGTTGTAGTAGTAGAACATTTTAATGACATTGTGTGATAACAAAGATCGGTAGCTTTGCCCTCATCCTTTATCCAGACTTGGGACTGGTACTGTCAGAGTGCAAACAGTGGCAAGTTGACTTGCCTCTAAAGAAGTTGGATTCATCCTAAAGTTCATAGTGTAGCCAATGACCATACCTTACTCACAAGTACAAAATGTACATTGTCGAAAAGAATAACATATGCATACAGTACATAACTATGTATATGTTAAAATATCATTGCAGTTGCACTGAACAGATTAGTTATAAAGACGAGTCAATAAATTCATGAATGAATAATATAATGATTAGAAATGTCACATTTAAAACAAACCCATCAACAATCCATGCACAATTTAAGCCCATCCAAAACAATGCGTTTTTGGCTAAGGTCTGATGCCAACTGTGTCATACTGTGAGGTACCACAATGGTCTTAAACTGTGAGGTACCACAATGGTCTCACACTGTGAGGTACCACAACGGTCTTAAACTGTGGGTACCACAATGGTCTTAAACTGTGAGGTACCACAATGGTCTTTAATTGTGAGGTACCACAACAGTCTCAGATTGTGAGGTACCACAACTGTCTTAAACTGTGAGGTACCACAACGGTCTCAAACTGCGAGGTACCACAACGATCTTAAATTGTGAGGTACCACAACTGTCTTAAACTGTGAGGTACCCTGTGGCTCTGTGCTGGACCTGCTTTTGTATACACTACATACCATTAATCAATCAATCAATGCAATTTATATAGCGCCTCTTCAAGATAACTATTCAGAGGCGCTCCCGACCCAGGCCCGGTCACAAAGGAAAGTCTTGAGAAGTTTATAGAAAGAGTCAGACAGGTCGCGCGGGAGAGAGCGCAGGTCAGATGGGAGGTTGTTCCACACACGAGGACCCACAATTGCAAAAGCTCTATTTTGCCTGGTTGCGGTATGAGCATGTGGAACAACAAAGTTGCCTCTAGAGGTCGAGCGAAGAGATCGGCGACCAGAAGAAGCCGAAGTTAAGGTGAACAGATCCCTAGGATAGACAGGCACATTGCCCACAACACTGTGCCAGACAATAGAGGAGATTCTATATTGAATGCGCTGCCTAACCGGAAGCCAGTGAAGGACGTCCTGCATGTACGTAGATATCTACTTGGCTCACTATTCGCTGAAAGCTGTCTTCAATTGCTTGCTTTTGCCGTTTGGGATGTTCAGTCTTCAATGACAGGCCAGCATTAGTAACTAGAGCTATTGACCATCTTTGATTTTGTTGACTTTTGTTTTGCATTATCTTGTGTACTTTATTTTCTCTGTATACTGATGTCAGCATGCGCCAACGTTCTGCTTGATAACATGCGTGTACCGATTGTATCCATATGTACACTATTGGAAAAAATAACATTCGGTCCCTCCCTACAGTCTCACATTTCTTAAATTCCTGCTTGACAGTCATTATGATACTAGAGACACTAAGTCACTCCCAGTTTGCATTCCATAGAGTTCAAATTCCACTAAGTTTGGCTAATCCACTGTCTTTTGTGTTGGGTGTCAGAAATGCTGTTTGGACTGGGAACAGCTGAATCAACCTCTGCAGTGTATTTTACTCTACTTTTTCATCAGTTTTTTATATGTACGAATATATACATGTGTGCATGTATGTTAAGTATGAATATGCCATTGCATGTGTATGTATATATGTAGGCATAATGGCATATATGTGTGTATGTAAGTACGTCTGTCTGTATGCATGTTTGAATGTACAAGTGTACATGTTGGTATGTGTACCTACTGCATGTCAAGCCAGTGACTCCAGCACGTGAGGCAGATGAAGAAATTGATTATTTGAAGCCAAATACACGTTCTCTGTTTGACCTACGATGCATTGAGATGCTGCTGGCAAATTATGGAATAGGAGGAGCAAGCATTTGTATTTGATCAGGTCGCCGTGTTTGGTAGAGCTGAAATGTTTGAACAGCGTTTTCATGTATGCATTCTCTATGACATGTACGGCATGGGACGCATTTCCACGATGATACTGAATAATACAACTATTTTCCCTGCTGTTGACTTTTTCGCTTGTTTCCAACTCCAGGCGGTTGGCATTGGTGGGCACCCTTTGACTTGGAGTCTGCCTTGACCAAGTCCGGTTTCAGTCGTTTCTGGTCCAGTCATATGGTGCTATCACAGAGTTTGAAAATGTGCTATATAAATGTGAGTACACAGTTATGGTGAAGCATATGATGTTTGATATAGTTGGATGGTGCAATGGTGTTGTTTTGGTCGTTCAAGGGATGACATTATTTGCGTTACTGAGCGTTGGTTGGTTCTAGAAGATTTTGAGAGAAAGTAGTTTTTATTTTCTGGAATGCTTGTTTTGTGTGGATGTGTGTTGCATAGTGGTTAGAGATGAACCGAGTTTGCATTTTTGCCGAGTCCGAGTACCGAGTTTTATGAGTTGAGTTTCGAATATTTAAAAAGTCTCATTGTCTCGATGTTGAGATTGGCAGTTTGCATAACTTTTATGAATTGTTTAGTTTTTGCCTAAATTAACACTATGAAATAATTACTTGTAAGCACTAACAATAACAGTATTTGTGTTTTTGGTTAGGTCGATTGTCGTTTTGTAAATAGAAATAACAGTATTTTGTACCTTCAGTTATGTCGATTGTCATTTTGTAAATAAAAAATCCGATTTTCGTTTTCGAAACAGAAAAATCAAAAAGATTAATACTTGGACCAATTGTTTTTCTGGGTCCGAGTTTTGCCGAGTACCAAGAGAATTGGACTTCTGCTCCATCTGTGTCACATATTCGAATCAGCTATAATGAGTGCATTGACCGTTCACTGTTGGTGGGAAGAGGAGGTGGCGGGGAAGAAGACATGGCATGGTTACCTCTCAGACTGGCTTCTGGGCTGGCTCTTCTTATTCTTTATTTGTGTCCACAGGCAGATTCAAATAGCACGATCTAACAGAGGTTATAAATGGACAGTTACATCAGGTCTTTTATGCGACCTATAAATACAGTACAAGGAAAAATAAACAAAGGCAGATTTTTTATCACATAAATGAGGACATAACATAACTAGGGCTAACGCTTAGGGGCACAGAGGACTTAGCAAATGACCTAGGACAGCGTTTCCCAATCTTTTTTGACCGTGGAACCCTTTTGCTCCAAAATTTTTCTTGGCAGAACCCCCGTCCAAAACCAAACATGTTCTGTTCAAATCTATTGCAAGTACAAACGTTTAGAATGCAAATAATTTTAGGTTTAGGATTAGATTAATAACGACATAACATCGATGACAATGACACAATGAGTTCTCTTTCATATAAAGTTATTCAGAAATGTCAGGGTAGTTAATAAACAAAAGACCTCAGTGTTCACACATGGAAGTTTTCCGCAGAACTCTTGTCTTCACCTCTCGGGATTAGGGTTCCGCGGAACACAGTTTGGACGATGGCGATCACTTATTCTTACCCATCGCCACCAAATGGCTGGCATCAGAAACTGATGATGATGTGGTACTTGGGCAGAATTCAAACTCAGCGTTTATACTAGAGCTGCACTAAATTTACTCAACGTTCATTCCAGTTCAAATAAGATTCTATCTACTTAGTCACAATTCAATATCTGTCAGCAGCGTTTTTATGCTGGCGATTGTTTCCTTTAAATCTGCCGTGGTTCGATCGAATGACACTTTCGTCGCAGTCGTTTCAATTGATCGAAAAGCCGACGCTCATTCCGGGATCCTGTGCAGAGCCTGCATGCTGAGCTAGGTTCACCGTTCACGTTATTTGTGCTTGTTAATATCGAACAGCGCGACTCCTGCTTCAGATCGTGTGATGGATTAGCTGCGGTCGATTCAGGTCGGAAGCATGTTCAGCAGCACCAAGCAGCAGCAGCAGCTTCATTGGAGTCTTCAGCTTCTCTCAAGTGTTGATGCTTGTATATTGCGGAAGCAAATCAGCGGGCCTGTGATCGATTCGCAATAACCGCCTCGTCTGTCGGTGGCTTCCGGCGCGCACAGCCATTTCGACATTGTCTGATTTGGTGGCTTTTAGTCGGCGCCGTTGTCGAAGATATAGACGCAATTCGTCGTTGACGCCTTTGCAAAATTATTTAAAGCTTCTGCCGATGCTGCCGGCGTTTTAGGAGAAGCCGCATTTGTGATCGACGGCTTATCAAGTGCGTTGCGCAAGATGTGGTGGACGTGTTTGGTAGAAATGGACTTCTATGGCATCCAGATGTTGAATCGGTCTTGAAATTTGGGTAGTGACTGCATTTTGTGATCTTTTGGTGACCTGGAAATGTCAGCAGTCGAAGATATTGGCAATGTGTCGTGCACATTCGAATAGATGCGGCGAGGATATTTTTGCAACGATAATGCTATGGAAATTACGGACTCCGCTGTTAAATTGCGAAATGACTGTTACGTAATAGATGTCAGGAGGGTGCCATAGTCTCATCTTCGTGTTTTCCAGCTGTGCGGAATTTATGCGGCTATTTTGAGGATTTGTTAGATGACAGCAGATGATTGCTCATGTCATTGGAGTTGCTCGTGCCGGGGAGTGCAGAAGGCTTATGGTGCTGTCGAGCTGAATAGGAATTTATAAGCGCATGGGATTTTATTGGGATTTTAGTGATCGGCTAAGGGAGGAGTTGCCACTGGTGATCGGAGAATCGTAGTGGAAAAGCATGCCATGGACCTCCTAACTAAAAGTCCTATTCATCCAAGTGAGATTTGGAAGGAGCATTGTGAGTGGGAGAGCATTGCAAGGGCAGAGGTGAGTTATTGCTCCTTGCAGTTACAGCATATTGTGAGATGGGCGGCATATGAGGCCCTATGTGTGTGTAACTGTGTATAGTATTTATGTTCAACTAAAATCCATCAAATCTGTATTTGTGCGTGCTGTGCGACTGCAGGCATTGTCATTAAAGAAGATAATTACTTACTTACTTATTAAGACACCTGCGTTGTGCCGTTGTTAGGTAACTCCTCTTCTGAGGAGTCTGCTTGAGTTCAGTCTTCATTCTGCTAAACGTGGGACATGTTAATCGATTGGTTAGAGCACTTGCTTTGTAATATGAAGAATAATTGTTCGAACCTCCAAGGAGATGATTGCTGTGTAGGGACATGGGAGCATGTTCTTCACTGAAAATTGTTCAGCATCATTGACTTGGTGATAAAGTGAAGAGTGAAGAACATGCTCGAGGTCCCTATACACAGTAGTCATCTCATTGGAAATTAGAGCTCTTACTCATCATGTTATGAAGCAAGCGCTCTAACAAATCCACTAGCAGTCTCATGTTTAGCAGAATGAAGGCTGAAGTAAGCAGTACTTAATAAATACCTGATGATCATAATGTTAATAGTACTGCATGACTGCATGTGCAGTTTCATGTGTTGAAGTCCGTTTTTGACTCCGACATTCTCTGTTAATTTATTGACGTTGGCATATCAAGTGTTGAAACCTTTTATTGACTCCTTCATGCGTTAGTGAGCTATTGACTAGGCTTTTGATACATTGTAGTCATTTATTTGTTATTGTAATCACGCGTTTATATAGAGCCAATTCAGAGAAACTCGTCTGGGGCAAACGAAATACTATGCCTCAGTAAATATACTCTGTGGTTCACAGGAATTTATGAGAAACATTTGAAATCTCGTAAGTCACAAACATTGTGCCAATTTCTGCATTTGGGGCTATTTTTATATTATTATGTCTTTTATAATTGTTTAAATTTACAATTAAAAAGTATAATGCAGTCCCTTGAGCTAGTAGCCTCATCTCCATTTACTCAACCCCAAGCATGCTCTTCACCAGCTCCACCACTCCGTTCCTGCTCCATTCACCAATTAAGACCCTGTAGAGCACACAACCATATTTTCCCTTTCAAAGGCAGTCTCTCAATTTATCCCCAGATCATCATTATATTTACTTAACTGTTTATTATTCACTTCTGGCTACTTTTATTATCCACTGTCAATTATGTTTGCATTTCAGCATTGCTGTCAGATTGTTTTCTTTCTAAATAAACGATTATCGTCATCATCATCATCGTCTCCGTCGTCGTCATCATCTTCATCTCCGTCGTCGTTGTCATCATCATCATCATCGCCACCACCACCATCATCATCATTATCGTCAACTTCCCACCAAAAGAATTATTATTACGGTTTATGAACTTATTCCTGGGCTCCTATAATTATATCCGGAGTGACCCAATAAGGACATCATAGGACACAGGTCATCGTAGGGCACATGCCTATAGGGTTGGTCAGGTCCATGGATCTGCTATGGAGGGGGTTGACCTGTTTGAGGAAGTTGTTTCAATGATGAATGGAAATTTCATTCATTTCATTCTTTGGAATGTTCCATACGATGGGTCAATATTATCTGATGCCTGATAATGAAAATTCCACTCTGACTGATGCTGTACCAGCTCCTGATGAGGCATTTTGAATACTATTATTATTTTGTTATTGTATTGCATTTATCATGCAGGCAGGATCAATAAATTTTAATCTGTGCTGAGAGGTAGATGCGTGTAGGTTTGCCAAATACATGGATAGCCTAAGGAAGACGCAGAGAGCCAGAAAGGAGGACACAGAGCCAGAAAGGAGGACTAAGGACTAAGGAGGATGCATTGAGGAGACCCTCTCCTCATTCCTCCGGAGTCAAAGTGGAGTATTTCCTGACTTAGTATGAAGTGACTAAGAAACAAAAACACCTTTGATAGCTGTGTGAAATTAATAGAGACTTCTATCATAATGCTGCAATGTATTTATCTCAGTAATCAACTACACCTTCTTGATTTTGCACAACATTTCTCTGAGGAGAAAATTCTCAGCAGCAAACTGATAACTTCTTGCAAGAAACATCCTTCATTTTGTACTTAGTAATAGTTATTCCCTTCAACATGCATATAAAGTCCTTAAAACTGCCATGAAATAATAACCAATTGCCCAACACAACAAACACACAAAATCCGGATATTTACTCTTTTTAGCTTTGCCTGATGGTCAGAGAACATAAAACCAAAAGGACAAGTTTTCCTTTGCCGGACGTCTGGTAACCCTAGCTTTGTGTGTGAAGGTCTATGTACTATATCTGCCTGAGGGAGGTGGAAAAGGCTCAGACCCACAGTCGCTTGTATTACAAGCTGAACACTTCAGATGGCAGTTTACTCTTTGTAACTACCTACTTTGTGAAACTGTCTTCTCATGCCTGTGCATTCTGCTCAGTTCTCTTATCATGTATCGTTCTCAACTTAAAACTTGCCTTTTCAAGTTGTTTAACCACTGGAACACGCATTATCATACAAATCAATCAAATCAAAAGTGTTTTATTGCAACAAATTGATATAAAATACTTCATTACAAAATGCTTAAAACAGACTTATTGGCTACAATGGGAGTGAATCCCGCTAGATAGGTCTTCCGTGTAGCAACCATATGTATCAAACTAGTAAATGGCAATTTCTCTTGATTGCAACTTAGTTGTGAAATGCAAAAAATCAAGTGAAAAACTGAACACAGGTTAACTAAACTTACTAAAGTCATTCATGTACACCATTACAAAATATTTTTTGAACACTTGTGTTTGGTGTAGTAATTAAGAATTAATAAGGAAGGTTCATAACATATATTTAAATGCTATATTGTATTGTTTGAGAGACGAATTTCCAATGGGCCCATTGTCAATCCCACAGAATAGAAGAACAGGCCCTTAAGCTAGCCTGGGAGGCAGCTATGTGTATGAAGTGATGGCAACTTCATTTTCTTAGCCTCAGCATACAAGATAATATGACAAATTCCTCTCCCTAGCCGTCTAATCTTCTCACAGACAGTGTGTGTGGTCCATGTACTCATTGGCTGCATTGGCTAGGAGCGCATGTGGGGAAGACATCTCTAAAAAATTTCGCCCTGGTGATAATTTGAACCCCTCACCTCTTGATTTTCAGTGTATCATGCCGGCCACTAGACGATCTCACACCCCCACATATTCAGACCATAGATGTCCCATGAAATGTTTAATGGACATGGTGACAGAGAAATTTTAAGTCTAATACTTGAATTGCTGTTGTGTAAATGTCGATTGTTTCATTTTTTTTATGCCTACCAGTATGCTGGATCTTTTCCAGTAGTCGGCGAAAACCAGGACCAACGTATGGAATGCGTCAGGAAAAGGTTGCTGGAAATGAAGGTGAGTCCGTGGCTGACACCACTTATCAGTAGCTGAGCCATGACTGACAACAGCAGACATCTGTGTTTTATTGAAGCACACCTACTGACATGAGCAGTCTTTTAGTAACTAGAATTTTCAGTCTTGCTTTCCTCTGACATAGATAATCTAATGTGGAGCACCTTTATAATAATATATTTTAAAATAAGTTGTATGTACCTTAGTTCTGGCATGATAAAGAATTTACTTACTTGTCTACTTTCTTGAGAGCTCATAGAGTCTTAGTGGTTAAATAAATATAATATTATTATATAAATAGGTAATCTATGTATATTGACTGTAGGCTCTTGTACTACTTGACAGAAACATTGAATGTTTATTTTAGAAAAGGCAACATACATATAACTCATATTAACGCAGGCTTCTGAATAATATGAGAATGAAAAACTTAGCAAATAGTGGGGAGCAACAAGAAGTTTGCTTTGGGCAAGGTTGTGTTTATTGGGGGCAATAAACAAATGAATCAAATGAGTTATTTTTGCTGACCGATCTTTCATATGTTGTTTGGGGAAAAGACTAGAAAGTAAACGAACAAACAGAAGTAGGACGATAAATAAATGATTAATGAGCTGGATTAGGTAACTTAGGTTGGTGAAAATATTAGCAGAAATGAGCTAGAAGATAAATAAATAAGTATGTATAGTTGCTTTAGGTCAAGTAACAGACATGTCTGAGACTCTGAACATCCATGCCATCTGCCAGCTGTCGACGGGAATCCGTTGGTTGGTTCAAAGCTTGTTTGTGGGCCCACCATTGATGACTCTTTTTAGCTTACATTGTGTATAGTTTTGCTAAATAGTCATAATAGATGTATTTTTACTTGTACGCTGTTATATTTAATATCATTAAGGCCAGTACAGAGAGTGCCTCTGAGTAGAAATCTTGAAAGGGTGCTATATAAACGTTTTATTACATGTATCACTGTTACTGTATTTGTCAATAAATTTATTATAAGACTTTTAGGCCTTCCGGTTTTCATTCCATGTAGGTTGAAGCCGTCCTGTTTGATGGTATAGGAGGGTAGATTTCAATCTCCAGGAAGTTGTGCTATATAAATGTTTGATAATTACCTTGCACTGGGGGTCATAATAATGATTGTGCTGTACTACCAAAATGAGTGTTGTCTTGCATGTAGATGCCAATTAGCCACACTGCTGTTCCGAAGAGCAAATGAATGCCTTTGGAAGTTGTTTATCTGAGGCTGTTAAGATCTAGAAGTGGCTCCTGGTACAACTGTATTACCACCATCCACTTGGAACCGCAATGTTGGCACGTTTGGCTTTCATCTCCGCCAAGTCTATCGCTTCTTGTCAAGGACTATTTTTAACACTTGGTTGTTTATTGTTTGCACGGCCATTGTTTCCTCTCTCCACGTGCCTCTCTGCTTTCTGTAGATTCTTCTTGCTAGTCAATCTTCATCAGTGCTTAAAATCTCCATATTAAGGATGTATAGATACACAGGTTCATGCACACACTCATTGGCACACACACACACACACATACACACATGCTCATGCACACAAGTCTGCATACAGGGTTACATAATTATATACATGCATATATATATATATATATTTATGTTCACTTGTGTACATATATGCACACATATGTGCACAAAGCATACACACATGCAGACAAACATGCATACATGGTTGCATACATGTAAGTATATACATGCATATATATATACATATCTATAATTATATATATATGTTCACTTGCATACATATATGCACACATGTGCACACAGCATACATACAATACAGAGATAGACACAGTTATACGCATGCATGGATGGATGCACATTCTTTCTATCAGTTTTTGTGCCAGTTCTATCCATCATGGCTGTATTGAGAGAGAGGAATAGCCACCAGACTAAGTAAAAATAAGCCACTGACACTACTAGACTATCTTTATGGACCACTCTTGCTTTTCTCATTTGTCTTCCTCTGGTCTCTGTATTTAATATGACTTCTTGTCTGTCTGTTGCTTCTACCACTTCTGCATACCCTTTAACCATCTGGTTACCCCGTTGTCTACCTCTGCTGAAACTTATAAACTATTGTTAACGTTTTCAGAATTTAAACAAGACCCGTCCTGTGCTTCTTGCCGTTTCGCTGTCTGGCATCAAAGTCTGCTCACATACTGGAGAGGTAGGAATAAAATGGGTAAAAATGACTCTTTACTATCTAGTGTGTGTTTCCTTCTTGTGTTAGCTATGTAAACATGTTTTGTCATCACACTGACAGTATTGTATACTATCTAATTGCTGCTGATTTTATAAGGGTTGAAGGAACAATCTTTCTGCCCTAGGGAATTTGAATTTTGAATCCCCACCTATCAGTTGAGAGTCAAACATGCTAGCCAGTACAGCATCAGCTAGATCCGGAAGTATGGTCTGCCGTAACAGATCACGGTCACTAATAATTGGTGAGAGAAATTAAATTAGCCATTGGTTTATAAAGAATTTCTATTGTCTGAATTTCCTTTGATATTGGAATGCTATTTGCTGTATATTGGAAATCAAAACATATAAGTACAAACAATTACATTATTCACGGACAAATAGTTCCAAATTAACTGTCCATCATTGCTGTAAATATCTGTCGATAAGGCCCGGCTGGCGGGATTCTTCCTTTTGGGGCCTATTTGTTTCACGATTGCTGGGTTAACTACTGCCAGATATTAAATGATGACTGACATGACATTGTCATAGGATTGTTATGTAAAGGAGAACATTTGTCTGTTATTGAAACAAATAAAAAATGATTGATTGATTTATTGAAAGGGTTGGCCACCCAGAAGCTCACATGGAATGCTGCAAACATACGGTAACGCTTTTACTCGTAGGTGCTTGCTCATCTCGAGCATAGCAAGGGCTCGTCTAGAGGTACAACAAAAGCAACAAGAGAGAAAGATGCTGTGTGTTTGTGTACAAACTACTTGTTTGGCCGATCAACCTCTGTGTGCTTCTGTTGAACAGAGTATTCTAATGGCGCACGCACTGAAGCGCATATCATATGCAACGTGTCATCCAGAGTTCTGTCAGTTCTCGTTCCTGGCGAGAGAACCGAAAGCAGTCACGAACAATCAACATTGCCATGTCTTTCTGACCACGTCTGCCCAGGAGGTTAGTAACTCTCTGTCCAGTTTTTTAAGTGAGTTAGTGAGTTAGTTAATTCTTTATCCTATAACATACGTATGGTACGCGTACATTATTATGATATATGTTGGTGCACGAGTATGTTGATAACAGTACATGACGAAAATAAAGAACATAAGACTATGCGCAACAGAAGTCTACACAATCAAATCAGGTCGAGGCTCTAGTTCTAGGATCTAACTACTGTTGCTGGCCTGTCATTGTTAGCTAATGGCCAAGCAATAATGATTTATTCACTTGTCTTCATCGCCCATATGTTCTGGGCAGCCACAATTACATTTTTGACTTACATGAACCGTAAATGCTTTATTCAGCCTTTTATCTAAAAGGCGCAGCTAAATACCATGTATAGCATCGTAACAATAATCTGTAAGCGTTTTGTGCATAAATGCACACATACATACATACATACATACATACATACATATATACACACATACACATACATACATACATACACATACATACATACACATACATACACATACATACATACATACATACACATACATACATACATACATACATGCATGCACACACATACATACATACATACATGCATGCATACATACATACATACACAGACATACATACATATATACACACATACACTTACATACATACACATACATACATACATACATACATACACATACATACATGCATACATACATACATACATGCACATACATACATACATACATACACATACATACATACATACACGTACATACATACATACACATACATACATACATACATACACATACATACATACATACATGCATGCATACACATGCATACATACATACATACACAGACATACATACATACATACATACATACATACACATATACATACATACATAAACATACATACATACATACATTCATGCATGCATGCATGCATCCTGCTCCAACTACTACCAGCCCATCATCAACCTAATGCACAGGTTTACTACTTCCTTGTGTGTGTGTGTGTGTGTGTGTGTGTGTGTGTGTGTGTGTGTGTGTGTGTGTGTGTGTGTGTGTGTGTGTGTGTGTGTGTGTGTGTGTGTGTGTGTGTGTGTGTGTGTGTGTGTGTGTGTGTGTGTGTGTGTGTGTGTGTGTGTGTCTGTGTCTGTGCGTGTGTATGTATGCATGCATACATACATACACAGGCACAGACACACACACACGTGTGTATGTGTGCGTGTGTATGTATGCATGCATACGTACATACACACGCACAGGCACAGACACACACACACACAAGGAAGTAGTAGATCTACAGAAGTATTCAGACATGTTCCTGGTCTGTTTTTCCATATTGCTTTCCATATTGGAAGTTCAAAACTAGAAACTGTAGAGTAGAATGAGATAGGGTATGCATTAGGCTTAGGCCCGATGGGAAGAGCGAAAACTATGCTCTTTGTCAGTCACAGCTTATTATAGGAAACGGTTGGGACACCTTTTAGAGGGAAAAAGCATTTGTATGAGTTTAGCTGATTTATCGAGTTTAGCTGGTTTAGGTTGAAAGCCATCAGAAACAAGTAACATCAAGACTGACAGAAGTACGTTACTGATGATACAAAGCGATGGTTGCTTAATTATTGAGAGCCCAGATATATTGAAACTGCATTATGCAAATGCTTTGAATGAGTTATTCAGTGAATTAATGAACGAGCGAATGACTTGGATAGGAACTACAAGGGACTTGTTTTGTCAACTTTGGTAGCTTTATTTGTTAATGGACGTCGATGATTTGAATTTTAGTGCAGTTAGAGATGAGGGTGTTTGTTAGCAAATAGAGAAGGGAGAGAGTTGAGCAGAGAACTTTTAGGTTACTTCTTGAGACTGTCTTAAAATACTGCAAACAGAAATCTATTTTGCATTCATAGGTTTAGATTTCATTAATTATATTTCATTATTTATCATTATTATAATTACTAGTAGTAGTAGTACTAGAAGTAGTAGTAGTGTCATTATTAATATTATTATTATTATTGCTTTTGCTGCAACAGAACTGGTCTCTCAGGAAAAAAATTGAAATTAACAGTGGAAAATGATCGATCCATAAAAAAACCAAACGTTGTTTATTATCGGTTTTCAAAAAACCATCTGGAAAGTTACCACATGTTTGCAATGCCCTGTGAACCTGAGCACAGATGTCTATTATTATATTGGTTTTGGTTTTGTTATATTTATGTTATTATAGGATGAATTTAGGTGTTAGATTTATGATGACCTGCGGTCCTACACAGAGTATGTGTATACAATGTGAACAATATTTATATATTTATATTTGATTGTTGGGCGGAAAACTGGCTCTTTTACCCGACAAATTGCTGTCAATGGTCAAAACACCAGAGGAAGATTTGTCTTTTGCCATACAAACGCCTAGTATGCCTTGGGCTATCCGTTGGCGTTGTCATCTGCCGAACCAATATTAAGTGTTCGTGTTTTGCGTGTGAATATTTAATCGGTTCGATTGATTTAGGCGGAGGAACTGAATTCCGTTGTGGCCAGTGCCTTCAGTGTGGCCTACGCCTGCCAACGCCAGTCGCAGGTCATCTATCAGCCAACCTTTAATGAACTCATTCGACACCAGATGGAGCTCCACTCGGAGGAGTACGGTCGCCAACAGGAGGAGCTGCTCGCCAGACGCCTCTGCCAGATCGCAACGCCGCTCGTCGATCAGAGGCTCGAGGAGCGACACGTCAAGCGGCAGAAGGAGCGAGACGAGCACGAGCGAAGGATCGTGCAGGGAAAAGAGCGCACCACATGGGTGAGCATCTCCACCTTTGCTCGATGCTCGATTTTGGCTCTTCTTGGGTGGACCTCTGTTTTAATTTGACTGTTTCTTTTGACATGATCAACAATAGAACCATTTGACAATAGAATCATTTGACAATAGAACCATTTGACAATAGAACCATTTGACAATAGAAACATTTGGCTCGTCTGGTAAGGATATGTTATACCGTTAGATAGAGGAACTTGGGTATACAGGAATTTTAAGTAATCCGAAAAACATTCAAGGATTCTGTGCAGATAGAATTTACAGATTGAAAAGAAACGGGTGGGAAATTCCTGAGTTATGGTCGAGCGAACGAAACAAAGGGAAATCTAGAACTGTTCTGGCATGGTTTTGCTAATAGTGGCAGTGTTTTAACATTTTGACTACTTTGAATGGGTACTCTGATAAAATCTGAACGACAATGTTAGTTCGGTTAGGCTGCTTGAATCTTTACTATATTGGATCAGTGACTGATTGGTTCCTTTATTTTGCAGATTCCCACATTTTGTACTTGTCTCAGTTTGCCCTTTGTAACCTATTTTGGAGCTTGTTGGGTCATTCCAGCTCAACTCAATCAGTTTCTTGCATAGATTACATAAATATAATTATTTTTATCGTGCGTCCTAAAATTTCAGCAGAAAAAAATGAAAGTTGTCTTCATAGTCACTTTATATCTACATTTTTCAATAATCAGTGATCAATATCTCCCTATATGCCAGGCATAATGCATTCATATTTTATTTGTATAATGTCTATGTGGCTGGCAATTACTTTGAAAAGTTTGAGCTTGATCAGTGGTTCACATCTGGTTTATATTTGCTGTCAGAGTTGACCAAACCTGATGCGGGGGGTGAAAGAGAAAAAATATTGCCAAAAAGGGCCACTAAAATATATCTTTTTCATTACATTTTCTGATAGAGCAGAGATCACTTGATATGTGTTAAAAAAATCCCAATGGTGTTTTTTGTTTTAAGGAGTTTACAGCGTGCCAAAAATGGTTGTTTTTTGGTATTGCAAGTCGCATTGATGAATGGCATTTGACAGACATGTTACCCTAATAATTTTTATATCAATATCAAAACTGTGAAACCAATGTGATAATGTTTTTAATATGAAAGATAACTAGGTTAATCTTATTAAAGCTACTGTAAACATAAACATTTCTTTACCATAACTAAAGTGAATTAATCAATTAAATTTAGTGTTCTTTGGTGGTCTATCAAACTACATACTCTGTTGATGTGCTAACAATGTGCAAATATCAAGAAACTTATCTTGTCATCAATAAAAATAATTATATTTATGTAATCTATGCAGAAACTGTACAGATAAAAATAATTTCATCTGATTTGGTCCAATCATTCTGGAGATATCAAATCTCAAAAAGTGGCACTCGCGAGGTTTCGCGAAGTGTCTTTGGATAGTGGGGTCACGGAAAACACAATATCTTGAAAAGTATTTGAAATTATGCACAAAGATTTTAGATTTCTTCATCCAATATATTTAGCAACATGTGGTAAAAATTTCAGCCAATTCGGAGATGGTCGGATGGGAGGCATTGGTTGAGTTGAGCTGGAATGACCCTGTTACTGACCAAATGCCTAGGCCAAATGCCTAATACTACTGTTTCTGTTCTTTTACTATTACTCTATTGATCTACACAACTTGGCCCAGACACTCTGAGCATCCATGTCATCTGTCAGCTGTCGTCTTGAATTCATTGGTTGGTTCCACGCTTGTGCGTTGGCCGACCACTGGTGACTCTTTTCAGCTTACTGTGCAATGCGCATGGTTCTGCTAATACACTTTTTTAATTGTTCACTGTGACATTTAACACCATTAATCCCAGTGCAGAGAGTGGATATCTTGAAGAGGCGCTATATAAATGCTTGACTACATTACCGCTACTAATAATAATAATTATTATTATAATAGTAATAATATAATAAGTATCGTCTCTCTGTCGATGTCAGGCAAAGAAGGTTTTCGAGCAGACTCCTCATCGCCTGCCTTCCCTCGAAGATGCTTCGCAGACGAATCTCAGTCCTGCCTCCCACCTGCTTTCATCTGGTCAGTCGATGCCGGACGGCGGCCTCCCTCGGCCACGATCGGAGGCAGATGACCTGGAGCAGAAGAATCACTGTCCAGAACTGGAGTTCCGTTCTCAGTCAGGTTCCGACGCCACTGGAGAGGAGTGTTATCTCTGCCCTGTTCCTTGCTGCCCTGATCTTCCAAAAACATGTGCAGCTGGGTCTGAGGTAAGTCTTTACGTAATACTATCAGTATTTTCGTTGTTATTAAAAAACATTTAAATGTGTGATGTGACACAGAAATGCAAGTCTTTGCCATTTGAGGAGCAGATATGTATCCAGCTGTTTGAAGGAAATGAGAAATTGCGAGTTTTTAGACTATTCTTAAACGATGAAAGTGCAGTGGCATAGGAGAAACATTGTTGGTCAATTCCAATCCTTTGGTCTACAATACGTTTTACAACATGCTGGTCGTTAAAGCGTTAAACTGCTGAATGATCGTGATTTCATGTGCAATGAATGTTTGTGTCACATGAGTATGTTGCTGTCAATTAGCTCATGGCGAGTGGACGCCCTATAAATAAATAGATATCTGCTCTCACACTGTCATTGTTTTGGAAGCTTTGAAATTCATTACCTTAACCCAGCTGATGTTTTATTTGTATAGTGTCAAGCAGTTCTACACGTAAATTGCATCTTTTTCATTTTTTTGATGCTGGCTTCTGGTATTTCTGACCCCTGTGTTTTGACTGAATCGTTCTGTTGGATTTAATTGCTGACTGCAGTTCCAGGTTTCTGCATTTTTTTCCACTTTGATGGAGTCAGTTCTACATTGATGCAATCAGTTCTATGTCGACAGAGTCAGTTCCACATCGATGCAGCGAGTTCCACTTTGATGCAGTCAGCGATGCAGTCAGTTCCACTTCAATGCATTTGGTTCAACCTTGACGCTGTCAATTCCACTTTGAAGCAGTTAGTTCTACCTTGATGCAGTTGGTACTACTTTTTTGCAGTTGTTTCCCCTTGATGCTGTCGGTTCCACTTTGTTGCACTCGATGACACTTTTGATGCAGTTGGTTTCACTTTGGTGCGGTCGTTGATCGATGCCTAATGTCGTGCCGTGGAAGTCTCCCAATGTGATTAGAGCAAAATAGATTGGATTTGAATTGACTTGTGTCATTTTGACTTGGCTTTGCACGGCATGATGGATTTTCGTGCGTGGCTTCAGTCTGGAGGGTTTCATCTCGGATAAATTTGAAATAATCAGTTTATGCGTCTGCTTTCCATTGTTGAGGAGAGGGTGGATAAAGACAGGAGAGGCTGGAGCTATTGACAAAACCCTCGTCTGTGGCAATTTGATTAGAGATGTCAGCTGGAGAAGGAATGATGTGAGAGGGGGTGGGTGGCGAGTTCGGCTGGGAAAGACAAAGGCTGGCTAATCAAATGAGTCCGACTTGTGAAGATCGAAGCTCCTTCTGCGAAATTGCTTTTTCCGGTTGGTGGCTGCTTTTTATGAGAGTCCGCCTATGCTCGGCAGACTTGGCAGTTCCAGGACATTTCCATATTGTTATGAATTACCTTTGTTTAAACAAATGCAGATATTGGTCTATGTAGTGAGGATGGCTCTGCTAAAGATTATGCCTACTGTTTTTATTGTTGTTGCTACTATTGTTGGTAGTTATTGACTGGGTATTTTTTTGGAGAGTTATGTATTTATATTATGTCAGTTGGGTATTTATATGGCATTTTGGGTATTTATAAGGCAGCTGAGTATTTATTTGGCAATGAATATTTATTTGACATTTGGGTATTTATATGTCAATTGTGTAATTTTTATGGCAATTGGACATTTATATGGCAATTAGGTTTTTATAAAACAATGGGGTATTTATATGGTATTGGGTATTTTTATATGGCAATTGGGTATTTATATAGCAATTCGGTATTTATATGGCAGTTGGGTATTGTTATATGACGATTGGGTATTTTTATATGGTAATTGAGTATTTATTTGTCAGTTGAGTATTTATTTGATTTTTATGTGGCAGTTTGACATTCATAAGGGAATTAGGTATTTTTTGGCGTTTTTATATAGCAATTGAGTATTTATATGGCAATTTCTCCCCTTCAATCAGTCTTGGATGCTTCAGCTAGGCTCATTGCCCGACTCCCTTGCTTTGCTCCTACACACCTTTACGTAATTATATGCTTGAAGTCTTGCATTGGCTTCCTATCACTGCATGTATCCACTACAAGATCCTCTCTTTCTTGTTTTCAAAGCCCAGAAAAAACTAGACAATGCCACGAGATATCTCTCTCTGACTATTTCTGAAAGCCATTATCTGCAACTTCACCTCGGCAATTGTATGCGTGCGGCTGCGCTTCACAAAGACTATGTACTGTGCTTATGTACGTGTTTTCCTTAATCTCCTACTGAATTTTGATTAATTAATCAAGGGAATATAATTATATATATTTAAATGCGGTGCTTGTGACTTGAATTTTTGATGATCCCTTCTTTCCCTTACGATCATAGGACCTTTTGCGTATTGATCTTTGATCGTATTGTTTTCTGCAGCTTCAGGTGCAAATGCTGATTGCCAGCGATATTATATTCAAGTTTCAGATTGATCAATTTATGGACACTGAGTGCTGTGGCCATTTGCGTTGAGACTGTTTGCAGCGATTCAGTCGGTAATTGATCGATCAGTGGCATGACCATTGAGCACTTGGCGACACAGGAGTCGATAGATCAGGTCGCTCAAGTCTTGCGAGTAGGTAGTCGCTCATCAATGGGGTCCATTGATTGGTTGCGTCTTTTTGTGATAAAACATGACTGTTTGGGAGGAAATTGGCCAGACATGTTTATAGTACTATGGGGTCATGAGGTTTCATGAACCAGAGAGATCATTTAGTGACCTTCTGTTGTAGGCTGAAAGTGCCACACGGTTTCCTAGGATTGCGCTTCGGAAAGTCGACCCTGAGGATGGGTGTCTCGGAGGACTGATCCGGGATTGAGATGGATCGGTCTTCCAGAGTTTGGAAGATTTGTTATTATGTTGGTCTGCGTGGCAATATCTAGTCTCCATTGAAAGTGGATTGACGTGGGACTGAAAGGTTTTCCTTGATAGACAGATGTGCACTTAATTAGCAGTTTTTAGAAGCAATGGGATTTTGTAGCTCTTTAACAGATAGATTTCTCTGAAAGTTAGTGACTGCGGCAAAGCGTATTAGTTTTTTCTAGATGTTTCTGTCAGTCTTTCTATCTATCAATCTATGCTTATCTGTCTGCCTGCCTGTCTGTCCATCCGTCCGTCTGTCCGTCCATCCATCTATCAATCTATGTTTATTTGTCTGTCCTTCTGTCTGTCTGTCCATCTTTCTATCTATGTCTGTCTATCAGTTTGTCTGTGTGTCCGACTGTCCGTCTATCTTGAACACGAGCTGTTGCTTTTCGTTAAGTGATGATTGTAACTGATGGTTTCGATGATCACCAGAAAAGATCGTCCAATCTGTTCTACAAGTGGGAGACAAGGAGATAACAGTACAACAATAAAGTTGTTTGAATTCCTTCTCTCTCAGTTTCTTAGCCAGTACCTCTTTAGGGTACCTTGTAGGGACTTTCATTCGTCCTAATGGGCGTTTTAGCTTCAAATATAGTTACTCTTCTCAATGTTTCCTCTAATTTATTGGAGTTGGTGAGAAACATTTTATAAGTGGTTCACACTTTTGTGCACAGGTCCAAGCTGAATGCCATAATAGTTAAATTAAGACCATATCTATGACTGTTTGGTGATATGTTCTGATGAACTAATAGTTTATTCTGAATATAAGTAAGAGGATGTATCAGCCAAGGAACCAAAGTTTCTGGAGCAAGATAGGCCACAGTTGGCTAGAAGACTCCAGTTACATATACACTATACAGTTTCATAAAAGCAATCCTGACTGGTTATTTTGCCCAAAAAATTTTGCACACACTAAATTCTGCTTAGAGGGAACATTGCTATTCTTCGAGAGGGTCTCGCAAACCTACCAATGTAAAATAGTAATCAATCCATTTGATCTCGTTAATGTATGACTATTTCTTGATATAACGACACAGTTTCATGATATTATTAAGAATCTGTTATAAAGTCGCTAGAAATTCGATTTATTGAAGCCATTCTGTGGATTTGTCACAACTCAAGATGTTGTCCAGAACGTTGCCTGCAGTTGTCTGTACTTTGCCTGTTCGTTGCCTGCAGTTGTCTCTTCGCTGTTTTTCCAATGCGTTTATCTTGTTTGTGTTCGAGAAGTGTCATGGTGCAGGACTTTGCTGTTCTGTCATCTTTCAAATGGCGACGCATTAACAAAATTCCTTAATTCAGTTTGCCTTTTGTAAGCAAGAAGATTACTGCAGGACTATCAGAACACCTAAATCAATTGCCATTTGGTCAGTGTCACAGCAGCACACAGACGTGCGTGTTTTCTAGCACACAGGAGGCTCTCTCTCTCTCTCTCAGTCTCTCTCTCTCTGTGTCTTTCTTTGTCTCTCTCTGTTCTGTCTCTGTCTGTCTGTCTGTCTGTCTGTCTCTTTGTTTTTCTCTCTCATTCATCCAGTTTTCATTGGAATTGCTATTGAATTTTTAGCAATGGCCAACACCACGCCATGCATGCACGCACGCACGCATGGATTCTGAGCGTGTATTTTTAACCCTTCCTGGGACGCTATAATCAAGTTAGATTCAACCATAAATGGTTCAGTCAATAGGACCTAACGAACCGATGGACCACCAGATGACGGCCAAATATTGTAACACTCGTGACTAAGGAGTGGGTATTTTGCCACTGCTGGAATTTCTTTTATGCTATATAATGGTCTGTTCGTTGACATGATGGTCTACTGGTTGGCATTATGGTACTTGGTTGGCATGATGGTCTGTTGGTTGGCATTATGGTACTTGGTTGGCATGATGGTCTGTTTGTTAGCATTATGGTACTTGGTTAGCATGATGGTCTGCTGGTTAGTTGGCATTATAGTACTTGGTTGGCATGATGATCTGCTGGTTGGCATTATGGTACTTGGTTGGCATGATGGTCTGTTGGTTGGCATTATGTTACTTGGTTGGCATGATGGTCTGCTGGTTGGCATGATGGTACTTGGTTGGCATGATGTTACTTGGTTGGCATGATGGTCTGTTTGTTGGCATTATGGTACTTGGTTAGCATAATAGTCTGCTGGTTGGCATTATGGTACTTGGTTGGCATGATGGTCTGTTGGTTGGCATTATAGTACTTGGTTGGCATGATGGTCTGTTCGTTGGCACTATGGTCTGTTTGTTGGGATGATGGTCTGTATGTTGGCATGATGGTCTGTTTGTTGTCACTATGGTATGTTCATTAGCACAGATGGTCTGTTGGGGTTTAACTCTCTAGTCTCTACCAGATTAGAAATACATGTTTGAAATAGTTGTTTGTTTCAGTAGTGCAGTGGCCATTGTGTATAAGGAAGGAGTAGTACACTGATTGCACACAACTCTCATTGTCACATGTCAAACCAAGAAAAATGAAGCGACCAAGAAAAATGAAGCGGATGACACTTCCTACACATTGCCCTGCGTCCAGTGGTTGACTCAAGGGACTCCTCCTCCTCTTCTTTTTCCTTCTCCTCCTTCTCTTCCTCCTCCTCCTCCTCCTCCTCCTCCTCCTTCTCCTCCTCGCTTTCATCTGAATTGGCTGTAGTAATAGTACTACAGTAGTAGTGGTGGAAGTTCTGAGCTCTTGACTACCCAGACTTGAAGGTGAACGGGAAAGAATTTCTGTATTTGTCCGAGTTGTTACTGACAAATGACACCAGAAATGCACATGGCAGCTCAATTTCGATATATATATATATATTTATATGTATATATATATTGGCTGTGGTGCGACTTTCCTTTCTGCTTTAAGATGACGGAGTGTTTCCATCGGTTTTTCATTGGTTCAGTTTACTTGATTTAATTTTACGGTATCCCGCTTTGTGGTGGCGATGAGAAGTCATGATCATCAGCTGTCATCATCATCATAGTAAGGAGGTATAGTATCGATGATGGTAAAGTTGGTGGTAAAGATGGGAGTAAAGGTGCAGTGGTGGTGGTATCAGTGGTGGTGGTCATCATCATTATTATCATGGTGAGATGGTGGTGAAGGTGGGGTCATGGAATGGGGTCACTGGGGTGACGTTGGTTTGGTGGTGAGACCATTGGTGTCACACTCCTCGTTCATCCAAGCTTGGAACTGGAGAGTGAAAGCAGTGATGGAGTTTGAAGGACTGTGAGAAACACTTTATAAATGACCAGATGAAATACAGTGCAATAGAATAGTGTCATGGTTAATGTGGCAAGTGACTTACAGCAACTGGTGGTAGAAGTGGCAGATGGTTACATTGCTGCATAGCTTTGTACCTTGTAACACGTAGAAAGATTTATGTTGCAAGTCATCTGTGCTGCTAATTGGCAGAAACTATATTCTGATGGCGGGTAACGGCCATGAGCTATGCATCTGAACCTAGAGCTACGGCTTCTTCGAATTTTTAGGTGTCACATTATAGTCTGACGGACGGACGGTTTAAAAACATCAGCTCTGCATGTGAACCTGTGGCTTTGAGTGCTTCATCTTTTTAGGTGCCAAATATAGTCTGTGTGTGTATGGTGTTGGTGGCAGCTGTGACGAAGCAGTGTGGACGGTCTGGGGAGCAGAAGAGATGGGTGCAGAGCTATATAGAGGGGCTAACAGGAGGTAGGCAAGGAGACAGATTACTGACACTGAATAGGAAATGCGTCTGTCAGAAAAGCAATCTCTCATTCCTTGAAGGTCTGACGGCTGACTGTTGTAACTGACAGAATGGCGGAATTGGTGATTGACTGTTTGGTTGCATAGCTGTCTGACTGACTGAGTGGTTGACAAGTAGGTTGGTGTGTTGGTTTTGGCTGGTTGATGAGTGGGCTGGTTGTTTGGGTTTTGGCTGGCTACTGTGGCTAGATGAATGGCTGACTGAATGATTGATAAATTGGTTGGTTGTTAGTTATCTGGATGATTGAATGGTTAATAAGTAGGTTGGTGGGTTGGTTGGCTGACTCATTGACTGACTGAATGGTTGAGTGACTAGTTGAGTGTTGACTGGCTGGATGGCTGACTGACTGATCCTCCATCCAGTCAATCTGGCCGACTGAACCTCTTACAGAGAATGAAGCCTGCTTCAGATTTTCTAATCTACATGATGTATGTTGAGCAGTTAGTTGGCCGTGGTGAGCGTGATCCAATAATAACCCGGTCGGTTGTGTTGTACATGGTTGGAGGGTTTCTGAACGATAAGACGACGATGGCTTTGCGGATCCTGGTTCAATTTCCCAGTCACTGACAAAGTACAGCTTTCTCTGAGGTCGGTGACAGCCAATATTTTGGAGATAGTGTGCACAAGAAATTTCGTGTGTGTAACATTTAATAAATCAGTTTCAAAGACAAAGGAAGAAAGAGGCAGAGATGATAGCGCACTCTGAAATGTAATATACATGTACATGGCAAAATCTGAAATATAATATACATGGCAAAATCTGAAATATAATATACATGGCAAAATCTGAAATATAATATACATGGCAAAATCTGAAATATAATATACATGGCAAAATCTGAAATATAATATACATGGCAAAATCTGAAATATAATATACATGGCAAAATCTGAAATATAATATACATGGCAAAATCTGAAATATAATATACATGGCAAAATCTGAAATATAATATACATGGCAAAATCTGAAATATAATATACATGGCAAAATCTGAAATATAATATACATGGCAAAATCTGAAATATAATATACATGGCAAAATCTGAAATATAATATACATGGCAAAATCTGAAATATAATATACATGGCAAAATCTGAAATATAATATACATGGCAAAATCTGAAATATAATATACATGGCAAAATCTGAAATATAATATACGAATCCAGTACCCGGTGGAAATTGTCTACCCAGTCGGTCCCTGATTATTACCATTATTCATCTGAACTCCCCAAATGTCTATCAAATCTGGAACGCTTCAGTCAAAGTCCACAGTTTGATTTCCTTCCGCAATAGTCTCTGCAATTTGCAGGCATGCATCAGTGTTTCATTGCAGGCCAAGCTGTATTGGCCCTGCCTGACAAATGTCTCTGATCACATTTGTCAAGGAAATGGGTAATGGTTGCCACATCATTCCCCACCAATGACAAAAGTACTGCACACGAGGCAGAAAATCGACTTTGACAATTGAGATGAAGTCGCCAAAAGAAGTCGCTCGGGACGATGGAAGAAGGTCTTATTGCTGATCCTATCGTGTGCTGTAAATCTGTGCGAAATTTGCCTCCGATCGTCGAATAAATTGGAAGCGCATTAAGATGGTGCAAGATGAAAGTGTGAGGCCAAGCTCTTTCATATATCGACTGATTGGACTAATGCACTTGCTGGCCGGACTATGACAATCGCACCGAATGGAATGTGTTGAATTAGGTGTTAGCGTGGATTTTCATGTTTACGCTGCCAGATCTTGTTATTGTAGGTTTCGTGGGCACCGGATATAAGATGGCGTGATATTTGAGAGACGCTTATGGGCATTTTTATAATTGGATTGCTAGATTGTTATGGGTGGAGGAGGAGGAAGGAGGGTGCCTTGTGGGTATGGTAGGAGCGAGATGGAGGAGGCGAATTCGTCACAGACTCCCTAGTCCTAACAAGGAAAAGATGACGAGAGGATGCCTTGGCGGATGCTGTTAGGCTAGATGGTGGTAGAATGGGGTGGATGGATAGAGAAGGCTGAAGGAGGATGTCAGACACTGAGAGGAGTGACACCATTGGACGTTTGAGAGGGTATATGGGCAGAGAACTTGAAGAAGGTTGCCACCTGGAAAGAAGCTCGTGATAAATAATAATAATGATAATTATATCCTTGGCTTATGTTGACCACTGACCAGTGAGATATTTATCTTGACTATTTAACGGTGATATATCTATCTTGACCACTGACCAGTGAGATATTTATCTTGACTATTGAACAGTGCTATATCTGTCTTGACCACTGACCAGTGAGATATTTATCTCGACCACTGACCAGTGCTATATTTATCTTGACCATTATGATATATATGTCACTTATCAGAGAGATATTTATCTTGACCATTGAACAGTTATATAATTATCTTGACCTCTAACAAAATGTATAACTGTAATAGGTGCCTTGCGTTGATCTTCACCACTGACCAGCGATATATTGATTTTGATCACCAGACTTGTGTATCTCTGGCTAAGCTACATTGTTGTTTTATACAATAGCTCAGTTTAAAGTTTATTATTTGGAATAATAATTGCCCAGTTTAGATATAATAGGTGGCGTGTCCCGGAATAATAATGTCCCCGTTTAATTGTATAAATATTTTTACCAAAATACATCTTCAAACATATGTCATTTTATTACCAAATTGGAGAGTTTATTAGAGACTCAATGATGTATATCACCAGACGAATTTTAATGTTGCATATCGTTGCTTAGCCATAGGCCTATTCGACTTCTTGCAGTCTTGCTTAAATCTGTTTTCCAATATCTCTTTCTGTTGCCATCATAATTATGTCTTCTTGGTCTTGAGTGGTTGAACAGTATATAATGAGGACTAAAAGTCCTTTTGGCCTTCATTGCATACATAAATAGGGTGCATGATGTTTGCTGGAGCTGACATTATACACTTGTAATTTCTCGTCAGGCTGAGATATTCTGGGATGTTTTTCCTTGCAAGCCAATATATCTTAGGCTCTTACTCTTAGCGACTGGTCTAAGCCACTTCATTTATGATCCATAAGCCTCATGTAGATGACTGATTATGCAGATCATCAGATGGCTGCCCATCAGGTTTTCAATTGTTTTTTGTTGCACATATTGAGTTTAATGTGAAATGGGGAAGTAGTTTTGGTTCTTTGTATTTATTGAGTTTAATGTGAAAAGGGGAAGTACTTTTGCTACTGTTTCTGCATTGAGTTTAACGTGAAATGGGGAAGTAGTTTTGCTACTGTGTGCTCATTGGGTTTAATGTTAAGTTAGGAAGTAGTTTTCCTACTGTGTGTTAATTATGTTTCATGTGGTGTGAAGAAGTTTTTTTCTTACTGTGTACTGACTGAGTTTCATTTTCTTTTCATGTATAAGAACCTTGTGCACAGAACTATATCAAGGGTGGTGTCAAATAATTAGAAAATAGTGTGGCACTTCTTTGATTAAATCCATCTGATCAGTGGTGTTCTCAACTGGTGTTCTCAAAAACCCTGATCTCATTAATTGAGAACATTTTGTAAGGTCAAACTCCATTTGACTAGTTTGCCGTAGGAACTTGACCATCTACAGGTGAAGGATATTTATTGGTGAGAGAGCAAGGAAACCAGTCCTTTTTTTGAGATGGTTTCCTAAGTGGTTGGGATGCTGGATAGTCCATGGAGAGGTCGAGGGTTCAAGATTTCGACTCCACTTGTTACCTCTAGACAACTCTGCTATGATGAATGCCGGTCAGAGGTAAGATTAGGCGCCGAGCGACAGTCCAGGCCATTGCTTCGAATGCCTAGGTTAAGAAAGCTCATTAATAATTAGCTAATACTTCATGCCAGTGACACTGCACCAGGGAACTGCTGGGTCTTCTTCTCTCTGAGACTGCTGTTGACATGGGAGTAGCTGTGGTTGAGGGCACAGTCGCCGATAGCTAGTGGTAAACGCATCCTGACATTGGAGTGAACTGACATCTGCCATTCATTCCACTGATCAGACGCAAACATACACACACAGTAACACACTTACATGCACACACACTTACACACACACACACATGCATACACACATACACACACACTAACACACTTACACACACACACTTACATGCACACACACACATACACACACACTAACACACTTACACACACACACTTACATGCACACACACACATACACACACACTAACACACTTACACACACACACTTACACACACATACACACACTCACACATACAGAGTTTTACTTTTAGTATGTCATGGGTTGATGCCCTGTGCATTGGAGACTTGTGGTGAGGATGGCTGCTATTTTATTATGTACAGCTCAAGAGACATCTTGAAGGTCAAGACGCAGTTTCTTTATATCTGGTTGATTTACATGTTAAGTGTTCTTTGTGAGATCCTTAAAAGTCGTTTACAAATAACGTACAAATATACAGACATGCAAATGCATGCAAATATGTATGCATACAATCTATACATGCAAACACACATATATGCATTACGTACATACATATACACACAAAGCATATATTATTTCAGCATTTTAACTGTTTCTGTGTAGCTGGAGTTTTCGATCTGCCATCACATGATGACGTCCAGTCGAGAGGACCTGGCCTCGGCGAGACTGGCTTCTTCGGGCAATCTTCCGAGCAGTGGCAGCATCGACCTGGGAGCCAGGGCGTCCCCGGTCACCACCGGAGCTGCCCCTGAGGAACCCACGCGGTCGTCTCGGCCCCTGTCCGGGAAGTACCAGAACGACGAGGGCATCACGAGGTCGTCGAGGGAGGGCAGCAGGGACTCAGAGGGCAGAGACATCTATCAGGGACCACCGACGCCCATCAGGTGAGAGGGAGGACAGGGTTGCTGGCTGTTTTTGCCATTCATGAAATTTTCGCTTTACTCCAAGACTTTCATGCAGACTACAGAACCTCTGTAGTGGGTGTTTGTTATGTTTGTGTGTGTGTGTTTGTGTTAGGGGTGTGCAGGTATACCCATATCTGCGGCTAACCCGTACCCGACCCTTACCCGCGGATACGGGTACGTATTTTACGGGTCAGGTACGAGTAGACCAATTATGGGTACGGGTGTACTTCAAGTTTTTGGGTTACAATGTCACCGTTAAATAAATAGATAAATCTTGCATCATTAAAGATTCATTCATTCATTTCGATAATTTATATAACACCTCTTCAAGGGAAACTACTCAGAGGTGCTCCCAGCCCAGCCACGGTCAAAAATAAATGACTTTGGCAGCTTACAGAAGGTAGGTAGATCATTGTAATGGGGAAGACAGAAGGCAACCGGGAGCCCATTCCAGGTGGATGGACCAACCACTGAGAAAGCTCGACACAGCATTAGCGACGAGCGGGCTCTGGACACCAGAAACTCGCCTTTAGCAGAAGAGCGCAGAGCTCTACGCGAAAGGAGTTCAGACACCGGACGACACAGTTCAGTCAAGTAGGATATGGCGCACAACCAGAGAGACAACGCCAAACTAGTGTCGCAATGCGAAAAGTATTGCGCTGTTGAAGCGGTAGTCAGTGAAGGACATCAAGATGTGTAATTACTATTATAGACAAACTGGCACATTCGAAATCAAAGTACTATATACCTGCATGTATTGCCACCCTTCTTCTTTTTATGCATGTTAATCGCTGTTTTTATGATTCCTTTTTCTCCTCCTTTTACTCCTCCTCCTCTTTCCCCTCCTCCTGCCTCTGATCTTCTATTCTTCCTCCTGCTTCTTCTTCTGCCCCTGCCCCTTCTGCTGACTCTACTCTCCCTCCCTCCATCACTTTTCCCTCCTCCAGCTTCCGTCGTCGTCCTCTACCACTTCCTCCTCTTCCTTTTCTTTCTCCTCATTCACTTCCTCCTTCTTCTCCAGCTTCATTAATGCTGTTGTTGCTGCTGCTACTACTACAACAGCATAATGCTTAGTAAGTTGTGATCATATTAGCCTGGCAGATAGCATGACCATAAGAAGGCATGCTAATGACGTCACTGGTACGGTTATACCCGCAAGTAAGGGTCGGGTCTGGTATGAATTTTGAGTACGGGTCGGGTACGGGTAACGTGTCTGGGTTACGGGTCGGGTAGGAAAAATGCTATACCCGCAGACCTCTAGTTGGTGTTTGTGTGTTGTGTGTTGGTGTGTGTGTGTGTCTAATCATTTCGGCTGCTGCAATGGTAGGTGCTAGCCCTGTGTTGCATCACTCAATCTTGAGTGAATGGTTCTCATGGTAGACGAGTTGATGACATGGTGGATGCTGTGTGTTGAGCTCGCCTTGCAATCGCGGCATTGACAGACGGGTCCAACTGTTGATTCCATCCCTGCCGTCACATCCATGGGCATTGAATGTTTAACGGTGTGGGCTCTACACGGGTCCCCTCTGGGTATCACAATTCTGGTTAGAAATAGTTTTTTTTATCATTATATACCTTTCTGAAGTGTTTCCCATACAAAGTAGAGTTTCATAATTTTTGCAAAAATCGTTGATGCAGGTTCAGCGGATTTATCGAGAAAGTCGATTTGCTCAATGCCCAAAAATTCTTATCCAGCACCTGTGTGGATCTGCTTTCTTATGTCGATGCAACACGCTCATTATTGCTCATTCGGCTTGAGATTGATGCACTCAGTCAAGACTTAAGACTCATTGGTAGTGGTAGTCGCAGTTTAACGACACTATGTGGTAACCTAGACCATTAGTATGATTAGCGTTGCCCTCTTCGTTTATCCGGGCTTGGCACTGGCTGAGTGCAGCCAGCACCAGAGTTTTAAGACTTATTGCTTTCAACTTCCATATATATATATATATATATATATATATATATATATATATATATATATACTTATATATACCATAGCTCAGCCTCTGCTTTCTGTGATCTGTAGCCTTCTACCTGGCCTCTGGCTTGAACCGACCTTCAAATAATGTCCTTTGTAAAAGATAAAGGTCCTATGTAAGTGGCTGATTGGTTATAGTGCTCGGCCTGAGTACGGGTTTGAATCTTGGTCGAGGTGGTTACCGTGTACGGATATTGAGCAAGTTATTGGCATACATTCGCTCTGTGCAAGTGATGGTCTCATATTGTAAGGTCATGTGAACTTCGGAAGGAAGGCAATGTCAAATACAGTCGTATTGTATTGTACTGTATTGATCAGATACAAGATTATATTTTTCACATTGTGACATGTCATAAATGATTGATGTATTGTCAGTGGGTCTAGGACATTACCCCCCCCGGACATTACCCCCGGTACATTACCCCCCTAGGACATTACCCCCGGTACATTACCCCCCCCCGGACATTACCCCCGTACATTACCCCCCTAGGACATTACCCCGGTACATTACCCCCCTAGGACATTACCCCCGGTACATTACCCCCCTAGGACATTACCCCCGGTACATTACCCCCCCCCGGACATTACCCCCGGTACATTACCCCCCTAGGACATTACCCCCGGTACATTACCCCCCTAGGACATTACCCCCCCCGGACCTTCCAATACATAATTATAGTATGTATGTATACAAGTATGTATGTATGTATATAATTATGTATGACAATGCTGCATGTATGCATATTGGCATACATACAGATTAGTATGTATGTATGTATACATGTATGTATGCATGTATGTATACACACGTGTAATCGTGTATACCTGCATGTATACATGTATACATATGCGTATACATGTATGTATGCATATACATATGTATGTATGCATGTACGTATACATACATGTATACATGTATGCATGCATTTACGTATGTATACACGTATGTATATACATATGTATGTATGCATGCATGTAAACATGCATGTATACATGTATCATGTATTTACGTATGTATACATGTATGTATGCATATACATATGTATGTATGCATGCATGTAAACATGCATGTATACATGTATGCATGTATTTACGTATGTATACATGTATGTATGTATATACATATGTATGTATGCATGCATGTATACATGTATGCATGTATTTACGTATGTATACATGTATGTATGCATATACATATGTATGTATGCATGCATGTAAACATGCATGTATACATGTATGCATGTATTTATGTATGTATACACGTATGTATGTATATACATATGTATGTATGCATGCATGTAAACATGCATGTATACATGTATGCATGTATTTACGTATGTATACATGTATGTATGTATATACATATGTATGTATGCATGCATGTAAACATGCATGTATACATGTATGCATGTATTTACGTATGTATACATGTATGTATGCATATACATATGTATGTATGCATGTATGTACACATATGTGTATATGTGCAGGTTTACGTGTATAAATACATGTAGACATGTATGTATGCATACATGTATGTATGTATGCATGTATGTATATTTGCACTATGGAAATATTGTGATGTCTGGGGGGTAATATCGGGGGTAATGTCTGAGGGGAGGCAATGTCTGGGGGGGGGTAATGTCTGGGGGGGGGTAATGTCGGGGGGGGCAATGTCTGGGGGGGGGTAATGTCTGGGGGGGGTAATGTCTGGGGGGTAATGTCTGGGGGGCAATGTCTGGGGGGCAATGTCTGGGGGGGGGTAATGTCTGGGTGGGGTAATGTCTGGGGGGGGGGTAATGTCGGGGGGGGGGGGCAATGTCCGGGTGGGTAATGTTCTGATACCATTGTCGATAGAGGTTTTTTTTTATAGAAAACAGCACTATTGTTGCATGTATTGCAACAATGTGAATTGCAACAATGTAGAAAGACATTATCAATTGAAAATAAACTAAAAAGCTACTTGACAAGTGTGCTGGGTCATTGAATGTATTATAGTATTAGGGAGACCCTGTATGTGGAACTAATGTTCTTCCCATTGTTACTGACTACATCTGCCGTTGTTTTAAGCATTACTGCACGGCTGTGGTTAACAATAAAGGTGATTGATTGATTACTATTTGTCTGGCCAAGATGTGAATTGAACCGCCACCTCCATCGGACTAACTTCTTCTTTTTGAGCGAGATATTCGCATTTCCTGCAGCGAATGTTGTCCAGAATGAGATTCTGTGACTGCCTTTCTTTGCTCCCAGAACACGTCCACAGTAGAATGTTTCAGTTGTGACACTCATCTGGCATGCGGATCGGACAGCACGGCTCATATTTTCAGATTTCCGTTTTGTTGTTGGTTTTTCGTAGAATTCGTTTCGTGTTTCGTGTGTTCTGTCAATTGACAGAGACTGAACGACGTGTTGATATGAATTTATGGCGAAAATTACCAGATTTTGAGTAGTTCCCAATGAAAATGGATGGTTTGATGGAGCCATCAGCCAAACTGTGTAAAGAGAGGTCTGAGGGTTTTGTTTGTTTTTATGTACATGGTAGGAGTGGATTGAGATTTTACAGTCACTGGATGGTAATGTTTCCCTGGTGTGCCAAACAGCTCTTATGCGTCCTCTTATGCCACTCAGATTTCACATGATGTTTTGTGGGCTCTGATGCCAGACAGACTGTGATTGATGATTATGGTCCAACTTTTAGACTGTCGAGAGTAAACTTGTCACATCTGATCTTGTTGATAGGCACGACTCGTTGCGGAAAATGACTACTTCACAAGGCAGCCTCTGTGACGAACTGCAGGAGGCATCATGGTACCAGCCAGGTGTGCCCAGGTGAGCAGATTCAGTGATTGCAAGATCTGTTAGTTGCTCTGTGTTTTGTTTGAGATTTTCAACTAGTATCGAACTGTTGTAATGAGAACGATGAGTCATTACAACAAACAGTGATGAGAAGGAAGCTGGGGTCTTCGAACATGTCATACGATCAGATGGATTAGAAAAGGAAATGATGTTGGCATGCGGAGAAGGAGGGAGAAAACGGGGGCGACCAAGGGAAAAATGGATGGATGAGATACACAAAAGAACCGGAATGAACCTAGAGCAATTAAGAGATGCGACTCAAAAAAAAGCAATGGAGAAGCTTTGTCGTTGTCATCGCTAGAGTTCAAAGACAGCACAAGGTGACAAGGTATCGACCTATTTGGGTGCTTGCTCGTCTTGTAGGAGTAGAGCCGTCTGGTTTAAGGTAGATGGACACTGCTGCATTTTGTAGATGCTCTTCCAAGGTAATTTTGAACTTAGATAAGGCCACTGAGAGAGACAGACAGACAGACAGACAGACAGACAGAAACATATAAATATGGGAGAGAGAGAGAGAAAGAGAAAGTAAGAGACAATGATGTAGAGATAGAGAGTTCTATCAATGTTTTAATTTGTATATGCTGCTTTTTTTTGAGTTGCATCTCTTAATTGCTCTAGGTTTATTCCGGTTCTTTTGTGTATCTCAATGATATACATAGAGAGTCAGACTGACACAGTGACTCTGAGACAGACGGAGAGAGAGAGAGACAATGACGTAGAGACAGAGAGAGAATTCTATCAATGTTTTTATATCATTCAGGTCTAAACTGCTAAACTTGAAACTTGTCTTCTTCAAACTCAACATTGCCTGCCTTCTGCCTGTTCTCTGATCTTTCTGATTTCAACCTGGCCTCTCTCTCCAGTCCATTATGAGTTTTGATTGCGAGTTCACTCTTAACGATTGACATCTTGAACTCTCTGACGATAACAATTGACAAGTCATTAGACTAGATAAGATCTAGCCTACAACTCTTAAAATGCTAGTTGCCTGCAAGAGCAAATGAATATGCTATGCTGTTAGGAATGACTGAGTTTGTTTGAATTACTTGCCGAGTACAGAGTATTGCGAGTTCAATTTTGCTGAGTCCAAGTTTCTAATATTTAAAAATGTCTCATTCTCTTAATTTTTATGGCAGTTTGCATAACCTCTATGAATTTTTCTTGTGCCTTAGTTTACACTAGGATCTTCCAACTAACAAGCACTAATAATAACAGTATTTCGTTTTGTTTATTAATAAATCCGATTTTCGTTTCAAAACAGAAAATCGGAAAGAGTAGTACTCAGACCCATTTATTTGTCTGAGTCCGAGTATTGCTGCGTGTTTCGATTCATCCCTATATGCTATCACTATCATAATATCATTAAAGTGTGACTGTTTCCTAAAGACAGAAGGTTTTCTGTGCTGTTGTCGTTGTTGTTATTCAGGGAGGTGGCGTTGGAGATCCTGTCACAGCAGGACATTGGGTCGTTCATCATACGTGACAGTACGACGCATCCCGGTTGCTACGCACTGTCTGTTAAAGTCCCCCGATATGACAATCCTAGTGGAATCTCGCATTACCTCATCACGCGAACCACTAAAGGCTCATTCAAGATTAAGGTTAGTAATTTGATGATGATGATGGCACTACAGAAGTCATTAGGCTGGATTAGATCTTGCCTACTACTTGAATGTAGTAGATGTAGTAGAAGGGATGGGGCTTTGAAAACAGGAGTTATATAAACAGTTTATATAGCTCCTGTTTCAAAGTCCCATCCCCTATCTATTAATGTTCTATCTGCAAGAGTGTATGAATAAAATTGTTGGCTTCCAGTTGTGTGTGGTATATTGAACAAACTGGAGTCAGAAGTGTCTTAGATTTGGGAGAGATGTCTCTCTGGGGATATGGTTGGGAAAAAAATTGCCAAAATTGATTGTTATGGCATTTTGTCGGATTACTTGAACATCTCTTGGCATGCAGGGCATTATCTGTCGTTTAGGATGTCACGCCTGCATTTGCCGCAAGAGAGGGACCCAAGAAGATATAGTTCATGTCAAGGCAGTCATAACTGGTCCTTCGAATGCATCATGCTGTCACATTATCCCACGTCGTTTATTCCTTTGCATGGTCACGCATGACTCGTTTTGCCTCTAGCGGACAGATTGATCGTGCTGTGTTTTGGTCGGGAGAAGCCAACATAGACCATGAATTGCTTCTAATACAGATGTGAGAGCTTCTCATGCTTGCTATGAATGATGTTCGAGTTCCGAAGAACTGTCGGGTTCATTTGAGCACTGCCAAAGACCTGAAGAAGGTCTCTGTGGATTCTAGTTCGCAATGTGCACATCGCTTTGAGAGGTTCTTTATAAAAAGACAATGCAAGTCTGGATATATATATATATATAGTTATGTACATATACATATATAATTACATGTATATGCAGGGGCATCCAGATAGGGGGGTCCGGAGGCAAATGTCTCCAATTTCAGGTGGGGGGGATATTTTTGTGGTCTTAGGGTGGAACATTTTGCCTTCTAGACACTTGGGATGTTTTTATTATCAATCTCAAACAATTAAACACAAGAATAAGAATGCATGAAAAAAACAGTAATAAGAGGGATAATAGGGAAAGTAAACCCCTAAGGGACCGATTGGTCCTGCTAACAGGGCCTCCCTTTACAATTTAACATTGGGCAACAGGTACATACAATTGAAACATAAATCATCATCTAACTAGTTAACTGATGCTGTCTGTGCACACACCAATTATTTAGAAAGGGTAGTTAACAAATGTTTTTTATATTTGTTTTTGAAAACTTTGATTGTGCTGGATTGACGAAGTTCAATTGGTGTCATATTCCAAGTGATGGGTCCTATGTATTTAATTGAGAATTGACGTGTATTTGTTCTACATAACATGGGCCTATAATTGTTATATGTAGGTATATATATCTTGGCTCATATTCGTATTCGACTTGGTTTCATCTACCTGTTCTCTTCTGGCTTAGCACCTATTAACCTCTGTGATTTCATCCACTTGCCTACCTCAGCTGCCTCAGTTTGACCCCTATGCTTGCTTGACTGACTGGAAAAATATTGCCAATTGAATGTTGGGAGGCATGAACAATGTTAGTGGCATATTCTGCACTAGGCTATTCAATTTGCCAACGGATTCTAGTTATTGTAGAAGGGGCAAGTGATCTATGTACATTACTTTGCTAGTTGTATATGACTGACACTTTAGTAAGCATAATATTTTCTTGTTTTTGATGATGACCATTCTTGACGACCTGTTTTACTTTATGCAAAGCCTGGGTTCATCTTAAGGGATCCTCGTTCCATAGGTATTTCTGTTATGTGTATTAAATGTCCAATATCTAGTAATTCTGACAGTTTAGCATCCTGCTGGTGACAAAATATGTTTGGTTTTGGAAATTGGTTTTGCTGTTAGAAGTAGGAAGCGAAAAGAAAGGGGCGGTCTCCGTGTTTGGCAGATAAATAAACTTGGAAAGAAATCTAATGAAGTTAGATATTGAAGGCATACTACGGTGTGTGATATTGACACTTTTATGGTCCTTTGATGTCTTCTGCAGCTGGCTTCCTTATAGGCCATTTATAGTTGATTGCCTCAACTGATATGAATGCTAACGATCGTTTAATGACTGTTTTATTTTGATCAACAACGCTAACCACCCACATTTAGATCATCCTATAATGATCGTTTTATGTGTCATTTGTTTTGATGAAAGAAATCTGGTCAGAGGAGATTAGTGCTGTTTGGATGGGTTGGGTGGCAATTCTATGGGTAGCACCTCTATGGGTAGCCACACTAAGGGTGGGCGCTCTATGGGTAGCCACTCGATGAGTAGCCACGCTATCGGTAGTCACTTGATGGGTATACCCACTCTATGGGTAGCTACTCTATGGGTAGCAGCTCTATGGGTAGCCACGCTATGGGTAGGCACTCTATGGGTAACCACTCTATGGGTAGCCACTCTATGGGTAGCAGCTCTATGGGTAGCCACACTGGGTATCATTGGACTCTTGATGGGTAGCCATGCTATGTGTAACCACTCTATGGGTAGCCACTGTATTGGTTTCAACTCTATAAGTAGTCTACTAGCCACTCTAAGGGTTGCTACTCTATGGGGTAGCAGCTCTATGGGTAGCCACTCTACATATATGGGTAGCCACTCTGCCAGTACAGAACCAAAACGGCTGTGAAAGACTGAATGAAGGCTGCTGTGCTTCCTTTAATCCTGACTAATTCCATCAGTCTTTGGCTTAAGTCAATGATTAGCTTCAAATCCTTTCATCTAAAGTCTGTTTTTGAATATTATCTTCACTGTAATAACTATTGTACTGTCCAAGCGATACAATCAGTTGATTGTGTTCACTTCATCTGGCGTCTAGGACTGGATATTAGATCTGATTTCGTCCAAGTGTTTGTGGCTTAAACCCAACACAATCTTGATGTGACCTGGCATCATATCTAAGCCCAGTTATTGAAATTATTTCTATAGAAGCTTGGAGGCTTGGATGAAAGTTTATATATATATATATATAAATATATATATGGATATATATGGCGGACTCGTTGTCGCAACGACCATGCTGTCGTAATGGATTTAATCGAGGTGCTATAGAAGTGAATGAATGATCGGGCCAGTCAAGCTGTTCGGTATACCTGGGCATTTCCATTCGACAGACTAGGCTAAACTAGGCGATAATTGGACGAGATAAAGACGACGACGGTGCTATACAAACGCGCTATTTTACATAGGGCAAATTGCAGGACTTAGTGAGGTCTATACTATTAATAATGACGACGCCTTCAGGTAGCCAATTAAATCAAAGGCCGCTTTATTACAATTATCATAAACTTCCTGTCAGAACGAAATAATATGCAGAGATACACTTCTATCTCTTAACTTAAGAAAAGGCGTCACAACAAATCAACTAATGCCATACAATTGTTCAAGGCTCACTATGACATGTACACGTTGAACTACACAAAAGTCAATTAATCTTCGCAATACTTCGGCACCATATATTAATCTTCGTAGCTATTTACTGGCCGCTATGAAGACATCTAAAACTTATTAACTGTCGCTAAACTCTTGTGCCCGTGACCGATCAACTATTACTCAGTCACAACCTCCATAATGCAAATGGCAACCGAAAGCGCAATGATCAAGCCGGAGTTTCTCTAACTTCTCGATTAGCCGAAGTCACTGCCAGATAGGGTTCAAAACCTTCCTCGCCCGTGTCCAGGTCCTATCCTCATGCTCCCTTCCATGGATGCTTGGGCCTATGGCAGAATTTTACTGGATCAAAATCGTAACTTGCAAACCACAAGAAACCCAACTTCTTCAACGGAAGCGACAACAACAAGGGGAAAGATGCACTATACCAAGAGCCTACATCATACTACAATTATATAGCGCAACGGAGCCTTTCCTTAGTTACATTGAATAGCTAATCTAAATAAAACTATCACCTAATAATCTAATAAAGATTAACCTTAAGTGCACAAAAATTACTTTTCGTCACATATATATGGATATATATATATATATATATATATATATATATATATATAGAGAGAGAGAGAGAGAGAGAGAGAGAGAGAGAGTATATCAAGGTATCAGTGAGTTGTAGTTTACGAAATATTATGGTCTTACTCAAGGATGTTAGTCTTGCTAGTCTAGAATGCTTGATGGAGAGTAGGGGTCAGTGTGCTGGACTGTCATTCGAGAAGTCGGGGGTTCAAAATTTCTGCTCCACTTGCTTCCCTAGCCAGCTCATTGGAGAGATGAGACCGTGGAGGAGAGGATTGGCCAACCACACTCATATGCTGAGGCTAAGAAAATGGAATCTATAACACTTGGCTCTCAAGGGACTGATCTTCTTCGAAATGGGTATTATTAGGACCTGAAAATTGCTGAAACCACTGACGAAAAAACAACAATGTAACTGAATAAGCT
Organism: Bimastos eiseni; assembly: GCA_959347315.1. Classification (NCBI taxonomy): domain Eukaryota; kingdom Metazoa; phylum Annelida; class Clitellata; order Crassiclitellata; family Lumbricidae; genus Bimastos; species Bimastos eiseni. The sequence continues at coordinate 11,784,635 of OY365813.1, read as the reverse complement.
ATGCTTGCATGGTCAGTCACACCAAATGTGAATCTGAGGCGCAGATTGTCGGCCATTAATACACAGTGTGTTGGTTTGCTATTTGACAGGGTTTGGACAAAGAGTGGCCGACGCTTAGTTCACTAGTGACCCACCACACGGTCATGCGAGAGCTTTTGCCTTGTCTTCTGCACATGCCACGTCCTTCAAATTCCTCCTCATCTACAAAGGAACTGGACAAGGATGCTGGCAATTACTGATCTGCTGGACTATGCAAGGTGATGTGATCACTTTAAGTGGAAATCACGACGTCACTGTCAATCAGCAAAATTTGGCTATACAATTAGTGGCCATGATGAAGTCAGCATCCGTCCTGCTATAGTCAGCACCTATCATGATACAGTCAACACTGGTTATGATACAGTCGACGCCTGTCATGATACAGTTGACACCTGTCATGATGCAGTCAACATCCGCCTTGATGCTGTTGACTCTCACAATGATAGAGTCAACACCTGTCATGATATAGCTGACACCCGCCATGATACCGTTGACACCCGCCTTGATACCGTCGATACTCGTCGTGATATAGTCAACACTCAACCGTGATACTGTTGACAGCCACCATGATACTGTCGACACTGCTATGATTCAGTTGACACTCTCCATGATGCCATTGACACTGCCACGATACCATTGATGTCCGCCATGATACAGTTGGTGAGTTGATGACGATTTAATAATTAGGTCAACGATGAATGAAATTCTTCGATGGACTATGTTTGATTTCAACAGCGGTACGCCTTGTTTTGTTTTGGTGACTCTTATTACAGTTCCTTTGTAATTCTGGAAGCGTGATGCATGTGCAAGTTCTTGAGTTGTTAGCTTTTTGATACCGTCGTAGTTATTTGTGATTTCAATAGGATTGTGATGCATGATAAATCATTATCTGTAATTTAACAAGTTTCAACAGAACAAAACTAAATAACTTTAATTTACTTTATTGTATTGTTATATATGCATTTATTGATAATGCTGCGATAATTTTTAGCACCATCTCATATTCATGAAGCATGCGTATGTTTGAATTATGAAATGGTTACATGAAGTATTGGTATGTTTGAATTATGAAATGGTTACATGAGGTATGTTTATGTTTGAATTATGAAATAGTTACATCTGAATTTTGTGTCAGAATGAACAGGATTTGAACTCCTGCTGTAAAAGCTGTCATAATCATATGTTAGCGATGTGCTGTTAGTTCTACATGCAGTGCGTTTGTTATGGATATGGTGGAATGATCACAATAACGCGACCAACATATTGGTTTTTACTCTCTGCTTCATTTGTTTAATAGTTTAATGATGAGCGTGTTTTTTCGTTTAGTAGTTTAATGACGAGCGTGTACTAACATTGGACTGGATAAACAATAGATTCAGCTATTAAAGTATTAATGCATTAGTCATTAAATTTAGGCATTTTAAAATAAAAACTTAGATATTTAAGCGACAACGTATCAGTATCAAAATTTGTAATGCATTATTTTATTGTACAATACAATATAATTGAACAATTATGTATGTTATAAATTTGGATGTGAATGACTTGAAATCCAGAACACCTTTCTAACCTGTTTATGGAAAATTGTGTTTGGGCGACTCGTTTTGTCGGAGCAGTTCACATATAAACATCTCAAGACATTTGTTTAGATTGCCCATGTACATAAATAAGCAACTGTGTAAGCTCTGTTGTTAAGTGTACATATCGGTCATATGTAATTATATATTATAAATATATATATATATATTTAAATATATAGTTATGTAATTATATATATATATGTATATATTGTGTTGCATAAGCAACATATATAAATGTGAATGTATACATTTTCTGTAATATGGCTCATTTTTCATTGAGTTTACAGGTCAAGATCCTACATGACCACTGTCCACTTGAGTGGTCACCATGCCATTTAAGGTTCCTCCTGTGCATGGGCCACGTTGCCTGACAGTTAACATCATTCAAATTGGCAGATGCAGCAATTTTAACCAAAAAGGTACTATTGCAAGTACTGGATACATGCATACATAAATACATACATACATACATACATACATACATATATACATACATACATGCATGCATGCATACATACATACATACATACATAGGTACATACATAGGTACATACATACAGACATACATACATACATAGGTACATACATACATACATACATACATACATACATAGGTACATACATACATACATAGGTACATACATAGGTACATACATACATAGGTACATACATACATACATACATGCATGCATGCATACATACATACATACATACATACATAGGTACATACATACATACATACATACATACATAGGTACATACATGCATACATACATACATACATACATGCATGCATGCATACATACATACATACATACATACATACATAGGTACATACATACATACATACATAGGTACATACATACATACATACATAGGTACATACATACATACATACATACATGCATGCATGCATGCATACATACATACATACATACATAGGTACATACATACATACATACATACATAGGTACATACATACATACATACATAGGTACATACATACATACATAGGTACATACATACATACATGCATGCATCCATGCATGCATGCACGCGCACACACACATACGAATCTCATAGCATAACTGGTAGTAATCATTAGTGGGTCTAGGACATTACCCCCGAACTTTGTCCTTGTACCATCATTGGTATGTGAATTGTCACCCTCGTGGGCAGATGTATAAATACTCAATTTCACTCATCTTAAATTTTCTCACTGTATATTCATTAGGAAATTTATTTAGCACCCCTACAAGGTGCCTGCTCGAGGTAAGCGCTCAAGGTGACCACTCGGAAGCGTATATGCATGTTGTAATGTGAGCAACACAGTTTACGCATGACAACCTAGAAGTTGCCCAGAAGTTACCAACAGTCTACGTGGTTCCGTGTTGAGCTTTTTTTCATTTAGCCTTGTATGCATTGCTTGTTTGGCATTTCCCACATTTCATCAGCAGTTAAAGCCCTTCTTCTTTCAATAAAATTTACTGAGCTTTTGTGAAGTTGTGCTGAATAATTATAATTTATCTTACGTTGTACTGGAGAGAAGGGTGCTGGGGAAGACAACCAGAGAGAGGAAAAGATTGAACATGGTGAGTGATGTGGAGAACCTTATGTGACTTCAAAGAGGGAAGTGAATGATAGAGGGAGCTGGAGAGAAAGGAGGGAGAGACAAGAATCGTCCATGCAGAAGACTGAAGAAGTATGTTGTATTATATGTATGTTTTGACTGTGCTTATTAAAAAATCGTCTTATTTTCGCTTACTTTACTAAACAAGACAGTTGTACCTAGCACTTCAAAGAATGTCGAGTGCTGTTCTAAGCCTTGTCACAAGGTTAGAGTGTCCAAGTTCTTAGGATATTTACATTTTTCAGTAACAGTATTTACTGTGTCATATTAGAGCAGTAATGTTTCTGATGTTAAATTCAAATTACCAAATCTCATACTGGTAACAGTTGTGTCGTCGAGGCGTGTGTGCACTTCTGAGCTAAACTGGTAAGAAGAGCGATATAAAAAAACAGTTGTATGTATTACCTTTGAGTGCTGATTGGAAGTGTGGCACAGTTTACTAATTGTCTTTCTTGATGCATAACAGAAAGATGAAACTCAAAGAACTGATCTGCCAAGAAGTTCTCAGATCAATTGTTGTTGAGATTTTTTAACAGTTTAACATTTTGACAGTTTTTGCAGACATGTTTGCAATTTGCTTTCACAGGACTTTCTGTGTAGTCTAGAGTAATTTCTTGACATTGTGTATGATTAAATAACTGATGAAATGCTTCTCAAGTAACTAGTTAGTTTTACCTGTGTCTTGACAAATGTCATTGAAAGTAGTTTATTAAATGTTTTATCTGGCTGTAAATTTTCAGATTTTATCTAGGAGTATTTTGGTCATGAAGTCATAATGAATCGAGAAAACCATGTAGTGCGCCTATAGGTAAACGCGCCACTGTTGATGGATAAAATACTAGAGAGGACAGTGTTGAGCTTGGAGGAGTTGAGGGAGGCGGTGTGGGATAGAGGACAATGGAGAAGGTTTACGAACTGACGGCACAAGGTGACAGCTGCCAAAGCACTTACGGGTCAAAGGTAATATTAAGGCCAGATGATGATGAAGACAGATGTGGCGGTAACCGCAGTAGCAGGTGCTCAAAGCGGGCACCCTTTCTCCAATGAGGACATACACAGACCGGACGAGAAGAACGTTGAAGGAGCGCTAGATTATCGACGTGCAAGGACACAGCGCTCATGAATAAACTGGTGCCCTGCGCTTGGCTTTAAAGTGGCGCTTAGAAATTTGGGAATTACGATTATACAACAATATTAAGGCCAGATGATGATGAAGACAGATGTGGCGGTAACCGCAGTAGCAGGTGCTCAAAGCGGGCACCCCTTTCTCCGAGAAGAACGTTGAAGGAGCGCTAGATTATCGACGTGCAAGGACACAGCGCTCATGAATAAACTGGTGCCCTGCGCTTGGTTTTAAATAATATGGCCTGTGTAGTTTATAGTCAAGCTTGTTCATTTTTGGTTTCCTTGTGTTTATTCAGTTTTTACTCATTGTTTTAAACAATTGTGACCTTTGGCAATACATGATTGGGATAAATTTGCTTTTCTTGGTGGTTTAACTTAGTGCATTTCATTCTAAAGCTTTGCTTGTCGCTCTAGCGGTGATTCTGTATAGATACACATCACTAGGCTCACAGTCCGACTGTACAAAGAGAGTTATCAGACATTTAAATTACTGTACAGCAGTGCACTTATAGTAGTACTCAGCTGAAGTGCTAAGGCATGACATAAACTGAAATGGCAAAGATGAACCCAGATTTCTACACTTTGCACTTTAATGATGAGCTGCGTTGATTTACCAGTCACTTCTAATATAATATGCTCCAGAAATTAGAGTTAAAGTGTTAATTGACGAGGTTACAGATTTTTCTGTATAATATTTCTCTTCCCATTCATCGAATAGAATGAAGTTTGAAGTGTCAAGGTTTAAATAGCAGAACTGATTCTCGTGTTTGTGGTCGTAATTTTTAGAGGCCAATCTGCTAGAAACAGTAGTTCAGAGAATGTCGGATTTGGGATAAGTCTTTGAGTGTGGACAGAATGGATTGTGGTTTTAACAACTTGATAATTCTGTGTTTCTTGGCAGGTCTCATAGAAATCATGGTTTCCCTACGCCAAAGCCTAGCCTGAAAGATGCAATAAGATGTGGGATTTTTTTTCTGATTCAACATTTGGTATTCGAGAGCATGGAGCTTTAATGGATCCAAAATAGCTCGGCCAACTTGATAGTGATTTTATTCACTTTAGATGTATTAATGCAAGAGCATCAACCATACACAGTTAGTGCTCCTTGTCATCATTTTTTATACCATGTTTTTAATCATACAACGGTTTGTGAGTTTGAAATTATCAATTTACTTTTTATTGTGATTATTATTATTGACATTATTATTCTTATTCTACGCTGTGTTTTTGCTCTATGAACTGCGCGGAAGCTTAACTTTGCAACAGAGGGCGACAAAACAGAAGTTGCTGTATTTAAGTCATGTGATACGAGGCATTGCGAGCCAATGAGATGGAGATGGAGAAGGAGATGATGCTGGGCTGCGGGGAGGGAACAAGGAGAAGAGGGCGTCCAAGAATGAGGTGGATGGACAGAGGCGCGTTTACAGAAAACGGGTCCCTATAGGCGAAAAACTTGTTGGGGCCATTCAGAATTTGTGCACTGAGTCTGAGGGGCCGTCTATAAATGACGTCACGCATCTATTGGAGGGATCATACATCTGTGACGATTTGTGACGAAGAGGAGGTAGTCTGAGATATCACATCAAATTCGATATTTGATGTGATATCTCATACGCAACTTTATTTCAAAATTTAACTCAATTAAACAGTGAGCCAACTTATGGAAGCGAAGAGGCTCATAACACGCAGCCTTTGCTCTTACCAACACAGCTAACCGAGCTGATATTGATATTGACATTAATTATGAATTACCACAATAGACTTGTCATGTGAATGCTTTACTGCAAAAATAGAGAATATATTATATTTTAAATATTTCAAACGTGAGGCATGCCATTTGGTATGAAAAGTTTTTATTCATTCGGAGGTCCCTGAGTTGCTACTTTGTATGAAATGTCTTCATTCAATTGGGCCCCCCCCCTGAGATGGTAATTTGTATGAAATGTTTTCATTCATTTGGGAGCCTCTGAGATTTTATGTTGTGTTTAATGTTTTCATTCATTTGGGGGCTCATTGAGGTGTTATTTTGTATTTAATGCTTTTATTATTTTGGGGCCCCTGAGATGTAGGCCCTATTTAATGTTTTCATTCATTTTGGGGCTCCCTGATATGGTATTTTGTATGAAATGCTTTAATTCGTTTGGGGCCACCTGAGATTTTATTTTGTATTTATTGTTTTCATTCGTTTGGGAGCTCCCTGAGATGTTATTTTGCATTTAATGTTTTCATCATTTTGGGGCCCCTGAGATTTAAGAGCCCTAGGCGCGCGTCTAGTGCGCCAATAGGTAAACGCGCCACTGTTGATGGATAAAATACTAGAGAGGACAGTGTTGAGCTTGGAGGAGTTGAGGGAGGCGGTGTGGGATAGAGGACAATGGAGAAGGTTTACGAACTGACGGCACAAGGTGACAGCTGCCAAAGCACTTACGGGTCAAAGGTAATATTAAGGCCAGATGATGATGAAGACAGATGTGGCGGTAACCGCAGTAGCAGGTGCTCAAAGCGGGCACCCCTTTCTCCGAGAAGAACGTTGAAGGAGCGCTAGATTATCGACGTGCAAGGACACAGCGCTCATGAATAAACTGGTGCCCTGCGCTTGGCTTTAAAGTGGCGCTTAGAAATTTGGGAATTACGATTATACAACGAAAAATTCCATACCTATCTGACGAACTATCAACGAGTCACTTAACAGCAGCTAACAATAATTCGTCGACTTTGTGCCAGAGGAAATTTTCTGAAAACGAAATTTTTGTCAGTTGCTATCCAATTTGACGACAGGCACACATGCGGAGGCAACATGTTCGTCTGCGAATGTTTCTCCCTGAATGTGTGCGTTTGTTCGTATAGGTGCTTGAAGAAGATGACGACTATGATAAGAGCTCAACATCTACCCGTAGGCCTATACCCCAAAATATTACAGTGAAAATTAACCAACACTCACCCATTCGCTCAAAAATGCCAGAACCACACAAAAGTACCACCTACGAAGACTAAAGAGTGAAGACTCAATCAGAGGTGTAACAAGGTTTTGAAAAGTGGGGGCATAATTTAAAAAAGATTGCGCGAAGCGTATAAAAAAATCCCCCCCCCCCACTTTTTTAACCCCCCCCCTCGAAATTTGATAAATGGGGGGACACAAATTATTTTAACAAAGGTAATCTTAAAAACCCATTGGATAAACATAGAAAAGAACCGATTTGGGGGCACTGAGCACTAAAACTGGGGGCTTTGCCCCCTCCCCCAGTTTTGAAACTGGGGGGCCGGTGCCCTTCTGGACCACCCGCTTGTTACACCCCGGGACTCAATTATGCGAGACCAACAGCAAACCATTGTCAGATGCAGATAAAAGAGCTACTTACTTCCTTACTTAAAAGTCAAAAATCGACCGCGTAACATCTTTTGAGTTTTGATCTCCTGAATATAGGATTATTGAGGTCATAATTTGATCCTCGGTGTAACATTGCACCGTCATATAGTAACAGCACATGCTAGAGAAGACGGGAGTCAGAGAATGGGCTGATAATGACATTCGTTTGAGTTCAAACATACAAATCCTGAGCAGGGCCAAACGTGCAAATTCACGCGAGTATGATGTAATGAAATAGTTGGAGCACATAACGAAAAAAATGATGAAAATTTAAACAAGAGTTAGGTGGTGAGGTAATCCTGTTGTTTAGCGTATTTTATTCCACAAAAGTTTCATAAGAAAATAGCGTATTTGATTATTTGGCGTGAATAGATGTCGAACTGTAGCTCAAATGGAAACGGGATTGGTGAAAAAGTATAATGCGTAGGTAGAAACTGGATTGATGAAGGAAATTATGCTGAAATGTAAGCTGGATCGGTGAAAATATCATGCGAGAATGTCTTTGCGATGGACGTGGAATCGATGTAAACAAGGCCGTGTACAATAAAAAGAAATATACCTAAATGTAAATGGAAGCTGGATTGATAAAAAAGAAATATACCTAAACGGAAGCTTGATCGACGAAGAGAAATACAAATGAATGGGAGCTGGATAGGTGAAAATGTCGTGCATAATTAGAAGTTCGATTGATGACAGAGTGGCCAATGAAATCTAGCGGAATTTCTGATCAACATTTTGTTTAATGAAATACTCTAAAACACACATTTAAAATTCTTTTTACGGATAGAGCTTCCATTTAAAGCATAATTATTATCATAAATCCTGTTTCTACTTACAAAATACATGATATAGGACTTTAAACTGTTATCGTCGTATGTTTCTAAGGCCATTGCTGAATTGTTGTGCATTATGTAAATAACCATTCTTGCTTAATACAACAGAAACTGTTCTGTCACCTAGCGAATGCAAACGAAAATAAACTGTTACATACGCATTCGCTAGGTGACAACAGCGAATGCGTATGTAGCAGTTTATTTTCGTTTGCATTCGCTAGGTGGCCGCGTTATTTTATCGTCCATGAAGTTGATGAAAATAATTCGTCTTATGCGTTTTCTGCCAACTGCCTTGTATTCTGTCGCCTTGTATGTTTCCAGGTTTTTGTTTTTCTGTCTTTGTTTATTATGTGTATGTATCGAACCACTGTAATCAGACAGTTTTCACCGATGCTGCCGTGTGACTATCTTCAACCATTGTTGCCAATCACCCTCCATCACCTGCCTCATGATCTTTCACTCCTCGGGCTTTCCACTCCAAACTGAAGACTCGTCTGTTCAAGAATTCTTCCCCAAGTGGTTCCAACTGATCTGATCCCCACCTTCCAATTGTTGGCCTAAATGACGCCCAATCACTAACAGTCACTATTAACCCGCTGCCAACTAACCCGCTGCCAACCCGACTCAGACCTCGACTAACAGCACTATCCATTTAGAGAACGCTCATCACCTCCTACTTCAATTTTAACCAACACAATACCTAGCGAATTAAAGGACTATAGTCGACCTTATGGGGTAGCTAGAAGCCTAGAATCGATCTCTTTTCCTGTTGAACTAGCGCCATTGTGTTCTTCTATTTTATTTAGGATTTATAAAGCGCATCTCGCAGTATTACCTAATCAGAGCGCATCCAGTGCGAAGAACCACTAGAGAAAAAAGTCTTAAGAAAGAAACAGTTGTTATTCTACTAGATAAGATTGCAGCACAGATAAGATTGCGGCACGAGTCCCAGGCTGTTCCATAGCGAAGGGCCAACAGCTGTGATAGGCACATAAGAATAGTTGATAGGCACGATGCTAAGCTGTGGCAATTCTAGACCGAACCTAAGCCCAACATTATCCGATGCTCTAATAGAAATATGTAGTCTATGAATTCGCACCGTAGGGCAGGAAACCAGAAAACCAGCGTTGTTTACCACGCATGTGTTTGTTTATGAAAGTTTTTTTCATACAAATCTTTAGATTAATTGCATGCATTTTTATAAAAGTCAAAAAGTCTAATAACATGAAAATCACCGCATCTAGGAAGGTGGATGTTGACCGGTTTTGGGACAAGAGTTACCAAGAGGATCAGGCAACTGACTAGATGGCTATCGGACCCTCAGAGGCAGGTGAGTAGCGGTAGATGATCCTCAATGAACTCCTGCAGCAAGCGCGTTGGTAAAGGGTCGAGCTCACATAACCTCGTAGCGGAAGACATGATTAAGGTCCGTAGCTCAGCAGTAGTTGCCTCACTTAAGATCGTTAGAGTGCAGTCAGTAGAGACGAATTTATTGAACTGATTGAATTTTGGTGGTACAGTGTTTTGCAAAGGCATCAGCGGTGAAGGCGCAGTCCTGAGATTAATGTTCTGCTTCAGTTTCTGCCATTAGCTAAATATGTGTTCCAACTTCGCAATGGCATTCTGTTCAAATATCGTGATATTGTCATCGACCAAAATTATGCGAATAACTTCACGTACAACACACTATGAGCTGTTTAGATTGTCTTACCAAGAATTTTTGACAGATGAAAGTTAATACATCTCCATTACAACAAGTGGTGAACAGAAGGAGAGATGAGTTACCGAGCCAAGTACCCAGCGGCCAGAAAGTCGCTGCTTGTCGGTGATGATATTCCGCGGAGTATTTGAGTAGCGCAACTAAGGTCACTGATGACTACTGATTGACTGTTCCAAAATGAGTGTCGCAATGACATTTTTAAGGCAATTTTTTTAGATTTATTTTCTTGAAACTCCAGTTCTTATAAACATTTGACACTAATGGGTTGAACTGTTGATATTGCATCTGAACGATTTTACTGATTAATCATAATTGTGATCTCCAAATTTCTAAAGCACCTCTTGAAAGCTCAGCACAGGGCACCAGATTATTCACAAGGGCTGTGTCAAATTGAAAGGGTTGTCCAAAGGATAGTTTGTGGGAGGTCAGAGTTCGGTTTCCAGGAGGTCAGCAGGGAGGCAGAGTAGCTGTTAAGGAGGGTGTCGCTTTGGTCGAGGATTAACAGGTGGAATGTCAAGTAATGAGTCTGGGTAAGAGTTCTAGAAAAGGTGAGATTTTAAGTTTAGATTGGAAAGCCTGGGGTGTGATGGATATGGGTGCTAGGGACTGATGATGTCGAATGATGGGCAGTGATGGCGAAGGACTCGAGAAGGCACAAAATTCAGGAGGAAGGTCTTTTCAGGGATGAGGTGCTGCGTTTGATATGGCACGGTTGGAGAACTGGAGATGAGTTGCAATCGGGGGTCGAATGAGGGTGAGGCAAGAGGATTAATTAATAAGCAAGAATAACGTATTGTCGGAAAAATTTTCGTTAGGATAATAATTTAATTAGCTTCACAGATGTTGAGCCACCTATAACTATCTAAATATGTATCCAAAATTCTAAAAATAATTACTATGAATTTCTCTCATGACAGGTAACAAAATGGGAGGATACCACCAAAGAAATTCAGAAGTTCATTAGTGTCCCTCTAATGCATACATACACAATGTACTATAATAGGTGTCAAAAAGAGATGGGGACAATCAGTTAATGTGCTCATTGATTTTAATTAGAAGTTGTTTATCAAATCGATTAGCTATTTGATTGTCTAAATTGGTAATCAATTGTATTTAGGATTGGCAAAATATTGGCTATTTCTCCAATCAATTTAAATCTAACTAGTAAACCAAGGAAGATTGTCGTTTAAATATTAAGTGTAGCCATGTAATGTAATCGAGCACTTATATAGCACTCCTTCAAGATATCTACTCGTGACCTGTCATTGCTGAGTTCTGCTGTTCAAATAAGTAAAATATTTGTTTTATTTTCTTCAGGTCAGAGTGTTGCAGTCCATGATGAAGGTTCTGATGTCATTCAAGGCCAACGAGATTGAGGCCGGCCTCAATGGCCTCGACCACACGAGACAGTACACACTGATGAAGTACGTCTATCGAGGATTCGAGAGCCCATCGTAGGGCAGCATAATAAGGTAATTATTACCATTACTTGCATTATTGATACTAGTAGTAATGTAATGTAATCAAACATTTATGTAACACCCCATCAAGATATCTACTCAGTGGCACTTTTAATATTACTACTACTATTATTATTATTGTTATCATTATTACTATTATTCTTATCATTTCTCTTGTTATCGTTGTTGTTTTTCTTTTATCTTTTTTTTGTTATTATTTTAATTAATTTCATTGTTATGTACTTTTTTACCATATTTGTTCCTGGCTGAATATATGACCACGCGGATAAGTCATTGGTTCTGAATTTATGTCCACTCAAGGTTCTCACACAACAAGTATTTCAGAGCAGGGGGTATAGAATACATGGCCTCCACCCCTACCCCCTCCACTACAAAAGTGAGGCTGAAATGTCTCCCTGACTTACTTCAGGGTAATTTTTAAGCATGCTAACTGCTTTGAGACGAGAAGTAGATGGACTTTAACTAGCCATTAACACCCTGGATACATATTGAGCACCCATGAGCATTGAGATGAGCAAGTGTATAATTTGGTTCCTGCATTGATGATATTGTTTAGCATTATGGCCAAAGTTTTGGGATGTTTGTAGATGTCAGAATTTTTTCACATTATTTTATTTGCCTCAATTATTGAAGCCATGTTTGATGGCCACAATTTAAAGTATCGAGTGTTGTATTTCTGACTTTGGTCTGTATTTGACATGATATCAACTTTTGGTTGAATTTCATTCGGGCTTGAATTTTAGTGTCATTCGGGGCATAATTTAAATGCTGTATTGTTCAAGGATTGATTCAATTTGAGCATGATTTAAGGATTGATTGAGTAAGTAATTTTAGTATGGTATAAAGATTGACTAATTTTGAGAGTGGTTAGTAAGTAATTTGAGTGTGATTTTAAGTTTGATTCATTTTGAGAGTGGTTAGTAAGTAAGTTAGTTGAGTGTTATTTAAAGATTGATTGAGGTTGAGTAAGTTAGTAAGCAAGTAATTTGAGTGTAATTTAGAGATTTATTCTATTTGGGGTATGATTTAAAGTTTGATTCAGCTTGATAGTAGTTAGTAAGTAATTTGAGTTATATGATTAAAGATTGATTCACTGTGAGTAAGTTAGTAAGTAAGTTATTTGAGTATGAGTTAAAGATTGATTCAATTTGAATAGGCTAGTAAGTAAGTTAGTTATTTGAGTGTAATTTAATTATTGATTCAGTTTGATTAAGTTGGCCTCTAGCTACAAATCCACCCTAAATAAGATAGGCGTTATTCAAAAAAGAGCAATAAGATTTGTGGCTGGTATCCACTATAATGCTCATACCAGTGAAGTATTTGTACCTCATCATTGAGAAATCTATTTAGCAGCTTTCCTGTAATATTCTTGATAAGATACATTGTGATTTTTAAAAAAAACTATTACTTTGTCATTGCCTACTTCATTTACCGGTTGTGGTCAGCTACCTTGATTATGCAATCCCTTTTAACTTATAATGTACCTTTACTCGCTTAATGTTAGCATATTTGTTAGTTAAGATTAGTTAAGCTTTGTTCCTCCATCTCATTTTCACCCCCACTCTACTTTCCTTTTGAAATTTGTTTGTTAGACAGATCTCATGTTTAGTTAGCATATTAGATTGCCCAATTACTTTGAATTGAATTGAAGTAGGTAATTGGAGTTACATGATTTAAAGATTGATTCAGTTTGAATAAGCTAGTAAGTAAGTTAGTTATTTGAGTGTAATTTAATTATTAATTCAGTCTGATTAAGATACTGAGTAAGTAAGTAATTTGAGTGTAGTTTAAGGATTGATTCAGTTTGAGTAAGTTGGTAAGTAAGTGATTAGAATGTGATTTAATAAAGATTGATTCAGTTTGAGTGAATTGATTAGTAAGTAATTTGATTGTAATTTAAAGATTAATTCAGTTTGTTTAAATTAGTAAGTAAGTCATTTGAGCATGATTTAAAGATTGGTTCAGTTTGAGAGAAGGTAGTAAGTAAGTGATTTGAGAGTGATTTTAAGTTTGACTCATTTTGAGTGAGTTAATAAGTAAGTAAGTCATTTGAAGTATATGATTTAAAGATTGATGCGAGTAAGTTAGTAAGTAAGTCATTTGAGCATGAGTTAAAGATTGGTTCAGTTTGAGAGAAGGTAGTAAGTAAGTAATTTGAGTGTGATTTCAAGATTGATTCGATCTGAGTGAGTTAGTAAGTAAGTAAGTAATTTGAATTATATGGTTTAAGATTCATTCAGATAGTAAGTAGTTTGAGTGTGATTTCAAGATTGATTCGATCTGAGTGAGTTAGTAAGTAAGTAAGTAATTTGAATTATATGGTTTAAGATTCATTCAGATAGTAAGTAGTTTGAGTGTGATTTCAAGATTTATTCAGTATGAGTAAGTTAGTAAGTAAGTTATTTAAGTGTGATTTCAAGATTGATACATTTGAGTTTGATACATTAGTTTGATACATTGATACATTAGTTTGAGTCATTTTATAAGTTAGTAATTTGAGCATAATTTAAAGATTTACACAATTTGAGTGAGTTAGTAAGTAAGTAATTTGAGAGATATGATTTAAAGATTGATCCAGTTTAATTAAGTTAGTAAGTAAGAAGTATGTAATTTGAGTTTTCTAGGATTTCATACAGTACTCTTGAATAATTGAGGAATTTTAAACTGTCTGATAATCACTTTAAAATGGTTTATTATGATAAAGAGAAGCTATATGAACCCAATTGAGGTCAAAAATCGTCATATTTACAAAATTTTACTTTTATTTATTATGGCTTAAAGTGTCAATATCTCTGTTATTTTTTCATTAAATGAAGCTATTTCTTCAGTCCGCTGTTGCCCATAGGCCCATAAACAAGCTCTGAAAAAAATTATTCAAATTGGAGAAGGTCGACTTTTTTGTCCGAAAAAACCGATGATGGTTAGTCCATCGGTTTTTTTGCGCAAAAAAATCGACCTGAATAATTTTTTCACAGCATGTTTATGGGTCTACAAGCATCACAGATCGGCACAGATATCTTCAATCGATGAAAAAATAACAGAGATATTACGTTTTTTTTGAGTAATCGAGAAATTTTCAAGTTTTTGGGGATCACTTTAAAATAGTTTATTATGATAAACATAACCTATATGAACCCAATTTGGGTTAAAAATCATTATATTTCCCCAAAAATTTTTTATTTTGGAAAGATAAAAATGTCAATATTTCTGTTATTTTTTCATTAAATGAAGATATTTCTGCAGTCCGCTGTTGCCTATAGGCCCATAAACAAGCTCTGAAAAAATTATTCAATTTGGAGAAGGTCGACTTTTTTGTCCGAAAAAACCGATGATGGTTAGTCCATCGGTTTTTTCGCACAAAAAAATCGACCTGAATAATTTTTTCACAGCATGTTTATGGGTCTACAAACATCACAGATCTGCAGAGATATCTTCAATCGATGAAAGAATAACCGAGATATAGACATTACGGTTTTCTTCAAAACTAGCGAAATTTTAAAGTATGCCAGAATTTCTTTAAAATGGTATATTATGACAAGGTCAATGAAGCTGTACTTATATTGGGCACTTAATGTCATTTCTTTTGACAGACTACTACAAAATCCTGCTACTTGGAAATCGATTAGAAGATCCAAACACAGAAGAAGACAGGTATTTTTCAAAGCCAAAGTCATTTATTATTTGGAAGTATTCCTTGTGTATATTCTCAGGAAACATCTCTTTAGAGAAAAGAAATTGTTTGTTCTTATTAGCATAAATCAGTCCATGTTCATAGTCTTATGAAGAGCATTTTCTTCATAACTCGGTCCATGATGTTATGAAGACGTCTCTTGCGAACTTTCACCGCTGTCGGAGCTGGAGCTTCTCTAGACACTGAAAGCAAAGCAAAACATTAATTTAAACTTTGTTTTTATTACATTGAGCATTTAAATCCGCAATGGGGTAGAAATACAGTTGGAGTTTTTGCTCCATCTGTGCCCATAGCCAGCTCGGCTATAATGAGCAAACTAGCCAGCTCGGCTATAATGAGCAAACTAGCCAGCTCGGCTATAATGAGCAAACAAGCCTGCTCGGCTATAATGAGCAAACCAGCCAGCTCGGCTATAATGAGCAAACTAGCCAGCTCGGCTTTAATGAGCAAACCAGCCAGCTCGGCTATAATGAGCAAACTAGCCAGCTCGGCTATAATGAGCAAACTAGCCAGCTCGGCTATAATGAGCAAACTAGCCAGCTCGGCTTTAATGAGCAAACGGGGGGGGGGTGTGGTAAGATAGAGAGCTCTATCTTACCACCCCTAAGGGCACAGATGGAGTATAAGCTCTTATACTCCATCTGTGCCCTTAGCCAGCTCAGCTATAATGAGCAAACAGTGGGTGGTAAGATAAAGTAGTTTACTATGATAAGGGGACGCTATATTGCGCCTCTGAGTGGGTTTCTTGAAGGGGAGCTATATAAATTTTCGAAGTGAATGAATGAATGAATGAATGAATATATGAACACACTAGGCCTGCTATCAAACTGAATAACTTCCTAAATCACAATCAACAGTTTGCTCATTGTAGCCAAGCTGGCTAGGGCCGCATATTGTGCCCCTAGCCAGCTTGGCCATGATGAGCAAACTGTTGATTGTGACTTAGAAAGTTATTCAGTTTGATAGCAGGCATTGTTATTCTTGTTGTAGCTGCTTGCAGTGACTGGTCTTGGAAGTGTCATCCGAGCGACCGACCGCAAGAGACTTTGGAACCAGCGTACTCAAAAGGCAGGCACCACATTCCATCCACCAATTCTGTGGAAACGACTTTCATCTGAAATCAAAGACAAACTCTTCATTAGACACTCGATGCTGGCAAAAATACACTTACGGAACACTTTGATCACATTGAACACTTAGATGTGACTTATATTACGTTTATGTTTGGGACTTAACTGTGACTTGGTTGCTGTTGACGTTGCAGTTGTGTGTGTAATGATGTTACAGAGGTCAGCTGAAATTTGTTTCAAATGCAGTTATGCTATGTTATGTGAAATTGAATATTATGCAAGATGCAGATCAGTATCAAATGTCTTGGTTCTTCTCAACTCACGATTGTACACAGAACTCGACATACATGCATACTAAAGCAACCCTCTGGCTTTAGGGCTACCTTAGCATGCACGTATGCATGCATTTGATTATTTATATAGCGCCTTTTACAAACCTCACCAAGGCACTAAGCGAATTCACCCGCTTTACCAAGTCCAGTCACCCATTGCCAACCTTTTAGTTCTGCTCCAGTACCAGGTCAAAATCTGGGAGATCAAACAAAGAGCCTCATTGAGGCTAAGACAGCAGTGCTGAGTGAATAAACACCCCTGCATCAGATATATATCCTAAATAGACTCTCAAGGTTTTATCAAAAAATCAAGAAATTTGAAAGTTTTTGGGAATCACTTTAAAATATTTTATTATGATAAAGAGAAGCTATATGAACCCAATTGAAGTCAAAAATCATCATTAAAAAAATTATTTATATAATTTTATTTTTTTATGGCTTAAAATGTCAATATCTTCGTTATTTCTTCATCAAATGAAGATATTTCTGCAGTCCGCTTTTGCCCATAGGTCCATAAACAAGCTGGAAAAAAATTATTCGGATTGGATAACTTCGATTATTTCGTCCAAAAAAACCGATGATGTATAGTCCATCGGTTTTTTCACGCGAAAAAATTGACGTTTTTCAAACCGAATAATATTTTCACAGCATGTTTTTGAGTCTACAAGCATCACAGATCTGCACAAATATCTTCAATCGATGAAAAAATAACAGAGATATTACGGTTTTCTTGAGAAATCGAGAAATTTTAAAGTTTTTGGGAATTACTTTCAAATAGCTTATTACCATTAACAGAAGCTATATTAATCCAATAATGTCAAAAAATATCATATTTCCATTTTTTTTAAACTTAAAGGCCTAAAATGTCAATATCTCTGTCATTTATTAATAAAATGAAAATATTTCTGCAGTCCGTTGATTCCCATAGGCCCATAAACAAGGTGTGAAAAAAGTATTCGTATTGGAGGAGGTCGATTTTGTTCATAAAAAATCGCAAGAGTCTTGCGTTTTTTTTACTAACATACTCAATCTCAATCAATTTAAAAATCATACTAAAGTTACTTACTAACTGTATTCAAACTGTGTAAATTTTTAAATCACACTCAAATTACTCACTCAAACTGAGATATAGACATTGCGGTTTTCTCGAAAAATCTAGAAATTTTCAAGTGTTTGGAAATCTCTTTAAAATAGTTAATTATGATAAAGAGAAGCTAGTCCTATGTGAACCAATTCAGGTAGTGCATCATCATATTTCATTCGAATTATTGTAAATTCCATCATTTTAATCATAATTTTAGAACAAGACCCAAGCCCAGTCCGAGAGTGGGATGGGCTGGGGCCAAGATCCCTACACAGACCCTGACCAAGACCTAGGACCGATGCCGTAGCCGAGACCCATACCCTGAGAGAGAACCAGACCCAGACCAAGACCCCAGCATGACCAAGACCATGACCAGTGATGGTCACCAACTACTTGACTAGTAGTTACAACTATTTCCTAACTACTTTCACAATATGTAGTTATAACTACTATATAACTACTTTAGATGGCAAGTAGTTATAACTAGTTTGGTAACTACTACATAAGTAGTTGACTACTTTTAAAACTACTTTGCTAATATTATGTCATGGTGCATTGATAGTCACCAAGCAGTATGCACATTTATTGTCAGTATTAATTGCTGATGTTCATCATAAGTAATAAAAATGATCAGAAACACAATGACATATCTAATTGTAAACTAACAAGGACTAGAACTACTAGAACATGCTACTTAGCGTCCTTATTAGAGAACAGTTTTAGCAGTAACATATGCCAACTTGTTACAACTACAAACATGTCTAGCCACCAAAGTCTAGAATGATCCGGTGGGGCACCAAATAATCATGCCTGGCAAATAGTTCCCTATGCTCTATAAAATATCACTGTATATCTCACCTTTTGCTTATTGAATTCCTCGACCTGGTCTATCCAGCCAGTGCCCAGCCTCTTATCGTTGTCTCTGTCTCTGTCTCTCTCTCACCTCTCATTCTTGACTTGACAGTCACCTCTCTCAGACCCACTAGTAACCCAGCTGCCCACAATGACTGGTGGTCAACCCCAAACCCTCTACGACCACCGACCAACGCCATGCTTTACTCTAGTTCTTATCGTGCAACAATCTTCAGGTATGCCATTAAACATGCATAATGAATTAGGCTTTCTCTATAGTTCTGAGAAGAACTCACTTCCTCATAATAGTTTGGGAAAATTTGAATGAACCAATTATATAGTGAATTTATTCGCGAGACTATAATGAACACTGTCCATGTTTGTTGTGAGTACCAGAAATTCATGTAAGACGGAATTAGTAAATAGGAAAAAATGTAGTTAATGTGAAATATTGTAGTAAACTTAAAACTACTTGATAAAAGTAGTTATAACTATTTCTTTAACTACTTCTTAAAAACTAGTGTTAACTACTGGGCAACTACTTCTATAGTAGTTATAACTACTAGTTAATAACTACAGTACCTAGTTAAAAGTGCCCATCATTGACCATGACCATCACAGTCCATTCCTGACCAAGACCAAGACCAAAACCCAGACCTTGTTCCCAGACACCTAGAATAAGACCCAGTCCAACAAGACTCTGATCCAGACTGATCGAGACCCTGACCTAAGCCCATACCTAAATCCAGACCGAGACCCTGACCGAGATCCATACCGAGACTCTCCCACACCAACATCCTCACCCTGACAAAGACCGAGACCCTGAGCACTACAGAGTCCACGACCCAACCCGACCATTTGAACGATACCCCGACTGAGACCAAGACCTTGACCCAGAACCTGACCGAGAGCCTGACCATGACCGAGACAAATACCGAGACTAGATCTTACCAAGGCCTAGAGGTCTTAGACTCAGACCAAGTGTGCTGAAATCGACTACCAAATTTCATACTATGGAAAAGAGAAGCTATAGGCCTAGCCTATGATAAAAAAAATCATCATAGTTTAATCGAATTACCGCAAAATTACGTCAT
Organism: Bimastos eiseni; assembly: GCA_959347315.1. Lineage (NCBI taxonomy): Eukaryota > Metazoa > Annelida > Clitellata > Crassiclitellata > Lumbricidae > Bimastos > Bimastos eiseni. The sequence continues at coordinate 11,764,737 of OY365813.1, read as the reverse complement.
TTTAATCTTTATTGTGAAAGCTTGAAATGTCAAAATCGTTATTATTAATTATTAGTCTTTCGTCGAATGAAGATATCTATGCAGAATTGTGATGCTTATAGGCCCATGCACGAGCTGGGAAAATTGCATCTAAAATAGCGCTATAAAAAATTAATCGACATCTGGAGAATATTTCTTCAAGTACATAACTTACAGAAAATATCAATTTTGTTATTGCGCTATCACTTTCAGCGCGTGAATGTATCTATGCAGACACGCGGTACTAACAGTTCCCGGATGATGGTAAATATATGCTGGAACCACGCGGCAGTTTTCTTCCTTGTGCGGAGGAGAACGGATCACAGTCTTACAATCCATTCACGTCATACTTCAAGTTCATCTGATATCTTTCACGTCTTTAACAAAATAAACTTAAACTATTAAATACTGTCCGTGCTAGAATCCGCAGAGGCAGTGGTGTTACTCAAAACATTGAGACTCCACAGGTTGTTGAAACAGCATAGATAGCCTACTATGAATGGCCACCTGCTTGGAATCATTGAAGCGTGTCCATTCCTATATCAGCTGATCAATTATATTACGCAGTTGATCTGCACGGGAAATTTGACTGGTATCAAATTGTCTGATATAATACTCTCCCATGTATTTATTCGTGGAATGTAGGAGCTATTGTTGCATAAGCTTATGTTTGTTTGCCTGTACCTTACTATGTATTTATGTGTGGAATCCCAATTTAGTTCAGATAGACTATCATCATACTTTACTCGAATCACTGCAAAATTTTAAGATGTTATTCTTATTATTTTTCTTTCATCGTTTCATCGAGATGATCGAGTGAAAACATTTTCTGCAGACAGAGGCGTCGTCTTTTAGTGAAAGGCACTGGAGCAACAGGCCAAGGATAATATTGTGCCACAGCCAACAGTGCCCTCCCTACTCAATCACTCGTAAATGTAATGTACTGTAAATCCTCGAAAATTTCTCAGCGCCCACAAAGCCACGTCACGGAGACCAGCTTATTCACCGGCGCTAAAGACAATCACTCAACAACCACTAGCATTACTTAAAAAGAGAGGAAGAGAACAAAATGGAGAAAGGGAGGAAGAGAGCATATGGAGGAAAGAGAGGAAAGAACGCAAAGTGGAGGACGAGGAGGACGAGAGCAAGATATAGGAAATTGGGAATGACGGCATATGGTGGAGAAAGAGGAAGAACGCTAATGAAGGATGGGGAGGAAGACAGCATGGGGAGGAAAAGTAGGGTGAGGACAATGGAGAAATAGAGTAAACGAGGAAATGGAGGAAGAGAGCATATGGAGGAAACGGAGGAAGGGAGCAAATGGACGAAAGGGATGATGAGGACAAAATGGAAAAAGAGGAGAAAGAGAGTAAATGGAGGAATGGGAGGAAAAGAGCTTACAGTGGAAAGAAATGATGACGACAAAATGGTGGAAGAGGAGGAAGAAAGCAAGATATAGGAGAAAGAGAATGAGGGCACGTGGTGGAAAAGGAGGGTGGGGAATTAGTTCATTTCGATTCGCTAGGTGCCAAAATATAAATAGCGTTTCTTCAACGTATAAAAATGAGTTCATTTCGATTCGCTATGAGGCGCCATTTATAAGGTGTCTCATTAGCGTGTTAAACTTAGTTCAGCTCGATTCGCTAGGTGACATCATTTATACGGCGTTTATTTAACGTGCTAAAATTAGTACATCTCAATTCGGTAGGTGGCGCCAGAAGTGGTCGAAAGTTAGGGTGACGTTTGCCCTCTCTCTCTCTCTTTCCTCCAATTGCTCTCTTCCTCCCTTTCTTCCAAACGTACCAGCAATAGCAGCAACCGTAACAGCAATCGTTACAGCAGTCACAACAGCAATGACAGCAGGCTTAACAGCAATCGTATCGGCAGTCGTAACCTTAATAACAGCAACCGTAACAGCAATTGAGCAGCAACAGCAATAGCAATCGTAACAGCAACTAAGACTATTAAATAGTGTCGGCAATGGCGTAACTCAAAACATTGAGACAGGGCACGTGACAGCAACCGTAACAGCAATCGTAACAGAAATAACAGCAAGCGTAGCAGCAACCGTAGCAGCAATCGTAACAGCAATGAAGGCAAACGTGCAGCAATCGTAAGAGCAATCGTAAGAGCAATAACACCGTATGTATGGCGCCATCTAGCGAATAGAGATGAACTAACTTTAATACGTTTAATAAACACTGTCAATATGGCGTCACCTAGCCAATCGAAATAAACTAATTTTTCACCCTTCTTTTCCTCCATAAGCCCTCATTCTAACTTTCCTTTATTTGCTTTAGTCCTCCCCTTCCTCCATTTTGCCCTGATCCTCCTTTCCTGCATATGCTCTCTTCTTTCCCTTTCTCCATTTCCCCTCACCCTCCCAATCCTCCATATGCTATCTTCCTCCCAATCCTCCGTTAGAAGAACGAAAACGAAACAAGTTGGAATGTAAGTCTTTAATTCCGTCAATGCTCACACTCTGGCAGTGCCAGTCCAAGACCTGGATGAAAGAGGAGGGCGACGCTGATGAAGCTTTTTTTATCACACAGTGTCGTTAAATAGCAGCAAACACTGTTCGCACTCTGGCGAATTGGGGAAAGAGAGGTTGAGGGCAAATGGACGTAAGTGAATTAATTGTGGCGTATTAAATAATCGCCGTATAAATTGAGCCACCTAGCGAGCGAACGTGAACTAATCACATCGTGTAAATGGATACCGCATAAATCATCGCCACCTAGTGAATGAAAGTGAACTAATTATATCGTGCTAAACAGACATCATATATATTACGGTATTATATATGGCGCCATCCATAGAATCGAAAAAAATGAACTAAAATTAAGGAATGGGAGGTTGAAGTTGGGGGTGATCAACACACCTACAGATTCACCCACCGATCAACCCACTCAACGATCAACCCACCCACCAATCAACTCACCCTCTGATCAAGCTGCCCTCCGATCTACCCACCCACCGAACAACCCACCCACTAATCAACCCACCCACCGATTAACCCACTAATCAACTTACCCGCGGATCAATCCACCCATCCATTGATCAACCTACCCGCAGATTGATCCACCCACCGATCGATCAACTGATCAACCCACCAATCTATGAACTCACCCACGGATCCACTCACTCGCTGATCCACCGATAGATCAACCCAGCAGATAATGGTTTTCTTGAAAACCGAGAAATTTTAAGGTTCGTGAGAATCGATTTCAGTTTATTATGGTAACGAGCAGCCGCCCGATTTAGGTCAAATATCATCATTATTTTATCAGGTCTGCAAACATATTGGTTTTATGGTTATTTGGATTTTTGCTGTTTTTAACCAAAAAAAACAAACAAAACATAAATAAAAATCTTTTGATTTTTTGGCTTTTTCAAATAGTTTTATTCAATTTACTAATATTACTATTATATTACTAATTGCGTGTTATTCAGTCCGAAATCAAGCTAAAGTAATTATATAAATAAGTTGGAGCTCCTTTTCATGCTGTGTTTGACGTTTGATGCTTTTTATAGCAAAACTGTTGCGACAAAATTCAAAGGAAAACTAAAAACCAAAAGCCAAATAAAACCAAAAAACCAAAGAAAACAAAAACACAACTTTTGATTTTTAAAAAGCTTAGTTTTTGCACCCTGTATTTTATTCGAATTACCGCAAATCTCAAAAATTTTATTTTATTTTTGAAAAATCAAATCAAATCAAATTTATTGAAACCATCGTGACACAGTTACAAAAGATTAGCAAACAGAAGTACCAGTGGCGTAGCTAAGGGGGGCGAGGGGGGCGGACCGCCCCAGGTGACAGTGTCACCCTCCATATGCTATGTCACCTCCAACAAAATTTTTCAGCCAGGCTAAGGTGCGAAAATAGTCTGAAAATAGAATTGTGAAAAAACCCAACCAACACAGGAAATGTGACCGTTATGACGTCACATATTTCGATTTTGAATCTATCAACCGTCGAAAATATTGTCTGAGCGAGTACAGCTCTTTTGGTGAGTCATTTTTCTTATATTTTTCTTATAATTTATTTCGAACAATGTTCGAAATAAATGACGACCATGGCTTTGTCGAATTATATGAAAGAACGTCGACGACAGCATAATATCAATGGAAGCTGTCGAAAGAAGACAGCTTCCATTGATATTATGCTGGGCATGTACAGTCCGCAAGATGCAAGGATGTACATTTGACAAAGCAGTTGTTTACCATTTACAAACTACAATGGACATTTATGAAATTTTCGTCAAATTTATAGGACTAAAAACCAGGAAATAAAATATAAATAAAAATAACTTAATATCTGATAACAAGTTTCTTCCGTGACCTATGAATTTTGAAACCTACTTATAGAAGTAGAGTATGTATGAAAATTTAGCTACACCTAACCATTCAGCATAGGGTCGTGTGGGGTCACTGGGGTGACATTTGAACGGACCGCCTCGGGTGCTCTAGCTACGCCACTGATATTATGCATTGTCAAATAAATAGAAATTAGTTCAATTGAAGCCAATAAGAAAATTATAAAATTGAAACTAAAGATGGTCAACAGAAGTTCCAAAGGGGATTAAACCCCGTTAAAAGGAACCCCTAATTTTCCTGTACAACAAAACTACGTAGATGACGAGTTGAGATGAAAGGTACTAGAATAAGCATATAGCAAAATATTTACAAATAAATAACCGAATTACTCAATCTATTCGTCAGGTGGTACATTGAATTCAAAAATCCCTTGAATTTGACAATGATTACAGATGAAACAATAAAACTATTGAAACACAATAAACAGGATTGAAAAAGAAGATAAATGAAACCACAACTACTCTTAAACTAAAGAGTTCCTGTCCCTCTCTCAATCCTCATCACCACATTTTAGATAATAATCCAAAAACAATGTGACAAACTGTTACAAATGCGAGAAAATAAAACCAGATAATATGTGTAGATGATCTCATATTTAATTGATAAACGTTATTTTATTGGAATCAGTGGGTTTGGAATCATAAACTCAGTGCCCTGCTCTGAAAAGATGATCTAAAGAGGAGGAGTTTAAGAGAAAGAGTTTAAGAGCGCTCTTAAACGAATTAGAACTAGGAGAGTTTCTAACTGCAGCAGGGAGAGCATTCCAAACAAGCGGGCCAGTGGACTTAGTAGAGAATTTTCGTGTATTAGTTCTAGAAGCCAAAACTCGATAGCCGGAGGAACCTCTAGTAAATTGGGAATGGATCTCAGAGCCTAGTGAGAAATAATATTGGAATGTTCTAGGTAAGAGATGATTGATAAATCGATAAACAAAAAGGCCTATCTGTAAATTCCTAATCTGGAAAATATTAAGCAGATTAAGGTTACGAAAGATAGGGGCAGTGTGAGAATTTCTGGGAAGACCACTGATAAATCTAACCGCCTTCTTTAGTAATACAATTATTCTGTCAAGTCTGGCTTCGTAATTGGAAGCCCAAATCAAATTACAAAAAGTGAAACCTTGAATCACCACGTATTAAAGTTTCTATGTCTATATTATTTTTCATCGTATAAAGATATGTGTGCGCTGTGCATATTTGTGATTCTCTAATGCCCATGCATTAGCCTCGGTAAAATTAGATTTCAACTGAGTCGAATAGTCGATACGATAGCTAGCATCAAAAAGAGCAAAAAATAATTATAGGCCTACACTGTGCTAAAAGGAAGCGACACGAAACCGAATAATGTGAAAAAGGCGAATTAGACGACATATTATTCGAATTACAGCGGATTCCCATCATTATAATTTTATTTTTGAAACCCCGAATGCCAAATATCGAAGATGAAACAATTCGCATGGTTCTCTATAATTCTTTCATTTGACATAGCGCCGATGAATTAGATCGTGGTGTGGCTTTTCTGTGTGCTGAGTAATTTTCGAAGATTTACATACACACTACATTTAATCGAATGAAGATATCTAATGCAGTGAAATAACAGATCTATGCAGACACGTGATGCTCACAATTCCCGGATGCGTCTTTACGATTCCCACCGTTGTACAAGGATATCGTTAATATTCATATGTCTCAGAAGCAATTGAACTTGAATATTCATATGATTCAGCCTAGTGGGCTTAAAGCAGCTGACCACGTGACGCCAGTTATATCTGGCTCAGTAATCGTTGACAATGCGTAACGCTAAAGTTTTCAGTTTGAGATACTGCTTTGGAAATCGACTGAAACATAAAGCATTTGAAGGTAGCATGCATAAGAACTTGGATAATTTATCGTTTTAGCGTCCAAAATTCGGACCACTATCCGATAACTTAGCAGAAGTCGGATTGACGAAAAGAATCATGCCGAAATAGAACTTGTAGAAGCTGGATGTGATGAAAGGACTCCTGGTTAAGAAGAAGCTGGATTGATTTAAAGAATCATGCCGAAGTAGAAGCTGGATTTGATAAAAAGAATAGTGTTTAAATGGAATCTGGGTGTTGCGCGGCCCACAATGGTGCCGAATGTTACGCCTACCTAATGAATATGCATAACTATCCGGAAGGGGTGATTCATGCATATTAAACATAGTTTAGCGCATCAGATTCATGAATACTAATTATATCCATGTACAAGTGTGGGAATCGTAAAGAGGCGGCCCGCATGGCAGATCACATAAAAATATTGTAAACATGCTGATTACACATAAATTTATAAGCTATCGGAGTTTACTGGCAACTACTCTGACGCTGAAAGTAATTATAAAGCGATCTTTCGTGCAAGTCTTCGTACCATGGATGATAGTTAAGTAATTCATGAAATACAAATTATATCGCGTCAGACAGTGAAAGCAAACCACCTGTATAACTTTTAGGTCTTGGCTGCAGTATATAAATTTTTCATGACACCTCTTGTTGATTCGATTGCAATAATCCTACTCTAAATGATTATTGAGCTCCTCACGTGAATAAAATATTTGTTGACAATCGTTCGACAACCGGCAAACTTATCAAGTTTGGCCAGAGGACAAGAAAACATACGATTTCATTAGCTCAAATTCAAGCTCACCGTCTGATTGGTTTCGAATTACCTTTGCATCAATTTCCATGTGTACTTTCATAATGCGTCCCGGTTCGCTGATTAGTCCACATATAGAAAGCAAACATTGGCAAATAAGTACCTAAAATTATGTGTGTGGATTCTTTGCCTACCTATTGTAGAGTCCTAGTTCCTAGAACAAATTCCTCCACATTCATTTCCTGTTGTAACAAAACTTAAAAACATATAATTAAAACTAAAACGCCAAAACATGCAAAATCATACGAATAATCGTGGAATAATGGTAGGCCTGTTAATTAATTCGATTTTTAGGAAGTCAATTAAAATCACTTTTATTGGGGAATTGTATAAGAGTAGATTTTCCAGCGGTGATGTCTCAGTATTAAGTCGTTAAAATTCTATTATAATCTAAGTACACACACAAGGCGAACTCTCGAGATCTTCTACATTGTAGAAGCTGTCTGATAGCAGACAACCTCAACAGAGTATATTGATAAGCAAACGGCGTATATAATTATGCGTTTATTCCTGTTAGTTTTGATCTACATGCGAGTATTTTTATATATTCTGAAATTTGATATTGTCCTTCTTCCGACATCTTTTGCTCAGAAGTGCATACACTTGCCTCGATGGCGCAATTACAGTTGTACTGCAGAGCAATAATGTGCGCGAAGGACTTGCTCAAGGTCCCTACACAACGACTGACACCTCGGACGATGGTCGAACCCACTCGCTCTGCGCACACTGAGCATTACGGGCTGACCGCTCTAACTGATCAGCCACCGTGCCACACGATAGACCCATACACTAGTATGGGTCTAATGGGTTATTTTTATAGCACCATCCCTTCTCTGCAAGGAAGTGTTTCCCTCCAGACGAAATGCTAAGAAGCTAAATGTCACTTAAGATAAAAGTTTTGGCAGTATCCTGAAGATCAATCAATCAATCAACGGTTCTTCTGAGATTTGGAGCTTATGAACCTACGATTGCGCATATTCACTCTCCAAAGCGTGAATATCTGGAGGTCATGAGTTCGTAATCGTAATCTCCAAACTTCTCGAACACCACTCAAAAGCCAAGCGCAGGGCACCAGCTTATTCACAAGGGCCGAGCATCGTCGAGTTCTGACATTGTGGTCCTATAGAACTTTCCAGTTCAGATTCTCACAGTGGGTGGGACATGCAAGACCTCAAGTCACATTTAAAAATACTGAAGATAATACATTATCAACTCTCAAATGTTGTTAAGTACAGCGTACAAGAATTCAATGATCCGGGTCTGATGCAAAGCTAACACTACCTACTGTTTTTAGAGCCTTGGGGTGGCCAAAGTCCTTTCTTTTACAGATGAATATTCACACAGCACTTTACCAGACACTGTTCATATGTTCCACACACACAGAAGCAGAACAGAGTGCAAAGGCTCAAATTCAAATTGAATTTCTTTAGCAAATATACATTTTATATTTATCTAGCACACTCACAGCACAGTAAAACAGTTATTAATATGTCTCTGTGGACCTGATAACTTATCTACAGCAGTTTAGATTAAATTAAAACGCAAATACTTTGGGAATTAAACATTTTTGTTGCTTTGTTTCATGTTCTGTAAAATACACATTTTGCCAAATAGGCAGAATCATTGCAAGATGGTTCCTGGGAAAGAGTGAAAAAGAAAACCTGGCAAAGCTAAAAATTTGGTAGGTAGGATGTTACACAAGATTTTCTGTCATTTTCAAGTATGTTTATCCTACAAATTGTTCGAATTTGCCAAAAGAACAAATTTTCCGACGCCTAGAACAAGCGCAAAGATCTGTCTATCTGTAGAGTCGCGAGAAATCACGCAGGGCACGCACAACTCCCTTCAGTTTGTCCGCACTACAAAGAAAATAACATTGAGTTGTAGCATGTACTTGTCATTGCACTCAAGAAGCAGTGAAACTCAAAACTATCTGCCACCAACTATCCAACATGTCCACAAACGTGGACAAAAGTGGTACTGCTTTTTATAGTGGAAGGTAGATAATAAAAATAATTATATTATTTTATTCAATTCAAATCCGACAAACTGCAGCATGAGTAGATGAAATAATGGGAACACAAGATAACAGGTTAAACATGAGTCGATTATATAACTGTACGGCACCCTGTTACATCCTATTGCTTCTGATTTTACCATTGCCCCTACAGAGTGGCAGGCCGAGTCAACCTTATGGGGATAACGGGTATCGAACTCATGTCTCTATCTTCTTTGTGCTCGTGCATTACCAATTGACCATTGCTACTTGTGCATGGACATGTCCTGAACATGGTTACAAGGGCAAGCCAATTCAAAGTAAAAATCTGTTTACGGCTCATTCAGAACAATCATCCAGTGCCCCTCATAGATTATATCTCCTCAGAGATGATATCTCCTCATAGATGATATCTTCTCAGAAGTGATATCTCCCAGTCCAGCTCTGACTGGATAGAACAGCTCCGAAGTGTTGTTGAAAGTGTGTACATAGCATCACTGGAAGACGTGCAGAGTTGCAATCAATATAAGTCCAGTTACACCAATCCACCAGTTCTCGATGCTAGTTACTTCCTACTTGGAAGACAAAGCCTGAAGGAGGGAGAGAGATGACATTTAATTGTTTGTGAGGCGCCCTTGTAGTGGGATGGCCGTGTTACGGCACCATATAAATTGTCTTTATTATTATTTAACATCTTGTAGGAAAGCATAGACTTTTTGTGAGATACTCAGAAATGTGCTGCATTAACTGTCCTCAAATACATACATACAATTCCCCACAAATCCACTAAAGTCAGCTATTTAACATGTCGCCTGTTGACTTGACTTTACCTTTCGATGGTCATGCACATAAATGGATCAGCATTGCATTTGAATTTACAAAAGTAGAAGTAACTGACCTAGTAACGGTCGCGTGGAAGTCAGCCAGCTGCTGTGGAGTTGCGTTGATTGCTCCACCTGGACTATGAGTCGGAAAGGTCTGGAGTTCCAGCTGGAGCCACTGTGCTACGGACTGACAAGCGAAGACAAGAACATCAATTGTGAAAGTTACTATTCTGCCTTCTTAGGACACACATAACAAAGCTTTGTGGAAGTAACAAAAACATTTCTGTTGAGACAGGAATACAGTGAACATCATCAAAGTTTACACATCAGGAATAAGGCTAAACACTGAAAAAGCAGAAGAAATTCCCTTCACAATATTACTAACAGCTGGGCCAATGGCATCACTTAGCTGGCTTATACAATACACCCGTCTTTCATACAATACAACCGTCTTAGATACAATACAATTGTCACACAATACAACTAATTGATACAATACAATAGTCTTTGATACAATACAACTGTACTTTCTACAATACAACTCTATTTTAGACAATATAACTATTTCATACAACACAGTACAATGCAACTGTCCTTGATACAAAACAACTGTATTGATACAATACAATACAACTGTACTTTCTACAATACAACTGTTATTGAAACAATACTGCTGTATTTTACACAATACAACTGTACTTGATACAATACAATTGCATTTCATACAAGCAACTTATAAAATACAATAGTCTTCGATAATAATAATAATAAAAATAATAATAATAATAACAACGCCGATTTATAAGGTTCCGTAAACACGTGGCCCTAACCACTACAAGGGCACCATACAAAATAAAAATACAATACTCCTGTATTTTATGCCGCACAACTGTACTTGATACAACACAACTGTATTTGATACAATACAACTGTATTGTATACAATACAACTATTTTATACAATACAACGGTCATTGATACAATACAATTGTATTTTATTCAATACAACTATATTTTATACAAAACAGCACCAAACCGTCTTTGAAACAATACAATAATTGAAACAATACAATAAAAGTTCAGCAGTTTACACGCAACCAACTACACTACAGAACATCAATGGTGCCAACCGATCATGTGTGAAGACAACTTGGTCAAGATCCACAGCAACCACCTGGGTTTTGGAGGCACAAACCCTTACCACCCCCATAACACAATGTGTACTCCAGTCGGCATCAATCTCATCTTCATGGAACAACTTAAATCTTTCCATTTCGTTAATTCATCAGTCACTTAGCTTATAATTTGTAATTGTAATGAAACACTCATATAGCGCCACTCGATATCAGAGGTGCTCACGACTAAACGCATTGCCAAACGCACAAAAGTTAAGTCTTCAGGCTCCTGTAGGAGGCAGCTGAGGGAAGAGAGAGTAGGAGGGGAGGCTGAAAGCTTACGACCAGGCCGTCCATCCTCCCTCTCCTACACAACCAATTGTGCCTCAGACTCACATATTGGCATCAAACACATTATCATCTCATGTCATTCATTCATTCGTAACACACTGCGGATATAGGTCAACCGTTCTTACAGGGGAGTCGACGAGCTGCAGCTCGTAGATGACTTCGGCTGCGTTCGTGATCAACAGCCTCGGCAGTTCGAATAGACTCGCTTTGAGCAGGCTGTGAATCAGGGCTTGACCAAACTCCTTTAACATATCGACCACCAGCATGCGTCGAGTTGCAAAGTCTGCATTGTCCTATAAACGAAAATATAAACGAGTCAGAAAAGAACGTTGCACAGTTATAATGAAAGCCAAGTGTTGCACAAAAAACTGTTTATGCAAAGTCACTTTAAGACAGGGTTGTCAAAGAGCCATTGATGTTTTTGTGGCCCACAGAGCCTAAGTTACAGACTATATATTGAGAATAAAAATATTGAATGTCATTTTTATAGCTTAATGAGATTTGTGTGATGTTTGTGACTGTTCATGAAGATAAAAATTAAGATTTTAAAACCTAATTTAACTGTTTTGCAAGCTAGAAAAGACATCATTGAACAAATTGCCTAAATTTTCTTGGGACGTGTTCTCCGAGCCCTTTCCCTGATCCCTACCCCTGATTTGCTCAGGTGAGTTCAGTATCCTGGCTCGCCACTTTCTAGAAAACGTCAATGGCCCACCATTAAAAAAAGAGTTGACACCCATGCTTTTTAAGAGATCATTCAACAGAATGTGGTGTTTCTGAAGCAAGATAGGTCACAAACCATAACTGTGTACACGACATCAGCTTTAAACTCTGCACAAGACCATGTTTATTGAGTGATGATGATGATATGATGATGATGATGAGTTCTCTGCCCGAAGCCTGGTCCATTTGGCTTTACACCACCCAGGAATGAGATGAGTGAGGTGGTTTCCCTTTGTCTTCCTCACAGACAATTATGGGCGAGCAACTTGTCCAAGGTTGCTACGCAGTGACTCGGGGTGAGTTCGGACCTGCGATCCTCCGAACGCAAGGCACCGAACATCCACCTAAGTGCAAAAGTCTGTCTGTAAATGTAATTGATCTTTCATATAGCTCATCTTCAGAGAACGTATACCAGAGGTGCTGCCAATTAGCTAAGACCATGATCAAATGAAAGACTTTCCAGAATGAGGACCCAGCCTTGACAAAGCTTCTACTTGGAGACGTCTCCAGTTGTCTGAGCGTCATTTTCATTTCTTATCAGCTGCATCGTTCAAAATTGATGATGTTCAATACCACTTAGGTTAGCGACACAGTGCTTTACCAAGGTACTTTTGCTACACAATGGTTTGAATGGTCACTTCACAAGTACAAAATGCATTGTGTGGAAGTAAACACGACCTCCCCGAAACGGTAACTGTGGCCAAATCTTTCCTGCACAAGTGTCTGGCATCTTTGACTGATAATTATCAAATTGGATGATGCAGTTAGATATTGTGCAATAGAAATATAAAAAACTTAGAAGGCACTATAATAAGCACCTAGATAAATACAGAGGTAGAAATAATTATTGCATCATTTTGTGATCAAAGGTGGTGGCGGTACAACGAAATATTAGGACGCAATGAGTAGAACCAATGAATTTTTCTTATTCTCTTCCTTGTATCAGTGTTGAACAGACATTCTTGAAAATATGTAAATTACTGATTTGCATAATCATTTGAGTGACATCACAAAGAAACCGACTTTAAATGTATTTTTAGACCAATTTCTGGCTTATTGCAGGGTGATGCAATCATTATTTCCACCAGCATATATGCTACAGGCAATGTGTGAAACAGGGATTTTGTAAAATGCCTGATTTGTTTAGACTAGGCAATTTATAAAATCACCCATATATGGTTAGGGTCAGAGTTGGGGTCAGGGCTAGTTTTAGTGCAGGGTTAGAGGTAGTGAGGGGTTAGGGTTTCACACATCGGCTGTAACATATACACAGTGATCTGGCATAAATAACATTTTACGGCTGACATGAAGAACAATGAGCTCACAGATCTGTCACGGGTGCATCGGATGAACTCCAGGAAATACTTGGTGACAGACTCATTGGCATCTCTGTGATGGATGGAGACGCTAGCGATACCGCAAAGGAGGATGCTCCTGGCAATGGGACTCTGCAGGAAGGCAATGGGCATCGTCTGAATGAACCTACAAAACAAAAACAATGGAAAATTAAGACAATGCACGCCTAGAAGAATCTCAAAACCTATGAAATTGCATAAGTGCATTAGCTGGCCTATCTTAAGAGCCGACTCCTGTGATGGAATTCAACGCCTAGGAAACCTACATTTGTTTCAATAACTTTAGACTTAAGTGTGTTAACCATGACCAAAATTGTACTGCAATTTGTAAGTTGCCTTAGGTTTCCACAACCCGAATATCTCCACAAAATCATAGAGATAATAACTAATCCCCGACTGTACATCTACAATGCTATGTATGAAAATCACAGCTAGTACATAGATACAACAATCAGCCTGTTTTAATAAGCACGCAGGCTACAGCCAACAGAAATTTGATATCTAAAACTAAACAGCAGCATACCAAAATTAAATTAACAATAAATAGCATTATACACAGGTTTCTGATGTAGTGTAGTTACTCTGAGGTAATACATTGGATTGCACCCACTCAGAACATAAACAGAATGCCTGCATATGCCCGTAACAGAAAACCAACCAGGACCCTCACTCGTTACAATTGAAAGAGACACTAACTCAGTGTCGATTAAAAAAACTGGAACACTTCACAGCAGAACTTTTGCAACATTCCTAGCAAGGTGCTCACTCCACAGATGTCCAGATATTTCTCACCCAAATCTGTGTCTGCTCATGCCACCCAAAACAACACCCAAACGAGAACTGGGGAAAATTTCAGCAGGGAAGGAAATTTAACAAACATCTGCACAATAACATACATAAACAATAATAATTTTCGTTTAACTTCAAATGTGACAAACAGTAGTATGATTTTACAAGCAGTGTGAACAAATGATGACAAGTTATCACAGGAGTCGAATTAAACTATCAGCAGCCACACAAGGCGACCATTAGCTATTGCATTATATGTCTAATTTAATCAATGCCGCCACCTAGAGAAAGAAGAACTAGTCAACCTTACGGTGGATACAGCAGACAAAATATAAGTGACCAATCTGTACAAAACCAATCCTAAGTAGCAAAATTAAGTTTTAAGAAAACGGGCAAAAACTCGATAAAAGTAAACATTTTTTTACTGTTAGATAATTATAGATTATAATCAAAACTATATATTTTATACAAAACATGAACAGTTTGTGAAGGAGTAACATTGAAGGGTATTATTTGGATGATTATGCATTAGCATTGGTTTTAAATTTCATGCAAATGCCCCGAAATTAGGTCAGTTTACTAAGCCTTATCCATTCTATATTTAGCAATGACAACCTTGATGTTTGGTATTAGGCCCCGAAACTAGGTCAGTTCACCAAGACTTATTAATGGTCACACACGCAAAAAAAATAAAATGTCACTGTCGGTTGATGATATGTAAATTGGGGATATGTCGTAGCGGATTGGTCGGCAACTTAGGTTGAGGTCGGCACACGTGAACATTCAAATGGCATAAAACCATGAATGCAGTGAGAAAAAAAAATTCTATCTCAATTAGATAGAGATAGAATAATTTCTTTTTGTTGAACAGAGGTCATGTTTATCCAAAAATGACAAATTCTATTTAAGACTGATTCTGTGCAGATGGTCACATATATATATTGTTCATATCAACAATTAATCCCACTAAACTCTAACCTACAAGATGTTTGGGTTACTGCTATGGCAATAATGCTTCATTTTACCCCAAAAAATATGCATAGACGCTATCTATCACACTGTAAGAATATCATCATAGACTTATGGTCAACTACTATAAGAGAGGCCAAAAACTTTGTTTACATCAGTTGCTCATCTGAACTTCACAGGGACTGATCTGGGTTTTTAGCGCGTCCATCAACTCTGCCTAGCCGTGACCAGCAGCATCACAACGCCTGTTGCTTCTGTCAGTGAAGCTACAGAAGTCTCACCATCGGAACAGACCATCTCGTTTGATGTGTTGCAATAAAGGCAATCTGGTTATTCACCCACGACTTCACATTTCATCACTTTAACAATTAGAAAACCTCACATCCGATGGCTTTAAAAGCACCATCAGGGCAGAACCGGCGTTCATCAACAGAGTTTGAGCCAGACAAACTAATAGACCATAACCGGATTCCGGCACCCACAAACAGACTCGTTTACTCCAACCTCCGCATAAGCGAGGTCATCGAACCCAACACAGATCGCACAAAACTGAATGCAGAAGTCATCCTTCACCTGGTCGTCAGCCGGAAGAGGTCGTCCACCGTGTCCGGATGATTTCTAAGACCATCTTGTTCTTCCAGCATCTTAAACGTCGGAGTACTTAAGGCCTATGTACAACACCACCAACAAACAACCAAACTCCTGTGCTCTTTCGTCATTACAAAACTTATCACAGACCGAAAATCTGGCCAAACGACAGGCTATGCAATCTGAAAAATCTAATTCCCAACATCCTCGCTACTTTTTATCACAGCATCCGAAGAAATAAATCATGGCAGCAAAGCCTTTTCCACGGTCCACTATACAAACCCAGCTCCAAAATCATGCAAATAAAATGAATACTTAGGTCGCCTGGCAGAACAGCAAATTTGGAAATATCTTTAAAGATCACAAGCCAGGACTAACTAACTAATGTTGAACCCCTCGATACACACAATTCATTAAACATATCACATGCCAAGCGCATAGCTACACCTACATTTGTATTCGCATCTGTCTGTCATGACCTGTACTCTTGCAGCCCACGTGGCATTTCATTAAGGCTACGTGGCATTTCATTAAGGTTACGTGGCATTTCATTAAGGCTGGTTCCTCTCTTCAATGTTCACCAGTAACAAACAACGACCACACTACAGCAGCCGAAAAGAACGCCTCACTTCATTTCATAACGCTATAAAATGGCACCTCTTGAAGAATCCATACATTTCAGATTCCTTCCTCATCAACACTCGCTCTGATGTTCTTTCTGCATTTCCAAAAACCAATTCCTTTCAGGGACACCTCCTAAATGTCAGCTTGATGCATCAGCCTGTGCATGCTTGCGTAAATTAGTGAATAAGAATTAAGTAAAATGTCAAATATGAACCTGCAACATGGCGAGCAAAGGCGCGATGCAGGTGGGTTCCAGTCCATACTCGTCAACGAGCACGCTGCCAAGGTAGAGATAGCATGAGTGAGGATGATGCTGATACTGTTCGACGATCTACAACATCGACCCTACGTCATGTAAATGGCAAACCCTATATCATTTAAAGGGCAAACCTTAAGTCATGTAAATGGCAAACCCTATATCATTTAAAGGGCAAACCTTAAGTCATGTAAATGGCAAACCCTATATCATTTAAAGGGCAAACCTTAAGTCATGTAAATGGCAAACCTTATGTCATGTAAATGGCAAAGGGAGACAGGCTAAGGATTGATTATCCACAGAAGCAGACAAGCTAAAAACGTAAATAAACCAACCGGATATATTTTTATTCTTTGCACTTTGTAAAACTGTGTTCATAGCACTTCTAAAAGGTTTCCTTAAAACTGATCTGGAAACTATATGAACAGAAAATGTAATCTTTCATGCAAACTCTAAGAGGAAAGCAAACAAGGGGCTCTGCACCAAATGCCTTTGACAGAGTCTTGACAACAAATGCCTTTGACAGAGTCTTGACAACAAATGCCTTTGACAGAGTCTTGACAACAAATGCCATTGACAGAATCTTAAAAACAGGGTCTTAAAAGAAGCCTTACGACAAATGTCCCTGATAGGGGCTTCACAACAAATGTCTGATAAGGTCTTTACAATAAATGCTTTTGACAGGGTTTTGACAAATGCAATACAAAGATACTTGTACATACATACACCCAAATATACCAAAATACATACAAACACATACATACAAGTCAGACAGAATATACCAATTACAATGAGCTTCATTAAAAGACAAAAAGCAATAGAAAACCAAAGACATAACTAATAATTACAACTACAACCAATAAAACAAGTCAAACTTAACTCCACAACTGTCTGCACTCTGACAGTGAGAGACCCAAGTCTGGATAAAGTGTGGTTAAACTGAAACCATTAACTAACTAACTAATAAGTGAAATGCATTCTCACCACTGTAAGGACGGGATTAAGAAGGGCAGTCGACTTCTTCCCGAGGCATCGAACGGCGTAACGAACGCATCGGCAACTGCGCTCTGTAATTCTGACATCACCGCCGTACTTCTGGAAGCACTTGCTCAGCACCGGCCACACCTTAAAATTCAATACAGCTCTAATAAAACCATAAGAAATTGACCTAAATTAAATCATTCAACCCTTCATATATTCAGATATGGGCTCCAAAATTATGCAGATGAAACCTGTCAGATTTCAAGTAAATTAAAATGTTTCACTAAAAATCTGATCTCACTAGAATCTCACTATTGGCGGTGATTCTTCTGCATTCCAATGAAACACGATATGCCACCAGACATACGAACAACAGCATTTTAACAGTTCCATAAGCTTGTCTGCTTGACTTTAGACAAATTTGTTCAGTGATCCGTAGGTAGCTGTGCTGCAGCGCTCTTGTGAGTTACTTACAGTTCAACGACTGGGAAAATGATGAAGCACGACGTTAAAGCGTAAACGGGTGCTACATAAATGCTCTAATACACACATACATGCTGTAGAAGTTACATTAAAACGGCTGACATGCAATGCAACTCTCTCTGGATTATCCCTATACACACTTGTCAACAGAGGCAGTCATACTAGCCTCATCAGGTCATTGATTCAACTACATTTGCAGCTCTCAACCTGGGGGTCACCTTCAACCTTCATAAATTTGTAAAAAAAGTTTTACGCATTGTTTCTCATATATAACATTCATGCAATCGTGATTATTATGCGAGCTAGCCTTCTACTATAGTGACTTTAATTAGTCTTTACTTATTTCTTGTACTATCAAACACTAAATAAATTATTACTAACAACAAATTTTAAATTGTTTTGTCAATAAAAGATTGATCATGCTGTTATGCATGAGGTGTATGGATTATCAAATGGTAAGACGTAAACTGCATGGTAGTGAAAACGCAGTGAAGGTAGCAACAGCAACCCAATACTTTTAATAGCTGGGGGTCGCCACACCTTTGGAAATATTATTATGGGGCCGCAGGACCAAACAGGTTGAAAACCGCTGAACTACATCATCACTAGGAATGAACCAAAACTCGGTTCAGAACTCGGCTCGGTCCAATTTTTTTGGAACTCGGCAAAACTCGGACAAACAATGGGTTCAAGTATCAATCTTTTCGATTTTCTGTTGAAACCAAGTCGAATTTTTTGTTTACAAAATGACAAATTACGTAACCAAAAGTACAACACACTGTTACTTCTATTTACAAAATGACAATCGACCTGACTAAAAACACAAATACTGCTGTTAGTGCTAATAAGTTACTACTTCCGAGTGCTAACTAAGGCAAAACTATAAAAAAACAATAAACTAAAGCTGTACAAACTGCCAATCTAAATATCTAGAGAATGAAACTTTTTTAAATATTTGAAACTCGGAGTCGACAAAATTCAACTCAAAAACTCAGTACTAGGACTCGGCAAGACATTAAAACTCGGTTCTTCTCTAATCATCACCAGATGGTTCTTCAGCTACCGATTGAGGTCTTCCTACTGACCTGTTGAATGGCACCTTGACATGGATGGACTTTTCCTTCTGGAACAGTTGGGACTGTATGTCTGTAAGCAATTTTGAAACAACAAACAGCATTAATATACCCAAAACAACAGGCTATAAACGACAATAACTTCAAAATAAACAACCAATTATGTCAGTATGCAAAGTAATACACTATGACTCTGTAGCAACCATTCATCGTTATTTACATCTCAGCTCTAACTTTCCAGTTTAGTTATAGTTTTCACATTTTTCAATGCTCGGTTTTAACTTAGTTCTCTAAACATCCAACCAAAGCAATCAAACGTCAATTAGCATATTGAGCTGCAGTTTGAAGCAGCTGCCGCAAATCGAGGCTGGTATGTCCACCACTCAGTTTGAGCATCAACTAGAAAAATCCAATCGGTTTCGTCTAACAAGTTTAGTTTTCTTTCCAGTTTTTGCTGTAATTACAGTTTTGAGAACTTGTTAGTTTCAGTTAACTGGAATAGAACTTTTCTTGAGAGCTTGTGCTGCTATTTCTTGGAAATCTAGCGACCGCCATGACCAATCCTCTCCAGTTTTTTCTGTCCGAAGTTGCATCTCTTAATTCCTCCAGGCTCATTTCAGTTTTTTCATGTATCACATCCATCCATCTTCTCCTTGGGTGCCCTCTTTTCTTCCTTCCTCCTCCACATGCCAGCATAATTTCCTTTTCCATTCCATTTTATCGCATAACATGTCCGAAAAACCCTAGCTTCCTTCTCAATGCTGTTTGTTGCAATGTCTCATCATTCTCGACTCCGATCTTCCTGCGCACTTCTTCGTTTGTCTTCTTCTCCGTCCATGATCCATATCCACATTTCGCATGCGTTGATTTTCTTCTCCATGTTCTTTGTCATTGTCCATGTCTCACAGCCATATAGTACTGTAGGAAAGATCATTGCTCTCACTAACCTTTTTTTGTGTCTATGCTCACATGTTTGTCTTTCCATATCTTTTCCAGTCTGTTCATTGCAGCTTTCCCTATCACCATCCTTCTCTTCATTTTCGAGTCACATTTTCCCTCTTTTTCTATTAATGATCCCAGGAACGTGAAGCTTGTTACCACCTCTATTTCCTCTCTGTCTATCTCGAAACTGTCCCAATCAGCTGTTGTCATTATCTTTGTCTTCTTTAAGTTGAAGTATAGGCCTGCCTTCTCACTTTCTCTCTTCAGTCTTCTTATCAGATTTTCCAGATCTGCTTTCTTCCCTGTCAGTAGTGTTGTGTCATGCGCATATCTTAGATTATTCAATGTCCTACCTGCTATCTTTACTCCTTCAGTTGCCTCTTCCATTTCTGCCCTCCTCATTATCCTTTCTGCATACAGGTTGAAAAGAAATGGGGACAGGATGCACCCTTGCCTCACCCCTTTCTTGATTTTAAATTTGTCTACGTCTCCAAATTCTGTTCTTATCACCGCTTCCTGGTCTTTGTACAATCCCTTTAGTAGTTGTATCAAATGTTTTGGAATACCCATTTCTATTAGAGTTTTCCACATCAGTTCATGGTTAATGCAGTCAAATGCTTTGCTATAATCGATGAAACATATGTGTATTTTTTGTCCATATTCCCTTTGTCTTTCCACCTCATGTTGGCAATATGATCTCGCGTTCCCCGGGATTTCCTAAATCCTGCCTGATTGTCCGGAAGCTCTTTCTCAATTATATTCTTCATTCTTTTATGAATTATTTTGAGTAGTATTTTGCTTGTGTGTGATATCAATGCTATTGTCCTGTAATTTTCACACTCTCTTGCATCTCCTTTCTTAAAAAAGGGAAAAATATTGATCTCTTCCATTCCTCTGGCCACTCTCCGGTTTTCCATATATTATTGCATATTTTTGTTATTGTCTTTATCATTGCGTCATCTCCCGCTTTTATCAATTCTATGGGTATTCCATCCTGACCTGGTGCTTTGTTGTCCTTCAGTTGTTTGATTGCCCATTCCACCTCTGCTTCCATAACTACCGGTTCCTTTTCCTGTTTTGTTATATTGTTTTGTTCTATTTTTACTCTCTTGTCTTCGCTGTACAGCTCCTCTGTGTAGTCCTTCCATCTTTTATTCATCCCCTCTTCATCACCAATTACGTTTCCATCTCCTGACTTCAGTGAGCCCATTCTAGGTTTAAATTTTCTCGTTATTGCCTTCACTTTTGAGAACATTTCTTTCGTTCTCCCTTTCTTTCCTTCTTCCTCCATTTCCCTGCACATTTCATTTAAATGTTTTTCTTTATCTTTTCGTGCTTGCTTTTGGAAGGCACTGCTCATTTCTCTTACTTTATCTTTTTTTCCTGCGCTTTTTGCAGCTTTCCTTTCTCCCGCTATACTAATAGCTTCTAGCGATAGCCATGGTGTTGTTGTGAATTTCTTCTTTGGGATGTGTTTCTCTGCAACTTCCAATATCATTCCCTTCATCTTCTCCCACAGGTTGTTTGTGTCCTCCTATACCTCCATCACGTCCCCAGTACATCGAACCTATTCTTTATTCTTTCCATCCTGTATTCCGGGGTGATGCCTTTGCAGTCATATGTGGTCATTCTTTCTCCTTTTTTTAGTTTCTTCAGTTTCGTTTGTAATGTTGCCATTAATAGTTTGTGATCAGTTCCACAATCTGCTCCTGGTTTCGTTCTTACATCTCTGATAGTGCTTTTCCATCTTTTATTTATCAATATGTAGTCAATTTGGTTCCTGTATTTCCCATCTGGTGACGTCCATGTGTATAGTCTTCTTTTTGGTTGGTCGAACCATGTGTTCATAATTCTCGTGTTGTTGCCTTCACAGAACTCTATCAGTCTTTCACCTGCATCATTTTGCTCCCCTAGGCCATAGTTGCCCATCATGTCCCCTTCTCCTCCCTTGCGCTTTCCCACTTTCGCATTAAAGTCTCCTGTGAACTTTTCAGTCAACAATAAATTTACAGTAACTGCAAATAGTAGTTTTCAGTCAACGATAAAGCTCCTTTCACTTTCAATAAACTTTAAATAGAACATTTCAGTCAATGATGAAGCTACTTTCAGTTTCCTCAAATATAACTTTTCAATTAGTGATAAAGTGGCTCTCAGTTTCCTTGAATAGCATTGCTCTTTTAACATCTACTCTGCACTCAAAAGACTGAAGTCCTTTGGATGATGTCATACAGCCTTCAGAAACAGCTGCAACTAACTATGGTGAAATAAAAAGGAAGACAGACCACCATGCTGAAATTTCTTCATACATTTAATGGGCTCGTTAAAATGGAAATCGGTTAATTTCTGCATTCCTGATATTACATATTAAGAAAACCATTGAGAAACTATGTTCTAAATTGGTTCTTAATACATAGCAGTGCAAGTTCAGTTATAAGGTCATATATGACATCTTAGAATTTGAGCCTTCAGGTTGCATTTGCACCAAGTGAAATCGGTCTTGAACTGTACTTAGCCAACCAGTCGAACTATTCCCATGTGCCGCATATATTCTACTTGACTGACACAATCCTGGCATCCAGTTGTCAAGCAAATTTCCTTAAGACAACACTGCTGGTCACAATTGTCAACACGGTCTTGGCATAAAATAGAGCACTGTGTTCCAGTCTCAAGTCAAACGCGTGATGATCATTGTTATCTTTCAAATTCACTTGGTAACTAGACAGTCACATGTTCCGTGCTTCTGTAAGACACTTAAAAGGAGCTATATCAACTGCTGTCATACATACAAAAACGACAATTTATATAAGTAACCGACCCCGAAAAGGGACGATTTGTTGGGAATTAAGTTATTATCCTATCCCATAAGCAATAATACCTTGACGAAAACAAGCTAAAAATGTCAGGATTTGTATATCCTAAATATATGTTCTACGCCAGAATGCAATTTACATCAACTGTGCTTAACCATTTCATGC
This sequence comes from Bimastos eiseni, assembly GCA_959347315.1. Lineage (NCBI taxonomy): Eukaryota > Metazoa > Annelida > Clitellata > Crassiclitellata > Lumbricidae > Bimastos > Bimastos eiseni. Next base: position 11,741,624 of record OY365813.1, on the reverse strand, counting down.
CAAGAGTGTATCAAAAGTAAATGAGAAACCAAGGCAGCCTGTCATTAAAAGTGTCATAGAACGTTTCAGTGCATTCTTTAGTACGACATACAAGGGAAAAACTGACCGAAAGATGACGGACAGGCGATCCAGCCAGACGCTCGGATCCGACTGCTTCTCGTCTCGATTCACTCGAATGTCACCGAGGCTTACGATCTGTTTGTGAAGAAACAATACACATCAGCTGCAATCAATTGAGAAACAATATAAGGCTGCTTATATGTGATTTTGGATCTTTAACCCTTAACGACCAACGTGCACTAAAATGTATGGGAAAACATATGTAGCTGGTTGTTAAGGGTGAACAAAAAAACACAACTAAAATGTATGGAAAAACATATGTAGCTGGTTGTTAAGGGTGAACAAAAAACACAACTAAAATGTATGGGAAAACATATGTGGCTGGTCGTTAAAGACTAACCCAAAAAAAACAACTAAAATGTATGGGAAAACATATGTGGCTGGTCGTTAAAGGGTTAACCCAAAAAACAACATCTTGTATCTTGTTTCGTTCGTTGGTCTGCAGAGCCCTTCTCATCCTCTGCTTCCTGTATTGAAACAGCCCATGGAGATATGCAGGTGCCATGCCATCACACTTCAGCTCAAGCTCATCTTGCCTTCTCGGGTGTAGGACCGTCACCCTAGAGCAATCTGAAGCTGCACTTACAAACTCTTGCCTTTAACTCTTTGCTGTCCAAAATGCACTTGTTTCAATCTTTTAGATCAGGGGTCTCCAAAGTTTTCCAGCAGGGGCCACATTGCTGACTTTTAAAGCTCTGTTGGCCAAAACTACCAAAAACTAAAATTTACCACAAAAAACATGAATGAATAACTGTAAACAGTCTATTTATTCCTGAGGTCTGATGCACTGCAGAATTTCAATGCAGAATGTCAATAACAATTAACATGATTTTTCGCTAGTCCTGATTAGTGTGAGAAACCTGGAATTCAATGCATTTCTGACATAATTATATCCAACTGCGGCTCAAAGTGAGTGGTTGCAACCATAAGTAAGGTATTCAAACGATCATCAGACAATTGCGATCTGTAGCAGGATTTTGTGTACTTCATCTTAGAAAGTCTTCTCGCACAAATACGTAGTGCCAAAAAATGAAATGAATTCACGAGCAAACTTTCTTAAGTAAACATATTGGTCAGATGGAAGGCATTTGTAGAATTCAATCAAATTTCCTTCCTTAAATTTGTCCTTCAGGATGTCATTGTATTGCAAATCGATAACTTCCATTTGTAAGTCAGGAGGTAGGCCTAAGTCTTCAATGACAGAGTCAAATTAATGTAAACAGTCTTATTTTACGCAGACTCATAGCGTCATAGACAAAAATGACGTCAGGAATCGATAAAAGTAAAATATGCACAGTCTCCATTTCTACAAACAGCGACATGGATTTGAGCAATATGCATGTCAGAGTACAGCAGCATTAAAATTATCAAAAAGAAGTACACGGGCACATAATACTTAGCATATTTCAGTACGACTTGCGCGTGTTTCCATTGTTTTAATTTTCCCCATATATTTTGTTTTTTCAAGGAGAGTTCCGCGGGCCGGATTAGAGACTTTAGCGGGCCGGATCTGGCCCGCAGGCCGTACTTTGGAGACTCCTGTTTTAGATAATGTGTTGGTGATTTATTTACAATGCACCACAATAGTGTTCTCATACAGAGGCCCTTCCCATTGGGACAGTCTTCTTGTGTCAACATTCCAACTGTCCCAATACAACGAGATTTTTCGTGCTATAATAAGCTGCACCTGTTCAGATCCCTGTCACGACCATGCTCATGTTTCTTGGAGAAGTCCCTAACACATGCCTCATAAAGTCAAGCGACATTCACAGACAGACAGATAGTTTTCACACTATGAAACTCTTTTCAGGATATCAGATAATTAGTATAATTGTGCAGTTAACTAATTATATGCTGTAACAAGAGTAGCCACATCAGATAGAAAAACATCTGAAGATGGCTCTCAACACAACCAAAGAAATAATTCAATGAATAAGCAGATTTGTGGCTATAATTTTAGCCAGAAGCAACAATATTTCTAAACTAAAAAAAATAACAGTTAAGTTCTACCAAAGCATACCTGATTAATTAACTTACCTTGCTGAGTGGTTCCACCTGCAGCATGCAGAGCTGCCGCACACCTTGTTCAATCTCAGCGTACGAGAGACGTGTCAGTATCAGCGAACAAGCTGGTGACAAGAACAGACATTAAACATAATGCAACAGGAGCTTCTCATCTCTCTCTGTCTCCAATTTATGAAGAACATTAGAACTATATTCGTGATTTGTCTTGTCAAGTAGGTCGGGAATACCTCCAAGGATTTTTCTTTTATAGAGGCGCTATATAAATGATCACAATGATTCAATGCTAAGTGAATCTCTGTATACATATTGCAAAGTGATCACAATTCACAGTTGCAGATTTCAAATGGTTCGACTCTGGGGACCTAACCTATTATAATGTCTCATTTCAACATGAAATCTCATTAGTGCAGGAGCTGGCTCATGTCCCATGTGCACTTTTATGTACCCTCAGTTTGACTTTTGATCCAAGTTACTGACACGTAAGAGTGTTCTTTTTGTTATATCTCAAAAAATACTTGACCGATTTTAGTTATCTTGGGCTAGTTTTGTTCGTTTTGACGAGGCAAAGGTTTTTTTTACACTTTTGTAACTCTTACATGTCGGTAACTTGGATAAAAATGAGTCGTTTAAGACATATTGTATTTTTTGTTTAAATTTTGATAATATTGCTAACAATAACAGAGCTAACATTGAAACAAAGGCACAGACTATCTGCTTATCAGTAATCAGTACCATTTGGCAAGACAAACCTTGTGTTTGCCAGAAATGCTTTAGAGACAAAACGTGTGCATGTCAAGTACTAAAGGTCAAGTGTTATCAGTTTTGTAAATGTATTGTGAACAATTCATGTAGCAACCCATACTAAATGTCGAACAGTACTTTGTAGAATGCTGACTTTAAATTTATGTCTATTTGAACTGTATACTGCACAATAACAGTTATAATAAACTTTGGGTCCTTAAAAACTGATTCAAGCTGCATGCACAAATTTTAGACATGAGAAATTACAGCTTTTGTTTGTTTTCTTTTTGTTTTGAAATTCGTATTCTTTCAGTGATAAAACAAGAGATACATTTCTATTATACACAGCCAAGAGATTAAGTGTGGCAATGTTATTATAGGGCAAATCCCAACATGCAGTACCACAGTCAGAAAAGTGCAGAAAGCCTTCAACTGTTTCAGACTGTCTCGACCACACAAAACAATCTTTGTTGAAGATAAATGATACTTAACTACAGACAACAGACTTTGTAAGAGTGGTAGAGGATGAAATGGCGAATACCTTTCAGGAGGCCGAGACCAGCACTGATCGTCACATTCAACGTATCGATAGATTGCACCACATGCAGCAGGCCGTTGAACTGGACCACCATGTGCTCAGAACAGGCTGAGCAGAGCTTCTGTATCGATTCAGCAGCAATTGTTGAGAGCTTTGGATGATGCAGACCTTGTAACAAGAACTTCAACGAAGGCTCTAGAAAAACACAATGAGGGAAATGTCACAGATTGTAATTATGACAACAGTGTTTGTCATAATTACCAGTATATATATATATATATATATATAAATTGAAAATCAATTGGCTGTAAAAATTATTTTTACAGCAAATGGATTGTCAATTTATATATGTTACAAGTAATGTGTGAAACCAGGGATTTGTACAATGCCTAGGCAATTTGTAAAACCCTAATCCTACACTAACAATAACCCTGCACTATAACTAACCCTAACTGTAACCCTAAATGGGTGATTTTACAAATTACCTAAAATTACAAAATGCCTGTTTCACACATTGCCTGTAACATAATTATATACTGGTCTATAATTTGGGAAGTGTGACCCTTCAAATCATTGTGTTTGGTTGTAGGGCATAAATGCAAGATTTCTCACTACTAGCCACCATCACGGCTACACAATATTTGCCAAAAAGCAATGATTAGGAAAATTTTCCTTCATAATGTGATCACTTAATGAGGTCAATAATATACAAAGCCTCAAGTCAAAATCGGTGGTAGACTGCTAACATATTTTCTCTATCATCTCCCGTGGCTGGGATGGGAGCACCTCCGAGTAGTTCTGATCAAGGAGGTGCTATATAAATTGTCTCCTTTTGAAGTGGCACTACACTAAATTTGCAAAGACATTTAAAAAATCACCCAAAAGGATGATTATCCAACAATTGGACTGCCATTGTCTAGTTAATGATCCTCCAAGCAGTCATTGAGCAACCAACTTTCTGCCAAGGATTATGTATAAGAACATTTATTAATCGGCCCTGTTTCACGTGCGATTCTTAGCCCCATTGTACTCTCCTTCTAAAGACATGTCTAACCCTGACATTATGATTAGCATAGTATAACCCAAAGCAGCCATATGCGTGTGCTATTTAGTGTAAACTGTTGTATTTTCGTTTATTGAAATAACTTGTCAAAATGCAATACAATACAACTCTCTTTACCTCACATACCATAGTGGACAAACACAATAGTTTATAAATCTTGCCCGTTCATATTTGCGCATGGCATCTTCTGTTGATCAATCAGCCTTTAGTCCAGCATCATCATCTGTGGATCTAAAGTGCTGTAATATGCCAAGCGAATTTCTGTCGGCCTCTGTTGTCCTAAGCCATTGTTAAACTCTGGATCCAATCTGTTGATCTAAAGAGACTGGACCAGACGAAATGCTCTGCTGTTTCAGTAGGACGTGTATTACCTAGAGACTGTGGGTATATTACCTAGAGACTATGGGTGTATTACCTAGTGACTGTGGGTGTACATTTATCCATTTGCTGAACTCTCCTATCAGATTCATGCTGGAATGCAGCACAGCCAGTGATGTCCCCGGTTGCTGTCCCGTTAAGCCGAGAATTACCTGTGGCACGGCCAACTCCTCCGTCCTTTAAAAAAAGAATAAACACATATGAACAAATCAAACCATGACAATGAACGTCCTAAGCTATTAAAACAAAGACGAACAATTTCTTAAGCTAGCTTGATGAGAATATGAAGTCCTAGCAGCCTCTTTTTCTTGGCCTTGGCATATGAGGGTGGTCTTTCTCCCTTGCAGCCTTTAGTACAATTAGACAATGGTACTAAACAACTAACATATTGCAATGGTATGCAGTGTGACATTCCATGTATATCAATAAACGAATATTTATTATCTTTCCACTGATAGCGTACAGGCAGTGTACTTATCTTAGCTTAGTTGGATAGGAGCACAGGTGGAGCTGATCTCTTGAAACAAATTTTGACCCTGGCAGGGACAGGAGCTAATGCCCAACCTCTTGGTTGACACCCCAGCATTCTGACCACTAGACCAGTGGTTCCTAACCATTTTCAATCGCTCAATCATTTAATTAATCACTTCATTTGCTTCAAAAACAGACAAATGTTCACATCTACATATTAATACTTTAGTAATTAGTTGATAATATGTAACAGATTGTCTCAGTATTTACAAAACAAAGGGAAGAATCACACTAGAGGGCCTTGTCAGTATACTTCTACACAAGTGATGAACAGCTGATCAAAAACTACATTTCACCCTTCAGTGAATATTATTTAATGGCCTTTCATGCAACGGCTTTCAACACACAGTATAGATAGTATCAATACCAAAAGCTAAATTCTCAGACTATACAGTTTGCTCAATTGGACCTCATTAATATTTAAAATATCCAATCAAATCAGTTTAAAGTGACCTTTGCTCTTGCTTCTGCTTAATTATGTATGAAATACAGGGTTCTTTTTTGAGAGAGCAGTGCATTGTCATGCTGAGCAGAGGCAGGTTTTAAACTTGGTTTTGAAATGAAGAACCCTACTTTGCAAAGATATGTTGCTGCAAATGGAACAAGTGCTTTCTTGAACTGCCCAGGAATGCTGCCATTCGTGATGGCCTAAAATTCTCCACTACAAAAGCCACTTTGCAAGTTCATCATGCTGCACAACAGTGATCTCGATTTTCAAAGTATCTTCATTGAGCATGCCACTAAGCTGAAACAGATATGAGTTCCTTAACCACCAACGGCTGCAGGCTTGCAAGTTTCCTGCAGAGTAATACCTATCAAAGGCATTCAACAGCTGCTGAAGGGGTGTCTGCATTGCTGCAGAAACGTCTGGAAGTAGTGACTAATCCTATTTCTTCCAATGATGATAACCTGGCCAAATTTCCATTCTCAATAGTTCTCATCCACAATGGAATTCTATCTCTGAAGTATCCTTCTGCTACCATCTTTTCATATCCAATAACTACCCTTCGGGACATTCTCCTCGCACCCCAAGAACTGAATCTCCTTGAGGAAGAACCACTGTGCCAGACTAATGCGTAATACACTGAAACTGCCTCAAGCATGACACACAGAAACATAGCAAATTTAAACACTCACAGGTCGATGTATCTGGCCACAGCAGCCATGATGAAGATGGCAGCCTCAGCAGCCTGCCACGAGGAACCAGGCCCAGAAGATACCTTCAGGGTTTCAAACATCTGCAACAAATCAAACCCATCTATTATTACAGTGATGGCCTATCAATGCAAAATCATTGTGGGACATTACCTATACAATAAAACTGTATTTATATATTACCATCCTTCCAAAGTTCAGAAGTGCACGAAACCATGTGACAGAACATTGATGGTGCCAAGCAATTGTAAGTTAAGGACTTGCTCAAGGTCCCTACACGGCAATTAACCGCCTGAGTGGAGGCTCGAACCCGTACCCTCCGCATTACAGGTCAAACGCTCTGACCACTGTGCCACATATGTTCAGCTGGTATGTAAATCATATTGCACAGATAAAATGTATAATGCTAAAAACACAATACTTAACGCTAGACTACAGTTGATGCACAATGTAATTTCCAATATGGCATACTTAAGGAAGGGACATATTACTTTGTGTTATGCAACATGTCAGGTACGTTAACCGTGTCAACACTAAATATTTAATTATATAACAATAATTGCCTTAACTTTACAGGCTAGCTGAGTAGAATCACATTCTTGCTGAGCTGCAACATAAATTGTGATGCTTCACAAGACATTGTCCATCCACCATTCAATCTCCTCAAAATTCTGCCCTTTCTCAAACTCCCATTGCTACCGATGACAAAGTGAATGAACTCTGAAAATGCACAAATCTAAACCGCTTCACGTAACTAACTTAATGATATCCAATTAAGATCAAAGCTGACTCTCATACCTGAACGACGATGTTAGTTGCTCCAACGATATACTCCACATCTTTAACGAGGTCGATCGTCCTCGCTCGGAATTCGTCAAAGTCGTCAGGTTCGTCGGGCAGACCGTCCTGTAAGGTAACGTCATTATTCAAGAACATTCCATGCCAGCATCAACATGTAATGTAACTGATCATTTACATAGCACCACATCAAAAGATATACTCATAGGTGCTCCATGCACCTCTAGTTAAATGTCATCATGAAGAAATATATTATACCAGCTAACAAAACATTTATAAACAAAACAACATATCTGTGCATGTAGAATACGACTCAATATAAATTCATATAGAGCTATTCTCAGAGGAGATTGTAATGAGAGACACTTTCTGTATAAGCCTAAATATGTGGCACAGTGGCCGATCGGTTAGAGTGGTCAGCCTATAACGCTCAGTGTGCGAGCGAGCGAGTTCGACTCTCGTCCGGGGAGTCACTGAGTAAGGACCTTGAGCAAGTCCTTCACGCACAATTGCTCTGCAGTACAACTGCAATTGTGCTGTCGAGGCGTGTGTGTGCACTTCCGAGGAAAAAATGTTGTAAGAAGGGCGGTATCAAATTTCGGTAACAAAAAAAAAATAAAAAAATAATGTAAACCGTCATCACATACAGAAAATTCAGCAGTGAGTAAGCAAACAGCATCCAAATAAATAACAATGCTTCAATTATCAGCACCACAACATTAACATTACACAACAAACAGGTAAACAATTGAGGTAGACTGCTTGCTACCTGACTGAGATCGTATCGACACAGTCGGCAGAGAGCGATGACAAGTCGTTGAACGTACGGCTGAAAAACAGCGATGATCTCTGGTTTGTTCTCGTCATACAACACTTCGGAAAGACGATTCCAGAAGTTGAATGTTATATCTGCGACCTAACAACAAATCGTACACGGTTTACAAACAAGTCCTTCTCTCTCACCCTCTGTAAGAATGTTAAGTGCCCGTCAACATTTGGTCAGACGTTGCAAGCCTACACTTCTCACAGCACCGGATCTACAATCCACTTCAGCTGAAACTCTTTGTATTCATGGGAATAATTTTTCATCTGTAATTTTCTCACGAGTTCCAAGCACTCTTTACAAAGGTTTGGCCATCCTCAGCTGAATCTTAAGTTACTTTCCACATAGCAAAAACAAATATACGAACAAAACAGCTGTCATGAATGAGACAGATTGGGAACGGAAATTTCTGTGACAAGATATTTTTCTGTATGTGCATTACCCGTCAACAACATCTACATCGTAGACAAAAGGTACCAATTAAACCATCGTTACAGAGCTTGGTGCTTTGGCCTCAATGAACGACTAGTAATGATGACTGCCGGACGAAGAAATACCTCAAAGTGATGATGTCCAATGCACGTCAAGAGCAGTTCAAGGGTTCGTAGATCACCAAATCCCTGTAAAATGAGACAAACAAATAACAACAGCCTCAAATGTGAGTCTAAACAACAAGTTTCAAAATATATGATCAGTTCTATGGGTTGTTGAAATCATACTACTAAGCATATATAGTATGACAACAAATGCAGCTAATTATTTTTAATGAATATCAGCAACACACCAAACAGCAAATCTCTAAATGTCTGTTACTCTTCATAATCAAAAATGTTCTTTTAACCTGAACTGGAACAAGTGGCATAATTAACAGCGCATCAAACCCAATAGATGTCATAAGTATCTTTAACAGACCTCTATATCAATAGATCAGTCAGAAACTGCAGACAAATATAAGTACTTTCTTATGAGGCCTTAGAAAGCAATTAAACACAAACAAGTAATAATCAAAAGATACAACATACTGAAATCTAACAGTCATAAACAGCACACCAGTGTACAAAATAATCAGCTCAGTCGTAAGTCCTTCATTTAAAACAAGTCTAAAAAATTCATAAGAGTGCATATTCCAACAAAGCTACCTGGTTAGGAGTGACAATCATCACTTCAAGGAAGGTCTCTGCCATTTCGGTGAACACTCGACAGTAGTTCATGGATCTAGCAGACAATTGCAAAAAGAACCAAGTAGTAGAACGACATAAGAACCAACGAAAAACAAGACGTCATAAAGAACAGGAAAGAGAATCACTTACAAAACACTTGATCACTGTGAAGAGCAAGAAGGGGAAATCCGAAAAAGACATCTTAATGTAACAAAGGATGTTCAATACTGCTAGAACAGTTCTCACAGTTGGATTGTAAAAACATCAAGAACAATGAATGCAATGAAGAAAGTGGACAAAACAAAAGAACAGAAAATAAAGTACATTTGGTAACAATACAAAATCACAAAAGATGCTGAGAAAAAAGTTTCAAAAGTAGAGTGAAAAAAGCAAGACAAATAATCACAACACTCAAAAATAATATCACAATTAAAAAGAAACAGTTTTGCACAATTGCAGTAGTAGAAAAAAGACATAAAATCAAGACAGATCACAGAAAAGTAAAATGTGGAAACAGCATCAAATAGAAAGATCTCAATAGAAAATGGCTGTCTTCTACAGAAGATGTTCACTCAACATAAGATATGAACACTAACTTTTCAACGTCTTGTATAGCGACAGACATGTGGTACGGCTCCAGTAAAGACGCTACACCCTCATACAGAATCGCAGCCAGTTCTAAGTTCTTCTTCAGATCCTACAGCAGACAGGAAACTATAAACAATTTGCAATGTCAACACACATATTGGATAGAAGATATTTTTTTTCGATAACAACCAATTGTTAATATAATTATTCTTAGCTGACTAAATAATTATTGCACCACTAATAGTTTAATAATTCAATTAATCCAAAATTACATAATGATAAAAATTTAAGAACAATTCAATTCCTTATTATATCTATACATTTCTAAATTAACATAAATGACAAATAAAGGATATCAATTTATTTTTATTTATTCATTACCGAAATATGATACCGCCCTTCTTCCAACATTTTTTGCTCAGAAGTGCACACACACGCCTCGACGGCGCAATTGCAGTTGTACTGCAGAGCAATTGTGCGTGAAGGACTTGCTCAAGGTCCTTACACAGTGACGCCCCGGCCGAGGGTCGAACCCGCTCGCTCAGCGCCCACTGACATCTGGCAGGGTTAAATACGTAATGGACATATGGTGAGTACCTGACATGTACTTTTTACAAACAGCAAATTCACTTGAATTGTGTTTTCCCAGATATCATAATCAAAAGAACTTGTGTAATGTTTTAATAATCCTATGGAGGGAGCAAAACCTCACATTTCTGTGCATCAACGGTACATTCTCGGGCCCAACTTTGATGGAATCCCAATTTTCATGTAAACGACTCTGTCGTTCCTAGTTTTAATTCCATTCAAAAACTAATCTGAGCTGTGTAAATATAATATACAGTAATGTACTGTAATCAGATTGTGTATGTAGAACCCGTACAAGATCGTTTCATGGGTTCTGTAAAATGTGCCGTACGATCCTAGTGAGTGCCTGGCAAGAATGAAACCTCAGATTCTACTTAGAAGTTCTCCTGCCCATGACGATAAAGCTTGGTTTCCATCCAGTTAAACTGTACACATAATTATCACTAATACATTAACTAATACTTATAAACTGAAGTATTTGCATAGCTATTAATGTCAAAATCAGTAACTATTAAAGCAATTACTCAACAACAATTCAACACAGCCACAAGACTGAAAACAAATTTAAAAAATCTCAACAAACTTAAATATGCTTATAAAAATGATTTCACTCGTAAATCAAACTTCAAGTCACTGAAGTTAACAAAAACTAGATGCCCAAATACTCACATCTTCCTGCAATTTCAAAGCCACAACCAAAATAATGAATCGTACAATTGCACAAGTAACAGATAATTATCCATCGTAGTCTATGACTACATTAACAGCTTCAACCAAACATCTTAGTACTTAAACATTGACAACATCTGTTATTTCTTCTAGTACACAACTCTCAGACAGACAGAAATGCACTTATGTACAGAAGTACAATATAGGAATATAAACGTTCTTCTGCCCATAGACTTCTGATGGTTCCCCGCATGCGCTCTGTCATGGCCCAATCCAGGACCTTTACCTACCTATGTCCAACTAGCTGGATCAGTCTTCCTTTCCTCTTCAGAAGGAGCTGCTCTCTCTCTCTCTCTCTGTCCTCTGCTGCCTTCCAGAAGCGCCTGAAGACATTCCTTTCTCTGTTTAGCTTGTGTTGAGTTGTGAGCGCCTCTGATTTGAGTGACGCTATATAAGTGCTCCATTATTACATTACATAAACGTCAAGCAGCTCTTAGAAAAGCATGATTGCACGTGCAGAGTTCTAAAATCGTTTGTCTTAGGCACCAATTGTCTGTCAGACATTGATATATATATGTATATATATATAAATTTAAGAGGATCAACACTTACCTAATCCCATCCATCTTATCTCACAATCTAACCAAATCCAGTGGTCTATATTCTGCTACCATCATACTACACAAGATATCACCAGTGCACCAATCCACAATAAACACAGCCAGAACCCAAAACACAGATATGATGTCCACAAAGATCCTGTATTGGTATTACAACAAAGAAGTTTGGCAAACTCTAACGAAGATTTATACAGCGCCCCTTCAAGGCTACTACTCAGGAGCGCTCCCAACCCGGCACGGCTAAAAAGAAAAGTTTTAAGGCGAGTATAAAAGGAGTATGAGAAAAGCACGTTCAAATCGGTCAAACTGTCCCTGAAACAGAAGCCAGAGAATGTTCATTAATTCAGCATATATACCTCGACTGCAATCAGGGCACTGCATATGCACTCCGTGGCTGCGTTATGTAGTATAAGCGGAGTTTCGTGATTCGCCTAAAAAAGACACATAAAACATCTTTCTAATCATCAAATTCACAACCTCAAAAAATAGTGAAAACATTATTTTAGAAGCAGTTCAATCTGAAACACAATGGACAAACAAAGTCCTCGTGATGAACATCACTAAATGCTCACTGGACCTGAGAAGCTCACATACCGCTTCCTCACAGGTAATGAAAACTTACACTAACCTACCTGTAATGAGCTCTATTGCAACAAAATTAAAGCTTAAATGATTAAGGTGTACTAAAGTGACTTGAAAACCAGAGCAGCTTATCATCAAAGTGTTCAACAGTGCAGCATAGAAGCTGTATTATATGGTTCCGTTCTTTAACCCAACTTCCAAGTTTACACCAAAATCCCTAACAATGGTCACTATAAAATTATATGCTTCAACAATATACAGTATAGGAATTGTAGTTGTAATCAAACTAGCAGACAGAAAATGCTAGCGTAAACAGGCTTTTGTTAATAATCACCATGATTGTAAATGGCAGTTGAAGCAGCTTGGAACCGATGAGATGCTGCTGTGGAATGGCGTAGACGCTTAGCCAACTGCCAAGACAATGCATCACACGTTCCTTTGTCTTGGAGTCATCAAGTGTTGCTTCCATCACGGCCACCTACAAATAAGCCGGTTCGAAGTTATTAGTTAGTACTACAAACAGCAATGGAAACACAATGGACTACTGGCAGGGAAGAAAGTAGATCTGTTAAATCTGATAAGAAGGTTGAAGAGAGAAAGTGAGAAGGCAGGTTTATATTTCAACATAAAGAAGACAAAGAGCATGACAACAGCCGATTGGGACAGTTTTGAGATAGACGAAGAGGAAATAGAGGTGGTAACAAGCTTCACATTCTTGGGAGTGTTAATAGAAAAAGAGGGAAAGTGTGATTTGGAAATAAAAAGAAGGGTGGCGATAGGGAAAGCTGCAATGAATGGACTGGAAAAGATATGGAAAGATAAACACGTGAGCATAGAAACAAAAAAAGCCTAGTGAGGGCAATGATCTTCGCTACAGTACTATATGGCTGTGAGACATGGACAATGACAAAGAACATGGAGAAAAAGATTAACACATGTGAAATGTGGATATGGAGGAAGATGCAGAGAATATCGTGGACGGAGAAAAAGACGTATGAAAGGGTACACATGGAGATTGGAGTTGAGAATGATGAGACGTTACAACAAACAGCGCTGAGAAGGAAGCTGGGTTTCTTCGGACATGTCATGCAAGCAGATGGATTAGAAAAGGAAATGATGTTGGCGTGCGAAGAAGGAAGGAGAAAACAGGGGCGACAAAGGAAAAAATGGATGGACGAGATCCACGAAAGAACCGAAATAAATTTGGAGGAATTAAGAGATGCGCCTTCAAAAAGAAAGTATTGGAGACGTCTTTCCGCTGCGATTGCTAAAGTTCCAAGAACTGACAGCACAAGGTGACTACAAACAGCGTGCTTCATTAAGACACGATCTCCTGTCTTCCTTGAACAATTATTACATTCGAAAATCATAACAGCACATTTACAAAAGGTCTCTACTATGAAACTCATGTGAGCTGCTTGTTTGACCTGACATCATTAAGGCCGGACCTCACACAATTTTATACACTACCTAAATAGAGGTAGAGAAAGGACAAGAAACTCCCATTGCTGGTTGTGTGGCAGTCTGTGCCAGAACATGAGATCAACCACAAAAAACTATGTTGCAATAGGAAGTAAAGAAAGAGGTAAAAATCTGATCAACCTGCATTGTACAAATAAGATATCTGCCAGCAGATATGGATGACACTGAAATTCACAGATGGAGCTCAACGGGAAATGCTGCTACTTACTAATGTGTGAGACTCGTCAAACAGTTGAGCATCATTAAAAGTCACAGCACATTAATGAAAACAACAATATTATGCAATACAACTGAAATTTGATATAGCCCTTCATCCAACATTTTTTGCTCAGAAGAGAACACATGCCTCGACGATGCAACTGCAGCTGCAGAGCAATTATGCATTAAGGACTTGCTCAAGGTCCCTACTCGGTGACTCCTTGGACGAGGGTTAAACCCACTCACTCAATCGGCCACCATGCCACACAAGAGCATAGAATACTTAATTTAAAGAGTGAGAAAGTACCATACAACTGATCTTCACATATTTCCAATGGGCCCTAAAGCTGCGTGGCGCGTTTACCTATAGGTGAACTAGGGTGCCCCTAGGGCCCCCAAATCTCAGGGGGTCCACAAATGACGAAAACATTAAATACAAAATAACATATCAAGGGGCCTCAAATGAATGATAATGTTTCATACAAAACAACATATCAGGGAGTCCCAAGTGAATAAAAACATTTCATACAAAATAACATATCAGAGACCTTCAATTTCCATATGAATGAAAACATTTCATACAAAATAACGTCTCGGGGCCCCCATATGAATGAAAACATTTCCTACAAAATAACATCTCAGGGACCTGCAAATGAACGGAAACATTTCATGCAAAATAGCATGTCTCAAGTTTGAAATATTTTAAACATAATATTTTCTCTAATTTCGCAGCTAAGCATTCACATGACAAGTGTTTTGTGGTAATTCATAATTGCTTTATTAATGTCAATATCAATATCAGCTCGGTCAGCCGAGTTGGTAAGAGGGAATGCTACGTGTTATGAGCCTCTTTGCTTCCAGAAGTTGGCTCACTGTTTAATTGAGTGAAATTTTTAAATAAAGTTGCGTATTTCGTTATTTGGGAGATGTGATGACGTGACATATCTCAGTCTCTTCCCTTCGTCACAGATGTATGACCCTTCCAATAGGTGTGTGACATCATTTATAGACAGCCCCTCACACTTAATGTACAAATTCAGAAGGGCCCCAATAATGTTTGCGCCTAGAGCCCCGTTTTTTGGAAACGCGTCTCTGTTAAAGCTGTCAGAGGCACAACTTAATTAACAACACCCACAAACTGGAGGGATAAGACAATTAAACATGCATCACCAGAAGAGATTTACCTGGTAACAAGGAATGGGTCCAGGTAAATGCAAACAGCAAATACACTATATGGCACGTAGATTGAGTTGAAGGTAAAATTGGTTTTCCATTAATTATAAAACAATTCGCAACATGTGGCTTAGTAGCTCCTCATACTAAGGCATTTTACAACATCAGTATGACACAGCAGCAAATAACAGCAATATTATTTTCAGTGTATTTAGGTACAACAATAAAATGATTTAAAACAATGGACAGTCAGACCTGCCATATCTATCAGCAAATAGTAATGTACTAGAGCATTCAAGATATCTACTCTGCACTGAATGATGTTAAATGTCATAGTGAACGAGTAAAATATGTCTGTTAGCAAAACTATCAGTGTCTAACTTAGCTACAATCATTTCCAGTTAAAGAATCAGACAAATGGAGAGATTTACAGACCAGGAGGTCAACGAGCATTGGTGACGCATTCGTCATCTCATCAAAGACTTCGTTGCGACGGTTATCGCCCAGACGGAGATGTCGGCTGTTAATCTAGAAAGAAAAAAATTCCCCTTAAGAAATACCTAAGCAATTCAAATCTCACAAGAAAAAGAAACTTAGGTAAGGCAGGACAACCTTGAGTCAAATTTCAAGGGACAACAGTGAGACTGCTTAAGTCAATATTGTCATTTCAGATAACCTAACATCAATCAATCAATCAATCAATCAAAAAGACTTGGTATAGCACCCCTTCAAGATATCTACTTGGAGACACTCCTGGCCCAACCGCGCACTATAAAGGACAGACTTCAGAGAGTGTAAGTGCAGATGAGGAGTTCCTAGGTTTGAGACAGAGGTCTCTGGGAGCCCGATCCAGATGGTCAGTTCCATGACTGAGAAAGCCAGATACTGAATGTTTTAGCATGCAAAACAATGGCAAGTAAAAGCAACATCATAAGCAATATACAGTTATACACCAATCAACAGCATAAGCATTGTACACACAGGTTGTAGGATTTCACAAGCTCTGCCTTTGTAAGCAAAAAAAATATAGCAGCCAAGTCTAGCCAGACACTTGTGAGCATGGTTGACTTGAGCACAAGCTGAACTGCCTTGTGAGCAGATATGACAATTTAAGCTAATTGCCAGCATCCAAACCCATCTGCTGATGGCTTTTCCTTATACTAACTGCTGTCTAGAAATTGCTGGGTATTAGATAATGCATTCAAGAGCAGATACCCAGTACCAGCACATGTGCACTTGTAATTTGAAGCTGACATTGAGTCCTTTTCTAATGCCCACAGCATTAACCGATGGCATAACCTCAACAGCTTTACTGCTTCAATGATGCTCTGCTTCAGCCTTATATTTTTAGTACAACCCCCAGACTCACACCAGCAATATTCGTCCATGAAATACAAGCACCATGTGCCAACTATACAAAATCAAGCAGTTCACAAGTAAGCAAAACCATGTACAACAGAAGATGCATGCAGAATACACACCTCCTCTGGTAAAACTGACAGAAATTCCAACAGGAACGCCCAGTGTGTTCGACTGGTGCCGAATCTGAAATAGAAGATTGCAGTCTCAACAATCCATGTTCTGTACCATACAAAATTAGTCTGTGCAGTCTCCAAGTTCAAACCAAAATTCAACACAGAATACAACAACAACAACAACATATGATGCATTCTTAGTACATCATCACCATCTGAATGCAAAATGATCACAATATACACTACGATGTGTGCATAATTAAAAATAAAAGAAATATAGGCAGATGACTGTGATGTTTTAATATAAAAAGAGTTAAATGTCGAAAATTTCAGAAATCACAACTATTTGAATGATATAATAATTATTACTCCTGCATGAGGTCGGTGATTGCACACTTCCAACTTGCCATCTGGACGACAAGATCAGCCAACGACAGACATAGCTGCAAAATAGACGCAACAACCAATGACTAACCGTCTCACTTACACATCCACACATATATTACAAATACTGGAGCCAAAGACCAGAAAACAAGATACATGTACCTGGAATTCATATATCATCTGGCATCTTCTTCCACATATCACCTGTCATCTTCTTCTACATATCATCTGTCATCTTCTTCCACATATCACCTGTCATCTTCTTCTACATATCACCTGTCATCTTCTTCTACATATCATCTGTCATCTTCTTCCACATATCACCTGTCATCTTCTTCTACATATCACCTGTCATCTTCTTCTACATATCACCTGTCATCTTCTTCCACATATCACCTGTCATCTTCTTCTACATATCATCTGTCATCTTCTTCCACATATCACCTGTCATCTTCTTCCACATATCACCTGTCATCTTCTTCTACATATCATCTGTCATCTTCTTCCACATATCACCTGTCATCTTCTTCTACATATCACCTGTCATCTTCTTCTACATATCATCTGTCATCTTCTTCCACATATCACCTGTCCTCTTCTTCCACCGGCACCGGACTTCTACGGTCCAGCACAGAAGCATTGCTATGGTTGGTCTATCCTCCTGGAATAAGCTGCTTAACTGCAATGAACATGAAGCTCTCAGCTTCTCTCTCTCTGCCTGTTTTCTGCAAACACTTGAAGACCATATTGTTTGATCGTTTTATTGTGTTAGGCCTCTGGTGAGTCTCTCTTGAAGTGGCACTACATAAACTTACAATCATCATTACCATGTGCTTGTCACCAGTACATTGGAAACAAAACCCACTGCAGGAAACAAATCATGGTAACAAATAAATGTTAAGCACATTTTAAACTAATATTAATTAATAACATTTGTAAGGATTCAATTGTCTTTGTATTGCCAATAGCTATTCTATGGAAATATGAGAGGTAGCCACAGTGCATAATGATGAACTATGTCAATGCAAAATCTCCTCATGCGCAGTTTCAGCAGATATATACATATTTAAACACAAATGACTGTTCATCAGACCTGTGTGACTATCGTGTTCTTGGTCTCGTCGTTGATTTTCGTGCAGTGCTTCAACAGCGAATCTCTCAGTGACTAAATAAATAACAATACCAGAAGCCAGTAAGTAATACTAATTTCATTGTTAAAATCCTTTGTACCTTGCATCAGGTCTACCTTGGCTCAATGCCAGGCATTTGCTGTGACAAGTCCCTTCCTTTGGAATGGCTACCCCTCTGCAATGAGCTATACCTATGTCTTCTGGGATTGCGCCCACATCCTCCGGCTCTCTCAAGGCATTTCTTTAGCCTTCTCTGCTGAAAGCGCATCTGAAGTCTGTACTGCAAGATGCGCTCTATAAATGTTTAGATACGATATGATTCACAACAATATTCAGAGCCTTTCACAGACACATCAATTATTTCAGGTTTATTTCAGCATCAAAAACTGTAATAAAATTGTGAATCCAAAATATTTCTGAATTCAACAGACAAACCCATTAGCATAGAAGTGCATTTAAATGCACCTCCTGAAAAAGACTCAAAAATCATTATAAAATCTGATACAAAATGCCTCAGATACTTGGAACTTACAACCCAACAGCTCAGCCTGTCAAAAACAGTCATCTTAAGGAGCACTTTTATTAGGTTTCCCAAGTACATCGTATAAATGTAACCAGTGTCATTATGCATAAACATCAGAGAACAAACAGAGTCCCAAATCAGTTCTGCCACCAATGGGCCCTCCCTATGAAATGCCATTTCCTCGACTCTAAATGTCACTATTCTTTCAGGTCTCTTCCTACATCTATCTCCCCTCCACTACAAACTTTTATCTACTGATGGGGCTCTCACATTAGGAGTGCCACTGCATGCTCACTGTTGTGAATTGTGCTATATAAATCAATAAACACAATTCAATAATTATAAATAGAACATGAGATGAGCTCACCTGATGTGATTCTAGTGGCAACTCATGGAAAGCAAACTGTATCTGTGTCAAAACATTTATTGTTAGGATGTTATATACTTTAAAAGTTATGTGCTTACTAGTTTGATAAGCAATTGGTTAATAAAGTACATGTATGTATTTGCTTACATAAAGTTACTTAAATATAAAGAGCCATAGTTTGATCAATAATCATTACACAGTTAACTTGATTTCAAACTGCCGAAAAGTTTTATTAGGTATGCTTGTGCAATCAAGTACAAGCTACATGAATATAAAACCGGTACCCACTGATTTTGATTAGAACTTTTACCAGCAATTCAATTCTAGATTCAATTGAAAATTTCTGATTCACAGGTCCCTGTCATTATCTAAGTAATGGTATGCATCAAGACAATCAATATACAGTACCTCTGATATACATCTCAACACATGACTATCTAACTGATCTAAACAAGTGCATGTTGTTAAGTTAGTTTGAATATATATGCTAAACACAGTCAAATGCATCTTTAACAAAAATTTATAAGTAAAGCAAGTTTCTATAAAAAGTTCTGTAGCTACAACGGTTATTAACACATACACTCATGCAACAGTCACAAAATGAGACAGAACAACGCTTCAGTGATTGCCAAATCATTGGAACAGCGACTTCCCCGTTTCTAACGTCAGTGGTGAAAAATGTGACTGATCACAGCAATAAAATAAGCTCATATAGCTAAAGATTTCCAGTTCCAAACACACTGTAAACTCAAATCAAAGCTTTAATCTGTCAAGATGACCAGCATACAAGATGTCTGAGCAATGCCTAAGAAGAAAAGGTACCTTAGTTCTGATGGTTTGAGCCCCAAAGTAGCAAGATTCTTCATCTTTGTTCATCTGTATCAGCTGGTCTGCGATCTGCCAAGCGTACACCTGCACAGAAAGAAGCAAAAAGTCACCCACAAACATCACTGCAAAGATGGGAATCTTATCAAAACTAAAAAACATTAAAAAAAGTAATTATTCGCTACAAGTTGTTTTGACAATAATACAAATTAGTATTGTATGGGACATCCAAAACAATTTCTTTCTGGTATTCATGTCCTGAAAGTATCCAAATGAAAGTGCCATGTTTAATTTTATGTAATACAGTTGCGATGATAATCTTCTAGCAAAATATTTCACAAACCATCGTCAAGCACCAATTGGCTTACTAATAGTTTCGGGGATTACAACTTACGCAAAATATTTTTATCTTTTGGTCTGCTGCCATTAGTCAGAACAAAATACATCCGGCGCATGACTGACACAAAGGAGTAAGTAAGCTTTGTACATGTCTAAAAACAACACTAACCCTAGCACTATCCTTAAACTTCCCTCACAACGCTTAAACTGACCCTAATCGACCCTCACAACGCATAACTATAAGAAATTACAGGTTTTTTAGAGTGTGCATGACATGCCACTCCTAAAATGTGCGTAAGTAGGCGTCCCCGAAACTATAAATAAGCCCACCAATTTTGTAATCTGTCCATTTAGGATAAACATAAATACATTAGCATTCGAAACAAATTTTAAATATTAAGTAATGACAGCAGTATCTGAAAACAAGGCAGAATCATTACAACTTAAAGAAATACATACATTTGTTTTGGAGCAGCACTATCCATCGACAATCTGTGATGAATAATACAGTTACAATACTGCATCGTCAGCTGATCTAATCAGTAAATCAAATCTATTGAGGAATCAGAGGTAGTGAGATCACACAGAGAATGAAAACATAGACAAAATTCTACTCCAAAAACAAACAAAGTGACATGAACAATTTGAGGGATTTAGCATGATCGTGTTTTTCAATTACGAAATTGCACGGCACACAATGCACAGTAACCCACCGATTTCTGCATTTCCCCGAGCCATTGCGAGGCCTTTTCATGGCTGCCCGAGTCACCACCAGTCGACTTGTACAGAGCTTGAAGGGCTTGTAGGACCGTATCTATCGAAGGTGCCGAATCCATTGTCAATTAATGACGCGACAGATGTTAATCTGTATAAAATAAGCTAGCCAGGCAACAAAAAAGTAAAGATGGTAATCGTGAAATTTAAAAGATCTCGCTAAAAACTTAAAACAAACGTGATCGTTTAACCGACCGATAGAAGCGCCACCTATTTGACAATACACGCAGCTCCGCAGTAAATAGAGTTTAATTCTTTAGCGCTTTAATTTACCATTTGAAAGTAAAGATTAGATTCATTAAAACTTTAGTGGTGAGGTGGGGCATGATATGCCCCATCAGTGGCAGCGCTACACCTGGGCAAATACCTGGTAAAATTACTTCTGCCTGCCACTTGCCACTAGTCGCCACACTCCAATACTCTTGTTGCACGCGGCATGGGACCTACTGCACACAAGCCAGTGCTTTAATTACAATTATTATTACATGGACTGTCCTTCGTCGATCTAATTCTTCCTAATAAACAATTCGCTATCTTCACGTCGCACTCATAACCTACCACTCTTTGATTGGGCTCTCCATGATGGCATCAATCCAGTACCATCTGTTCCATAGATGTAAAAAACCAAGAAAACAAAATAAAAAAACTGAAAAAACGCCGTTTTATTCAAAGAAATAAAAACTAAAAAACGAGGAAAAACGGAAAGGTAAAATAATTTGACTTTGTTATCTCTTGTAGGCCTACTGCATTTTCAAATTAATAACGTTGCTAATTGGCAAATAGCACAACCTTAGCAAGCACTAAATAACAGTAGGCCTAATCGACGACAATATTTTCAGTTTTTTATCAGCTTGGTTTAGGCCTAAAAATACTAAAAATATGATATCTGTTCAAATTTAATAGCCGCTAAGACAAGTGCAGGAGTGGTATTCAAGTTGTCCATCTGCACAGTGCACAAAATAGACCGCGCCAGACAACTACGTACTTCTACAGCTAAGCGGATAACAGGACAATTATTATTACATGGACTGTCCTTCGTCGATCTAATTCTTCCTAATAAACAATTCGCTATCTTCACGTCGCACTCATAACCTACCACTCTTTGATTGGGCTCTCCATGCTGGCATCAATCCAGTACCATCTGTGCCAGACAACTACGTACTTCTACAGCTAAGCGGATAACAGGACGCGTCCTTTCGGGTGCCAGCCGGAAGGCGGAAGGAGGGAGAGAGAGCGGCTCCTCTAGAGGAGTGAGGGGGAGACTTTTCCAGATGGCGAGGCCTTCGTCGACAAAGTTCCTAGAGCTGGATCATGGAAACGTTTACGGTTTACTTGGCAGTCTGCCTGCACGCAGCTACCAGATTGATTAAACATGTGTAGAGGCCATTTCGATAAAATACATTTAACAAAATAACTTTAAAAAAGGAACATTATAAATAAAGTTGCACAGAAAAAAACGAGTAAAAACGATATTATTTAAAACAGTAAAACGAAATTTTTTCAATTTTACATCTATGATCGATCTGCTTAATCAGATCGCACATTCAGTTGTCTCAAATTAAAGGAAGACACGCATGAGAACAACAATGCTTGATGTGTTCAATGTGCTAGATCAGAACAATGTTCTGAGCTAGCAGTTTTGTCTATGCACCTTGACAGAGCCCGTTCATAGGATTTTGACAAAAGTTTTGACAAATTTGTAGCTGTGTATCCCCATGAACATTGTACAAGGGATAATGAGGGAAAAACTGAACCTCTATACGGACACAACGACTGGCGAAGCACGTGATGTTTGGGAGGATGGACGAACGAAACGGAAAGGTGAGAGTAATGTGATCGTAATCGTAATCTCCAAATTTCTAAAGCACCACTTGAAAGCCAAGCGCAGGGCACCAGTTTATTCACGAGCGCTGCGTCAATGAGGTAATTGAGGAGCAGAGTATTGAGGTAAGGGGTAAGGAGTATTGAAAAGTAGGGAGGATGAGAGTATTGAAGGTGAGGGAGTATTTTCAATGGAACATATCGTCTTCTTTGTCCCCTCGTTCGTCTTCTAAGATCCAAATTTATTCAAGTATAGGCCAGTATGCAAATTAATTAGCGGATGATCAGAAGTTATTAGGCCTACAGGATAAAATTTCACTGTAGGGCCTACGGCAGACATGCAAGACAGTTGCTCAATGTGGTTAACCTACACTCTCCATGGACGTCGTTAAAATTAACCGTCTAGTTCTTCTTATAGCTAATTAAGTCCTTTCAATGCATCGATGGCTAGCCTATATCTGACCAAATCACGTACGCTCGTTTACTCCATTTTCGTCGACCCTGAATCCACACAGCTGAAGCAACTCGAGATATTTCGCATCATCCTATTACTTCAATTCACATTAAATCACTCCACTGGTTAAATACCCATGAGCAAATCCACGTAAGACTTCAATCGCTACAGGCCTATCTGCTGTATGCTCCCAGTCCAAATATCTGGCGAACTCTTCACCATCCAACCAATCCGGCGCTCTGCCTGATCATCCTCCTGTTTCCGTCTTATTAACCGCCACCACGGTCACTAATCCCCTGAAGTCCTCCAACCGAGCCATGTCCAACACAACACCATCACGTCTCTGGAACGATCTGTCTCCTGAATTCAACACCTGTCCGGTTCCTCCACTGTCAGCGCCAATAAGCAACAGACACCTGTCTCAGACTCCAACCTGTCTGGTTTTCCAGTCGAAACTAGAGTCTCGATCAGCTCCTCAAAAAATCCTACCTTGATTCACCAGAACATATCAGCCTTCCTCTTGTCCACCTAAATGAGACCCATAAAAATTGATGAATATATACTACATGGGCCTTCTCTTGATCTGATTCTAGAGAACCTCATTCGGACTTCCCTCCAACAACCCCTAGCTATGACTTAATTCAGCGCTCGTTAATGAGCTGGTGCCCTACGCTTGTCTTTGAATGGCGATTTGGAAGCTTGGAGATTACGATTACAATTATTAACCAGCCCCGCCGCCTAGCGAAATGAAGGGCTAGCTGATAGAAGGACTAGCTAGTCTCCATTGGTGGCATGGTTAGAGCGGTCAGCCCATAACAATCAGTGAATGGGGTTCGACCCTCGTCCGATGAGTCACTGTGTAGGGACATTGAGCAAGTAATTCGCACACAATTGCTCCGCATGACAACTGCAATTCCGCCTTCGAGGCGTGTGCACTTCTGAGCAAGAAATTGTAAGAAGGGCGATATGAAACAACAGTTGTGTAAGAACTCTGAGGGTTCTACTTAAAACTATCTACTATATATTAGAAGATTAGAGTTCGATTATGTTAGGAGAACCTAGCTACACAGGAAGAGACAGTTCGGATACAGACTATCTTTATTAAACACAGACTAGTTATGGTAATAATATATATAATGATTGCGACTAATACATAACTGTTACATATACTTACTAATAAGAGTATGGGTGAGATGATAATGTCCAAGCCCTATGATGATACGAGTTGACTAGCCTGACAAAGATAACTAGAGTTCTTCGGAAGTCAGACTGCCTCGTTCCTTACTTATAAAGTTGTTTAACGACAGTGTATAGCAACAATGTCTTTTACCGTCTTTTAGTAGTTGTTTTTGTTTGTAGTTGTGGCTTTTCTCAGTTTCGTTGTTGTTCTCGTTCTTTCTCCTTCTTGTTCTTGGTTTTTTGTTTCGTTTTGTCTGCTGTCAGTTGGCTGATGTTATTGAAGGCTGGTCGCTAGAATTGCTTTTTGAATAAATGTCATTTTGTTTTTTGTCTAATTTTCTAAAGATTTTCTGTTGCTCTGTTCACTTTCACGTTGTTTCTTTTCTCTTTTTGGTCTTTTTGTTGTTGATTTTTCTCCTGTTTCTCTTTTTCGTCGATTCTCCTCTCTTCTCTGCTTGTTGCTGATTGAATGATTTGACTTCCGGTCGGCTTTCCCTCGGTTGAAGGATCGCCTTCCGTCCGCCATGTTTCCCATTTCATTCTCACTGCTTCAAGTATTCTTTTGTTGATTCGGAAGGTTTGATCAGCTTCGCCTTCGTCGGGGCACCACTCCCCTCTTCCGGTTGGCTGGTCTCCTCTTCCTCCTCCGTCGTCCATTTGTCGGGCGAGAGTTGACCGGCGCTGCTTCGACGGTGGGAGGATGCCGTCATCTGTTTGGTCGGTCGCTTCTCCTCGACATTCTGCTTCTCCCTTCTGTTTTTTCGTTGACTTCTGGTCGTCTTTCCCTCGGTTGAAGGATCGCCTTCCTTCCGCCGTATTTCTTTTTTGTACTCACTGCTTCAAGTAGTCGATTGTTGAATCGGAAGGTTTGATCAGCGTCGCCTTCGTTGGGTCGTCAAGCCCCGACTTCCGGTGGGCTGGTCTCTTCTTCCTCCTCCGTCGTCCATTCGTCGAGCGAGAGTTGACCGTCGGTGCCTCGACGGTGGGTTCAGGCCGTCATCCCTTGGTCGGTCGTCTCTCCTCGATTTCCTGCCTCGTTCCTAATAGTGTTTCAGCTTATAAGTCCTCAGCCAAAGAGGAAACTGGCCTATCCTAGAACAGACTACTTTGATTGGTCAGTTACTGGCCACTCAAGGTGTACCTAGCAATGAGGGTTGACTGTAAATGCTACACTAGAGCCTACGCGAGTGACTGATAGAACCTAATACTGTCTGTATTAACGAATGTTCAGCAAATCTGAATGTATAATAATGATTTGTACATATATTATTCATGCTTATCTATTGTAACGTAATGTTCAGAATAATCACGGTTACAGTTGTATTGTATTATTGAAGTCTCGGCCGAAATTGATCTTGCTACCTAGGCCTACTGCTTTTCAAGAAAGTATGTTTTCCGTTACTTTATGGTTCCTTGAATTCAGCATGCAACAAAATAGTTGGTGTCGCAATCAACTTGCATATCGTAATTAGATAAGCCCAATTTTAGTTTCAGTATAACTTTTGAAAGGAGGCGGACGATTTAGGAAAGCTGTCTAATTCACTGTTTACATATGTATACAGAGTTTCTTGACGCTGTCGTTAATTCTACACGTAGGTCCACCTTTCAAATTAGACAGGCAACACCAGAAGTTAGCCTAGAATGCAAGTAATAGTGTTTTCAAGCGTGGAGGCCAACTCATGGCTAAGTACCTAAGTCTCAGCTTGTTTACTGTGTATATAAATTCAATAAATATAAGCCAATAAGCCACCCACCAAAGTAACTGGAGTCCAAATAGGACTCATATTCGTAAGTGGACTAACATAAAGCTCGTTGGTCCCATCTACATAATAACCACGGACAAGCCATAGCAGCCTGTAGTAGGGTGCAAACGAATTCGCTCCAGTTCAGGTTTTTAGTGTAGATGCATGGATGAATCGGTACCAGCATTAAAACAAATGGACACCAACAGTAGGCCTAATGGTAATCGTGAACTCGACATTTCTATAAAACCAAAGTCGTGGGAACCAGCTAATTCATGGGCTCATTCACAGGCGCGCAAGTGCCACCGCCTATCCTGTCTTTTGAAAGACATCGACATAGGTAGGTCTATATTGTAGGGCTATGTACATCATACATGCATTGCATTAAATTAAATTCATTTATTGTTCCAAATTAATCGACTTAACAATGATAACATAGCATGCAGAATTATTTCAACAACACAAGGGTGCAGCATATATACATATATATATATATATGTATATATATATGTATGGATTCAGCTATATATATGTGGATTCAGCTAGTTTATGGTCCCGAGTTCTAGCGAATCAAACATAAAACTATGCTAAATTTAAAATGTATATTTAAGCACAAGTATTTACAGTTAACAAAAGATAAATCATAATACCGTACAAAACCGAAGGTCACTTTCTCCACATCAAAGACAAGTCAACCGAACCAGCAGACTCGTGGCTTTAGCAAATACATCACGAACGCTCGAAAACAAAAGTGAAGGTTTCACCTGGGTCTCAAGATACCCACCACAACAACAAACCTTAACACTCAAACCGTAAAACTCAAACGACAGACCTGGCCTCTGCACAACGGGTGCTCTCTCTAAGAAATGGACCATTCTGCAAACACCCATTGTCCTAACCTTCTTATATACCTTCTGACCTTCCTTTAGCTAGAAGTACCTAACCGTTAACTATCTGCCTAGACTCCTACTACCATGGAAGCTCAGTTGTACTATGCGAGTATACAACATATCCCCCTCTACTGCGAGAGGAAATATATAATTTCCGACGAACACAAAAAATCACGTACCTATTCATAACAAGACATTCAACTCATAGTCAACGAAATACATAAAAGAAGCACAATCTTAACTATGCCCACTGCAGTTGCACATATTCATCAATATTATCACATATTAACAACCGCTATTATAATTAATGAACACAATATGAACAACCCATATTGCATAACAATTAATCGAACCATATTCATAACGCAGCTTCGCCCTGACTAACATCAAACTGCCCTAACTCACGACTCGCATCATCTAACAGAATTTCTCTATCATAGTTGCGCCCTCACTAACACAAGACCATTCCTAACTTCATTTGTCGAGTATCGCAAGAAAATTTCATAAACTCATTCTCAACCCGAATCGGTCAATATCACCTCAACTTAACTGGGACGACTTAACAAATCCGGGAGAAAATTGAAACGTCCCGGACGATGCCGGACTTCAAAGCTGAACTGCTGCAACTCCAGGCTCCATCGTAGCAATTTCTGATTATAATTCGCCATAGAATTAATAAATCGCAGTGGTCAGAATAAACGACGACTTTTGACGACCCAAAGTAGACACTGAACTCGCGTACAGCGAGCATCAGCGCCAAGGCCTCTTTCTCAACCGTTGAGTAGTTGATTTCAGGCGATTTAAGCTTCCTAATCAAAAAACAGACCGGATGCTCGACGTCGTCCACCACCTGAAATAAACACGCTCCAACACAAAAGTGCGAAGCGTTCACAGCCAAACAGAAAGGTTTAGAATAATCAGGAGGCATCAGTATTGGACGAGAAGCTAAACGAGATTTTAAATCCACAAACGCCTTCTGTGCATGGCCAGACCAAAGAAATTTTCTATTCTTTTTCAGTAACTCTGTAAGAGCGCCTGTAGTAACCTGCTGCGCCCAAAAGTGCCTGAACTTGCTTCTTATTCACCGGCGTAGGAAACTCTATTAAAGCTTGCACCTTCTGTGCCCGTGGCTGAACCGACTTCAACCCAATTCTATGCCCCAGAAAGTCTTTCTGAGCATTCGTAAACTCACACTTACGCAAATTCAATGTTAACCCCGCATCTGAGACACGGTCCAACACAGCTTTCAGATGCCCCAAATGATCTAGCCAACCACTACTGAAAATGATGATTTCATCAAGATAAGCATCGCAAAATGCTTCCAAACCCCGAAACAATATCTTAACTAACCGAGAAAAAGTCGCTGGAGCATTTCGAAGCCCAAAACTCATATAGCGCCACTGGTAGTGACCCATTGGCGTTACAAACCCAGTTAGAGGAATTGAATCGGCTTCTAGCTCCACCTGGTAGTAAGCCATTGTCATGTCTAACTTCGTGAGATACTGCCTACCTCCGACTCTATCCACAAATGTTTCCACTCGCGGCATTGGAAATGGATCGGGTACCGTTACCGCATTCAACTTGCGAAAATCAGTACGCAATCGCCAAGAACCATCTGGCTTTGGAACGAGCACAACCGGTGCCGACCAAGGACTGTGACTCTCCTCAATGAATCCTGATTTCAACAATTGATCAATTTCAATGTTAACCGCCTTCATGCGATCCGGGTGCAACCGATACGGCGACTGTCTCACCGGCTTCGCATCAGCATTCAACACTACGCGATGTTGTACAATTGTCGTTCTACCAGGCACATCACTGAAGACTCGTCGGAATTCGCACAACAGATCTCGCAACTGTCTTGCTTTATCCACATCCAAATGCTCCATGATAACCTGTTGGACCCAAACATCATCGTTCACATAATCATTAACATGATTACTTACAACCACACCCACTGGCTGCACATAATCAACATCATCATCCCGCACAACATACCTACGCATCAAATTCACATGTACCACTCTTTCTAACTTCCTTCTGTCAGGAATGGCAACAAGGTAATCAACCTCGCCAAGTCTTCTCATAACCACATAAGGCCCCACGAATTTTGCTTCCAGAGGTTTTCCGATCAAAGGCAAGAGCAACAATACCTTATCGCCTTCCCGAAACACCACAGATTTTGCATGTTTATCATACCACTTCTTGGATTCAGATTTAGCAAAAACAGCATTATCCTTTACCATGTCAAAATATGTCCTAATCCGATTTCTGAGATCCAATACAAAATCAATCAGATTACCTTGCCGTACATCAAGATTAACATCATCTTTAAGCCAAGATCTCTTAATTAATTTCAACGGACCTTTAACATCCCTGCCAAACAACAGATCAAAAGCCGAAAATCCTAAACCCTGAACTGAAACCTCTCTATAAGCAAATTATCCCAACTTCCGGGATATTGGTCAACCAGCGCCTTGATCATATCCTTGATCGTCCGATTAAATCTCTTAACCGATCCACACGTCTGGGAATGATAAGGACTGGACTTTATCTGTATCACGTGACATTCCTGTAAAAAGAATTGAAATAAGTGAGACATAAATTCACTTCCACAATCAGATAATATCTCGTCAGGGAAATCAATCATCGTAAAGACTGAAATCAACGCCTTAGCCACTTCCTGCGATGTATGCGTTTTCATAGGAAATGCCAAGGGATAGTGTGTACCCATATCCATTACTGTAAGAATAAACCTATTCCGAGTTTGATCACAGATTGACAATGGTCCAACGACATCTATACAAATTCGTGCAAGAGCTTTCGTAATCACTGGCACACTTACTAACGGAGCTCGTACTTTCTTAGCTCCCTTCCCCAATCGCTGACAAATATCACACGAGCGACAATCATTTCTATTGTCACTGTAAATTAAAGGCCAGTAGAAATGATGTAAAAGCCTGTCCGTTGTCTTGTTTGTCCCTAAGTGTCCAGCGCAAGGGATATCATGTGCAACCATTAACAATTTCCTACGTAAACATTTAGGTACCACCACCTGAGTCCATTCCAACCCTTCGGGTGTAACTCTATCACGCCATCTCCGAACTAAAACCTCATTTTTTAGTTCAAAGAAATTCCTGTCACCTTTCTTTGGTCCAATAGTCGCTAATACAAACGAGTCTTTTAAAGAATCATCTTGCTGTTGCATCTTGATTAATTCCGGGCGCGATACAAAATATCCTACATCAGACAAAATTTCACCATGTGACGCAAACAATGCATTTAAATCACTATCTTGCTTCTGAATTATCCGCTGTACTCATCAAGTTTGCTGCAGGCAAATTGGTTGTCAAATTATTCTCCGCTACCTGCGCCCTCGTAACCACTCTCACTTCTACGGCCTCTGTCGCAACTAAATCGTTACCCCAGAGAAATTGCACACCTTCAGGTAAAGTCCGAATGAGTCCAACTAACACTTAACCCGTTACTAGCTCAGATTTGATATCAATTTCAACCAAGGGTATTTTTTATCGTATCTCCACTAATTTCTTGAATGAGCCGCTCTTCTCCTGTTTCGACATATTCATTGCGATGCAAACCCTGAATGGAAATCAGGGACTGTAAAGACCCCAAATCTCTAAGACAAACCATTGACCGCAGCACACCATCAGAATTCACAATTGCGGCATCCATACAAAAAGGCCTATACCTTTCATGCACCCTCGACGAAATCGCAGTCTGGGTCATCCCAGAGCCTAGCGTTTGTACTAACTGTACGTTCCGAGGCCCATCACAAACACTATCATCTTCCATCCCTGTTCGCCTAGACTCATTATTATATCTGTTCCAACAATTAGCTAAGATATGATCACTACGGCCACAGCCCACACACGAAATGGGTGTTAAAAAATTATATCCCCAATCAGATTTTTTCCAAAACTTTGGGAATGTTTTCTTAGAATTTACCTGTTGGTTACTTTCAGGCCTAGAACCTCCTGTCTCCACCTTTGAACCTCCAAACCCGTCTGCCTTAAAAGGTTTTAAAAGTACATCATACTCATCCGCCCATTTAGCTGCCTCTGACAAAGAACTCTGTTTCTTATCAATAAGCCATCGATGAATCGCAACAGGCAAACATTTAACAAATTGTTCTAATTTTATGACCTCCTTAAATTTTTCAAAATCTTTTACAGCGTCTTCTCCCTCCAACCAACTTTGAAATGGCAACGTTAAGCGGAACGAAAAATTTGAATAAGTTTCTAAAATCTCCTTTTCCAATGTCCGAAGATATTCTGGACCTCTCAGAGTCACCTGCCTCATCGAATTCTCCCTGTGCCCTTCCTCCATGCTCTATTCTTCGCATTACTTGCTCATGCTTTAACCTGCGTTCGCTCTCGTCTGAATCCAGCTGCAGTCGCAGTGTACGTTCGTCTAGTTCCGCTTGCACTCTTGCCTTCCTTTCATCCTGCTCAGCTAATTCCCTACGTATCTGTGCCTCACTCTCAATTCTACGCACCTCCCTTTCTGCTTTACGCAACTCAACCTCCGCCAACTTTCTTCAACTGCGCCTCACTCTCCAATTTCAATTTAGCCAATTCAAATTGTCTCTCACTGTCTTTCTCCTCCTTCTGCAACTTAATGGCCTCAGTTTTATTTGTTTCTCGCCACTTCTCTGTCGTCTCAATTTTTCCTTCGGTTGGCTGATTAGGCCACACAAACTGAATTAATGCCTTTTGCATTTGCACTTTGCCTAGTCCTTTCGTTTCCTGACCAAACCCGTCTAATTCTTCTCTTAATTCCTCTGCCGTCATTACCAGAACGTCGCCCAACTCTAGAGATTTAGAAGCCACAGGCATTTTAAAACCTTTGGGAAATTTACGTAGCCTCGAAATAACGTTTTATCTTATAACCAAAATTTATATCGCTCTACGTTTTATTCAATTGCAAATTTTGCATAGGCCTATATTATAGCAAAAATATGACTTGAAAACACGGTAAGGGCCCCCATATGTTGGATTCAGCTAGTTTATGGTCCGAGTTCTAGCGAATCAAACATAAAACTATGCTAAATTTAAAATGTATATTTAAGCACAAGTATTTACAGTTAATAACAAAAGAAAAATCATAATACCGTACAAAACCGAAGGTCACTTTCTCCACAACGAAGACAGGTCAACCGAACCAGCAGACTCGTGGCTTTAGCAAATACATCACGAACGCTCGAAAACAAAAGTGAAGATTTCACCTGGGTCTCAAGATACCTACCACAACACCAAACCTTAACACTCAAACCTTAAAACTCAAACGACAGACCTGGCCTCTGCACAACGGGTGCTCTCTCTAAGAAATGGACCATTCTGCAAACACACCTTGTCCTAACCTTCTTATATACCTTCTGACCTTCCTTCAGCCAGAAGTACCTAACCGTACCTATCTGCCTAGACTCCTACTACCATGGAAGCTCAGTTGTACTATGCGAGTATACAACAATATATATATATATATATATATATATATAAGCAGCATCTGTCGAGAATATGGTAACGATCTGTGGAAGCAAAAACGTATGCCTGCACATGTATGCAATATCGATTGGCCTAACATAGTTTAAAGCTACTAATTTGTTTTAATTTTTGGCGATTTTCTAACATATAAGGCCATGCGACAGTCTGTTAAGCCTATCTGTCAACTGAACGAACACGCTGTTGACTGAACACGTCCGAAATAGAGTTCGATCGCTTTAAGAAAATATCAGTTCTTATGTGAAAAGCCAATTCATTGGATTTTACTGTGCTTAACCATAAGTTCTGTTATTCCTGTGAATGATATCTTCACACTATGTTTATAGATGTTTATATGGCAATCCCAGCAGGCGGAAATAAGCGTGCGTTTAGGTCTAATAACTAAAGTGTCGGCGATCACCATATTTGCTTTTAAGGGCACAGCAGAGCCACCCAAATGTTAGTATGCAGGTGTGAAGCTTACAACGGTATAAATGCCGCGATGTCTCCTAAGCTTCTATACGTCACACCTTTACAAGTTGTGTCACAGATCTCGCCAGTATATACACAGAGTCCATATTGGACCCATATTCCATACGGAATGTATATACAGCACCCATGGGTGCCATCTATTGTGCCTCTTTCATGGGCGGGACGGAAAAGATCAGTTTCATATCGCTGACATTCGATATAATAACCACAGTTACTGCCATTTGCATTCGCATCATCTGAGGGCTGAAGCAGATTTGGCACATTAGTTATAAAACCACGGCCTCACCTAGAATGGAACACTCGCGATTTGGTACACCTACTTGGAAACAATATCAGAGACAAAGAAGCGCGCTCTCTATGAATTAAAAAAAATTAATCCCGGGCGAAGCTTGACTGTAGGTATAAGGCTAGT
The DNA here is from genome assembly GCA_959347315.1 of Bimastos eiseni. NCBI lineage: Eukaryota > Metazoa > Annelida > Clitellata > Crassiclitellata > Lumbricidae > Bimastos > Bimastos eiseni. Next base: position 11,708,084 of record OY365813.1, on the reverse strand, counting down.
ATAGGGGGCCATCATATAAGATAATTCGGCGATACCCAAGTTAAATTGTCTGATCGGAATAGTCTCTCTGGAGTAATGCGATATAGAGTGAACGGGTTCATAAGTTCACAAACGAAAATTTACTGGAAACTCATGTCTCCGCTCATTTCCTCAATTTCCTCAACGTTGACATCTTCTACTTGGATTGGCTCCTGGTCTTCAGCCGGCTGGCTGACAAACACCCTATACAAGTATAGAAACAAATGACAAAATCTCAACCATCAGTTCCACAAAGAAAGCCTCATTCGCCCTGCAGTCAGAAATTCTACGATAAATCTTTCCACTAGGACCTATAATTGATCTACGCTATCTATGTAGGCCATCTATAGAAGCGTTACAACATACGCAGCCAGAATTTTGTCATTGGATATTAAATGGGGCCCATATGGACGATATACGGGTCCCATAGGAGAAAATATGGGTCCCTTACAAACCACACGTGAACATGCTGGCAAGGAATTACTGCTTCCATCCATCTCTCATGCAGCCTAATTGAATTCGTGATTCGAAGGTTTTGAAGCGCTACCTTAGGGAGTCAATAATGGAAGACACGCATTCGCATCTTCCACTTCGATTGGGTCGTAGGCCCCCTATAGATCCACTAGGCGGAAGTTGCGTCTTTAGATACAGTTAAAGAAAAGAATCTGGCTGTGAGGATGTAAAGCACAGTCAGTCGTCTTTCGTTCGGGAGCGAGATCGTCATCGTTGTTCCGTCACAACGCTAGCGTCGTCGCTCGGACATAGGTCTACATGCATATCAAGACGACTATCAATTATGATGCATTTTTAAGTTACACCATAGAGGCGCTCGTTATCTACAATGTAGTATCTTAGGCTTTGTACTACGAAAATAAATTGCAAATCCTTTCTAAGCGATTACCAACCATTGCATTCGTCCACCTGCTTCTGCTCCATTTTCCTCCTGGAATAATTCTTCAATTGATCCATCGTAGCTGGTCATCGATGTTGCTACCAGGGTCCTCTCTTTAGCTTCGTGCTCCCGCTGTCTTGAATCTCTCATTCGAATAATGACAGACAGCACAGATTCATTGGTCTCGTTTCTAATTCAATAAATATCAAATATATAGTTGTAACGGTTTAGGGGTACGCTTACTTAGTGTCGGCCTGCTGTAGTGTCTGCCTGTTGTGTACACCTGTCTACTGTGTTCTTTCTACTGTGGTATCTACCTGCTGTATACGCTTATCTACTATCTACTGTAATCCATCTACTATCTGCCGTAGATATCTACTATCTACTGTATCCTATCTACTGTAGTCGTCGTGGATATAGTCGTCTTAGATTTGCGATAGTCGCCGTCAGCCATTGACGTAGCGTTGCAATTACTCGTTAGTTATCGACGTAGGGCGTATTGAGGGGGTGAGGTACGGACTGTTTCCGAATGGGCGCTACAGAAGTATTGTTTTCCGTTGTACATTAAAAGAGGGTTATCGAACAAGCGTGTCTTATTCCAAGCATCATTCAGAAAGGAGCTATTTAAACCTTAAAGGGTTAGTCTTCAGCAAACCACTGAAGCCTTACTCAGCGGACTGCAACTCGAACTACCCCCATATCAGACGGGGCTGCAAGTCGTCATCCTGGTCACTGTCGAATAGGCCCCGTTCCGTTACATAGTTAAACCAGTATTTCGTAGAGAACTGAAAACAACTCTCGTCAACGTTGAGAAATGTTGGTGATAAAAATTAGTCTACATAACATGACTGCATGGAGCTTAGGATTCTATGCTGATGTGTCGAACACTGCCCTTAAACTTACATACTGCACGATTATGTAACGTATACAAATAAAGTACTGCATACATCCATTAGGACGCTTAATACAGTTCATTATAAGCCTAATTATGTACCTCAAATAAACGATGCCCAAGCTACATTTACCTGTTACAAGTTTATCAGAGACAATTGGAAATCTGTTCTATGGTTTTACTAACTGTTGTATTCCTCCTCTTCCTTCTGCTGCATGTTCCTTCTGGAATGATTCCTCTACGGATTCATCACAGCTCATCATGGGTGTTCCTAGCAGGATCCTCTCTTCGGTTTCATCCTCCATCATTCGAATAATAACGAACATCGATCGGGGCTTCGCGCAACACGGGCGTGAATTGTAGATGCTGTCTCCAGCTGTAATAACGTATTCATATGTTTATACGATCACACTTTTATAACTCTGTGCATGTTACGAAAAGTCGTGTTTTGTCTTGTCGAAACGGCTGTTTCATAAGTCACTCTACGGCGCAGACGTCGACTTGATCGCGGCTGAGGGGCTTAGAGCCGGCAGCCACTATCTGCCTGTCGGTAACTAAGAAGCACAGGGGCATCGTCCTTCAAAGCACCGTTCGAGAGACTGCCTCACAAGATCGATCGACGGAGCGTAGTCCTATCCGTGCGCCTGTCATGGCGAAGGAGCATAGCCGACTCTGAATTCTGGCAGGCAACCGCCTGCTGGAGACGAGGGTCGGTGACCAAGCACGGAAGGGCGACAATCCTCCGCCACCGGACGTCCGTGCCTTGCGCATCCGGGTATAGGGCCAGCCGGTGCTAGTCCCAAGCCTGAACAAGGAGGAGGGAGACGCCAATAGCTTACATGCTCCATGCAGTGCGTCGTAAAACAGATAATCAGTGGTACCGTGGTACTGTGACTCATTCCTGCCCAACCTGCACCTCCGTGTCAACCTGTCGATTAAGAGCACACTGACTGAACGCTGTCGGTGGGAAGATGAGACGGCGAGGGAGAGGACTGGCCACTCAACCTCATTTGCTGAGGCTACGAAAATGAAGTCGCTAACATTGGATGCCCATGATTGCCTCAGGGCTAACTTAAGAAACCGTCCCAATCAGTATATAACGCGAACCAGCGCAAACCATACGATTACACAGAAACGGGTCTAACTAGAAAAGGACTAAATTTCGCTTATTTTATCCTAAGGCAGCGTTTCTCTGCTAGTAACAGTTTAATTTCTTTATAGACAATAGGAGTACTTACGCTCACAAAGTTCTCCCAATCACATAAAAAAGCAGACGAACGCTATCGCTATTCATTCTATCATTTCATTCATCTATCAATTCCATCTATTCATTCACGTCCATAGCCTGTCATGATGGCCCATGCTTCATGGGCCATCATGCCTGCCTGCCCGTCCTAACGCCCGCCCGGTGCCTCGCTCGCCAGCCAGCCCGCTCGCTTGCGCGTCCGCCTACATTCCTGTCTGCTGCCTGACTGATTGCGTGCTTGCATATAAAGTCGTTAGGCTATACTGAGTGAACTTGAGCCGTTTAGTATTTAGTCACTGTCGTTTAGTTTTTTTTGCAAACAGGCTCTACATCACGGCGAGGTGGACCTTCCGATGATGCTGGAGTATCGAGAAGCTCAGAATATCTACAGGCAGTGGTTATAACTCAGCCGGGTCTCAGATTCAGAACCTTGGATTTGAGATCCACCCCCTCAACCATAAGACCCAGCACCGATTAGATGAGATTCACCATTTAAAATTTCCTAAATACGTGATTTCTTCAAAAATCAACCATACGCACATTGTTTCACTCATTGTATGCTTATCCGAATATCAAATATCGATACTAGGCCTATCTGCTACATTTTCGCCACTGATTAAGGCTTACTTTTTGGATTTATAAATATGTGGACATCCGGCACCTGTGGATGCGAAAGTTAACCACTGTCTACAGGAAAAACTTCCTTCGCAAATGGCAATCCGAGTGGTCCACCTCCGACACCGGCTAGGACTACCGAGCCCTCGAGCCGAGCGCCAGCCTAACCCGGAAGTACGCCGACCCAAACCGGAAGAAAGAAATCGCCATCACCAGACTTCGGCTGGGCCACTGCATGCCTTCTCAACACCCAGCTGAAATAGTGGAACCTTCATCCGACCTGAAACTGTGACAGGGTGCGGTGACGTCCAGGAAACGGTGCACCGCTTCCAACTGTAGCGGGACAGGACTTTTAGGTCCCGCCCATTAGGTCCTGGACTATTAGGTACCACCGATTAGGTCCCGAGACAGTTAGGTCCCGGGTCAATAAGGTACTGGACGGTTAGGTACAGCAACGAAACAATTAAACTTATTGTTAATAATATTAATACTAGCCAATTAAGTAAACAAAACAAAAACAAGTCAATTAATATCAAAATTGAAAGTTTATTAATAGAGCAAGAAAAAGAAATACTAAACATTTATAAAAAGTGAATTAAAAGCTTGGCATCTGCCCCATTGTCGCTTGATCAATATCCTTAACGATATTGTTGACGATCTGAGAAGGTTTTTCCATTGTGTCTTGTGCTCTTCTCTTCATTGAAGTCTTCACTCTCTCCACCTCCACACCCGCAGCATTGCTTCCATGCGTATGTACGCCGCTTCTGGCGATAATGACGTCGTTAAAATCCGTATGGAGTCTGCTTTTGCATCCGTTGTTTCGATCACGGCATCTCCAGAACTTAACGTTCCCGTTAACATTACATTTGTGGAATGTAAATAGAAAACCTCCATCGTGCAACATTTTTTTACTTCTTTTCGTTTGTATTTCTTGAAAATCGTTTTCCTCCATACTTGGTTTGTTCTTTATACTTTTTTATCATAAAATTTTACTTACATTAACGTTGTTGAAATTTACTTACACTTAACACTATTTTCTTTCACAAATTTATTCCAGAAATCGCTTTACAACTGGTTCTTATATACTACATAATTATTTGAGTTTTGTTTATTCGCCTATATTCTGTTTACAGATGAAACAATTAACAAGACAACGTGAAGAACTAACCATTCGACAGACAATGAACTATCTTTTGCTTTGATCTATACTATGTATAGATCAAAGGTCCCTTTGCAGTTCTATTCAAGATGACAAACAATGTTTACTCGCACCCCTTTCTTAGCCTATTTCCTACATACAGATCAAATAGCTTGTTAAGCTAGTTATTCTCTTCATTACCTTATTGACCCTAGTTAAGCAAATAATTGTTTCGTTGCTGTACCTAACCGTCCAGTACCTTATTGACCCGGGACCTAACTGTCTCTGGACCTAATCGGTGGTACCTAATAGTCCAGGACCTAATGGGCGGGACCTAAAAGTCACGTACCGTACTGTAGTGCTCTGTGCAACTGATTGCTAAGAACCAGTAATTTTATTTTACTTTCGGTCGATTTAAAAAGTCTGTAAGAAGTCACTAGACACAACACGCTTCAGGTAGAAAACGTAATACAGGCCTAGATAATAAGTAGGCCTTTACAGGACTACGTTTTTCGTTTGATCGATACAGGACAACTCTTGTATACGATCGTTATCAAGGAAATCTTAGTCCGTAAAACGATAGCAATAGTTTTATATTAAAACTTGTTTATTAAATTTTACTGTGCTTAATCACAATTCTGTAATTTATTTGGATAATTTCACCACACGATGCTGATTATCACAAACCCAGCAAGCAGAAACTAAATGTCGACGATCAACATACTTTAATGGGCACAATTGCAAAGAGTCATCAAATGTATGTATAAAGAATACCGGTAGTATAAGCTATACATGCCCCAATTGCCCCATGTCTCAAGAATTTCTAAACGTTCCATAAAATATTAGTCTCGGGTTCATGTAAGCATGTCGTGTCAGAGATTTCGACAGTATTTTCACATAGAGCCCATAATTATGGGACCCATCGTAATCGTAATTGTAATCCCTAAAGTTCTAAAGCGCCACTTGAAAGATCCAAGCGCGGGGCATCAGCTTATTCACGAGTGCTGCATCAAATCAGAGGGGTTGTCCAAAGGATAGTCCGTTGGAGGTCAGAATCCGGTTTCCAGAACGTCAGCGGAGGCAGAGTAGAGTAGATGCTAAGAAGGGCGTCGTTTTGGGTTGGATTGAGACATGAAGCATTGTAGTGGAAGATCAAGTAAGGAGTCTGCAGGGTAAGAGTTATTGAAAGGGTGAAAAGCCCGGCGGTGATGAATGGAGGAGCTTG
>OY365813.1:11636138-11701858 GCA_959347315.1 Bimastos eiseni | reverse complement strand
TCAGCAGGTCGTCTGACATACACCCTACAAGTCTATCCAAAAATCTGAAATGTAAATCATCAGTCCCACAAAGAAAACGTCAAACGCCCTGCAGGCACATATAAAATTCTATGACAACTCTATCCACTATAGGCATTATACACAATCTATGTAAGCCATTAGGAGTTACAACATACTCAGCTATAGCATAAGTTTTCATTGACTATTAAATGGGGCCTATGGATGGTTTACGGGGCTCATAATGAACCGTGGGTCTTTCAAAGGTCTTTCCAATTAGTATTCTGGCATGGAATCGTTTCCATTTCCCGCATAATTGAAGTCGTAACTCTAAAGACGCTTAATCATTAACGAAATAAATTTACGAAGAGGATGCAAATCACAGTCGCCGTTCGGTTCAGCAGCGGAGTCGTCATTGTTTGTTCTAGTACAAGGTTGGCGACGTTACTCGGGCATATGCATATTGGTTTCAAGACGATCAATATGAGGCAATTTCAAGTTACACCATATATAGAGGCGCTGTCCACGCAAATATCCTAGGTTTTGCCACACAAAATTTTGAATCCCTCAAAGCATTTACTAACCGTTCCACTTCTCCTCCAGCTGCTTCTGCTCCATGTTCCTCCTGAAAGAATTATTCAAATGAACCATCGTAGCTGGTCGTGGATATTACCACCAGGACCCTCTCTTCAGCCTCCTCTTCCACCTGTCTTGGGTCTCGAATCCGAATAGTGACAGACATCACATCTTCATTCATCTCGTTACTGCCGCAATAAATATTAAATTGTTAAACGAGTATTTCGTAGAAACCCTAAAATGTATCGTCAACGTTGAGAGATGCTCGAGATTAAAATTACATTACATTGCATGAATGCCTTGTCCATACTAAACGCGCCAACCTCTGCTCCTAAACTTCCGTGGTTATGCTCCCTTACGCAATGTATAGACCTACGTACTTATTACTGTATAGGCTACACATATGCATTTGGACTGTTGATACAGTTCACATTAAGTAGACCTATACCTCACAAAAGCGCTACCCAAGTTATCCTGTTACAAGTTTCTCAAAAACAACTATTAATCATTTCTATGGCTTCTACTGACCGTTCCATTCCTTCTTCTACTTCTGTCCTATTTTCCTCCTGGAAGATTTGCTCGACAGATCCATCATGGCTGGTAATGGGTGTTGCTACCAGGATCCTTTCTTCGGCTTCATCCTCCACCTGTCTTGGGACTCTCATTCGAATACGAACGGACATTAAGGGCTTAATGCGACACGGGCGTGAATATTAGAGGCTGCATGTCTCCTCTGTATACATAATAGCGTGTAGGCACATATTTAAAAGTCCACACTTTTATAACTGGATGCAAAGGGTATGCATGTGGTTTGAGATTTCATCACAACCTGCACTCCCGTGTCAACTCGGCAATAAGGAACACACTGACCGCAAGCTGTCGGTGGAAAGATGAGACGGCGAGACAGAGGACTGGACTCCCGCCCTTATATCTTTGTACTAAATTGTATTCTCGTTTAATGAATTAATTTGTTGTCAAAACGCAGACATTTACATTCGAAAGCACATGCACATGATGACAGAATTTAGTTGCAATTATCGAACGCATTGTCTTGTCCCGTACAAAGACTACCTGACTTCCAACTCGCTACTAAATCCACACCAGTCTGGTTTTACCAAGCGGCCCTCAACTGAAACCCTCCTCACTTCTCTCTACGAGAAACTTGTTTCTGCCATTTCTCATCAAAAAATCTCCTTCCTCTCTTTGCCTACTTGATATTTCTGCCGCCTTTGATACCATCGACCACAATATACTGCTCCAGAGACTGTGTATACCTGGTTCGGCTTTTCTGACACTGGTCTTTTGGATCCAGTCTTATCTTTCTTCCCGCTCTTTTTAAGTAAAAAACGTCGAGCACTTCATCTCAATCATATCCTCTTGCCTGTGGTGTTCCTCAAGGTTCTTTGCTCTGGCCTCTCTTGTTCATCCTCTATAGTATACCACCTTAGTTCTATCATCTAGTCGGTTCCACACTATATATCAACCCGTCGGTCTTTCCACGATATAATATATAACGTGTCACTTATCTGAGTACCTAGCCAATCTATAAGTATAAGGAATTACCTTACAGACAATTAGCTAAGCCACGATATCAACCAGACGAAGTATCTACCTACAGGAAATTATGGGTGAACTTAGCAACTCGCACGAGAGGTTTAAAATATAACGAAATAAATTGTTTTATTAACACGTAAACGATAACTCTAATAATAATCAAAAGACTTTAGAAATGAACATTAAACTTAATCTGCACAGCGTGTTTAGACGACCTAGTATACAAGCTTTAAGAGTTCTTTCACTTATACACGATCACGCTGATAATGAGTTCGTATATATAAAGTTGATAATCAATTACTCAGTTTGAGATTTCAGAATAATAATAATAATAAATATATGAATAATTTTATCTAGATAATGACACAGTTAGCGTCTACGTTCAATAGCGGAGTTCACCAATGCATCACTAGCGGCAGTCTTCCCAAGATCTTAATCTACTTGACTATACCTTAACGAACCCACGGACAACGAGCGATTCCAACCAGACCGGCCCTTTGTCTTTAGTGCGCGGCTATTTTATACCGAATCTCGTAGTCAGACAGAGCGGCAGTGCGGTCAGACCGAGCAGCGGGGTCAGCCGAATCTGAGGGACCTGATCCAAGAATACTGTTCCTCTAGTAAGCCTGATCTGTGAAACAGACTGCCAGGTCACCCAGTTCTGACCAACCAGATATAAGAACACCACCGACAATGTATCCAACGAGCCACTAGTTCTGACCTCTGAAGCCGGCCGAATACCTTTACTAAAAATACAGGCCGTCAGACCAACTAATATCATCACTAGTGCACAAGCAATGACTGCCTATGGTGACCCAGATCTAGTCTTAAGCAATGTCTCCCTGGAGTGGTCTGTCTAACTATAACGTAGCATTATATTGACCCTATGATAGTTCATTCCTTAATGCATCTTCAGTTGACCATCATCTATACGCTGACGACACCCAGTTATTCATCACTTTCTCTCCAACCAGCTTCTCCAACTCCATTGATAATCTTCTCCATGTCGTCACCCAAATCTCATCCTGGATGACCTCAAATCTCTTCTGCCTGAACCCCTCTAAAATCAAACTTATAGGTCTACTGATTGACCTCCGCGAGCAACTTAAGAAAATGTATGATCCTTCCATTTCTCTCGACCTCGATGCTGCATTCACCCACATATTCACTGCAGATTCTCCTGTCCCCAACTTAGGTATTATCTTTAACCAGAACCTTAGCTTCGCAAATCACATCATCCATCTTTCTCGCTCTTACTTCATGCACATCCGTGATCTTAGTAGAATCTGCTTTGTGCTTGACTCAAAAATTGCTCCAAACCTCCACTTGAATAGTTCACGCTAACTTGGATTACTGTAATTCCCTTTTCCTCAATATAGACACCATCCAAATAAATCGCCTCCAAGCCATTCAGAATGCTCTTACCCGTGCTGTCACCAAAACCCCAAAGCATTACCATATCATTCCTGCCCTCAAATCACTCCACTGGCTCAAAATACCTGAACTGATCGAATATAAGGTCATTTCATTCACCTAAAACACACTCCAATCCTCACAGCCTACAGGTCTCCGTCAGTTGTTCACGATTCAACCACATCGTTCAACCCGTTTCTCTTCCACCCCCACACTGCTCTGCCCATCGGTCACATCATCATTCAAATTTTCATATCGCCTCTTTGGAACAAACTCCCTCCAGCATTGAAGCAGATATCCGAACCATCCTACGAACTCACAAACACCCCAACTCTTGCTATCTCTCCACAGGTTTTTCACTCACAACTGAAAACGCTGCTCTTTCGCAAATCCTATCCTGACTCCTTCTCATCCTCCTCTCTCCCTCGCCGTTTCAACTCCAAGCACCATACACCTTAGCCGTCTGCCTGTCTTCCCGCCTGACTCTTGATTTTGACCCTCTACCTATCGATTCTGTGTTGATTAAGCGCCTGTGAATAAGCTGGTTCCCGCTACTTCGCTTTTGTGGACGCAGTAGAAATTTTGAGATTACGATTATGATTATCATAATTTCAGGGTTATTCGTGTCTTTAGGAGGAGAGGACATGGGGGCTGAGAAAACTGATCAATACACTTTTAGAAGCATTGGACTCTGAATGTGAAACTGAAGTCGCAAACCATGATTGCCTCAGAGCTATATATCTGCTGCAAAATCAACAAATAGAAATAGCCTGTCAACAATATGACGCAAATCAGCGCAAATCATACGAGGACACAGAAAACGGGTCTATCTAAGAGGGAAAAAATTTCGTAACCGGTACATTTTAACCTTAAAGGTGAAGTTTTCTGGGCGGTCAGTTTTGCGATAAACTGCTTGTCAATCAGACCTTAACTCTTTGAGAGGGGCTACAGTCAAGAAGTGCCACATTCAAGTCCACCGCCTGACAATTCCTTTCAGTTGAAATGCCTGTATGTCTCGGAATGGGGCTGGCATTGTCTGTCTGTCTGTTTGTCTGTCTGTCTCTACATATACCTATCCTGTAAGATTAAACACACGTGCACAGCGGCAGCACAGGTGTCGTGGGATGAGGCCTAAACGTGGGGTTGGTTAGAGGCGAATTGAGGACGTGCGCTGCATGATGTGTAGACCCGCACAGGAAGGACTAAGTACTTAGTATCCTAAATATACCTCAGCCTATAGCTGTATGGGAAGAACTCACGAAAGTCCCCAACCCTCGTATTACCTCAACCTTGATTCTTCATTCACCGATACCTGCACCGCTAATTCTCATGTCCTCGACCTAGACATGACCTTTTACTAAAACCTTAGCTTCTCCGTACGTTTTATATGATTCGTTCAGTGTTCTTTTCATCGGCACATAGGATTCACAAGGGTTTGACTTCAGGCTGATTTAAAATCTACGTAATCAATCAATCAAATCAAAAAATGCTTTATTGTTCACCAGTAAATTACATAGTACAGAATACAATCGAGGTAACAATAGAGTAACACAGTGCACAATGGGAAACCCCAAAGGAGCGAACCGCTCCGCTAACAGAGGTCACTCAATTTCATTCAATAATTATACAACCAATGAAACAATTCACAGAAAAAAAAACCTTTCGCAATTACATTAATAACAACTAACCAAAAGGTGAACGTCATAGCAACAAGTTCGCCTCGCATAGTGCAGACGTAATCAATTACAAAGTTATATAACAACAACATTGTGCATATCATCAGACCAAATCAATATACAACAGGATAGTAACAGCAGACTTGTAGGCCGAAGCTGATTGTTAAGGATTCTGATCAGTCAGTAGGTATACTTTATACTTACTTTTAAACTGACACAACGTAGACGCGTTAGTTAAAGCAGTTGGCAGCATATTCCACAAGAGCGGGCCACATATTCGGACGCTGTGTTTTCTAATTGTCGTGCTAGCGCCAATTTGATGAATCTTGTTTGAATAACGAGTGGCGTGACTATGGATCTCTAGGTTTTTTCTAAACCATCTGTCGAACCCGCTGGGCAAGAGGCGCATGTTAGCTCTGTACATGAATATACCTATCTGAAGCTTATTAATTTTTACAAATGGCAATATTCCCAAACTTGTAAATAGACCAGGTGTTTGGGCTGTGTGGTGTACATTACATATAATGCGGACAATTTGTTTCTGGAGAGTTACCAGGAGATCAATCGAGTACAATACGTCGATGCAAAAATTAGGTTGCAGTAGGAGAGATAAGGATTGATTAATGAATTATATAAGTTCAGAAGTATATTTTTTGGCAGAATATGTCTGAGTCTGGATATTATGCCTATATTTTTGGCCAATTTAGCCGAAATATAGGTTATGTGTTGTTTCCACAATAGTTGATCATCTATATAGACCTCCAAAAACTTGGCAGATGTCACCCTATTTATGCGTTGATTATCAACTTTGTTTGATTGTCAATTGATAGCAAACGAAAAGTCAAAAACAGAAGCAATCTTCCTATCTGAGCTGAAAAGTATGTAATTTGTCTTTTTTAAGTTCAATGACAGTTTATTTACTTTAAACCAGGTCCACACCTTTCCAAGTTCCACATTAATCTTGTTAATCAGTTCAGAAAATGAGCTATCCGACATGAAGACATTTGTGTCATCTGCGAACATTTATGCAATTTATTCCTAGTAAGTTTTAAATATGTTCATTATAGAGTACACATTGCTTTCTGCCTTTTAAGTAATCCTTAATCCAGTCCAGACACAAGCCCCTTATCCCATAATGTTCTAGTTTCTTAAGTAAGATTTCGTGGTCCACTGTATCAAAGGCCTTGGATAGGTCGAAGAATACTCCAATGGAGAAAATGTTGCTATCCCTAGCCTCTGAGATCTTATCACACATTTCCAGAACGGCCATGTATGTGGATAGGCCCCTGCGAAAACCAAATTGGCCATTAAATAAAGTATCGTTCATGGCAATATAGGACATTATTCGTTTGTGCATAACTTTTTCAAAGAATTTTGAAAAAAATGGCAAAATAGAAATAGGTCTATAATATTCAATGTGCTTTTAGTCGCCAGTTTTGAAGATTGGAACAATCTTAGCAATCTTTAATTCGTTCGGGATTATTCCTGAATCCAGGGAGCAATTTATTATCGCCGATAGTGGAGCCGATACAGGTTCAATAGAGCTTCTAGCAATTTTTGGGCTAATCTTGTCCAAACCCTCGCAATGAGTCGGGTGGAGTTCTTTGGCAATAAAAACCAATTCTGACGATGATGTAGATTCAATACCTATAGAATTTAGGGATGGATTCTTTAGGTATTCAGTAAATGAAACTTCCGTTGGGCTTATGTTCGTGGCTAATTTAGAACCAGTTTCAGTAAAGAACTCGTTAAATTTGTTAGCTATATGAATTTTATCTCTACAGACCTTATCATCAATAAAAATTTCGTCAGACAGTGAGTTGGACTCATCGCAACGCAGCAGTGTTTTTATTATGCGCCATGTTTTGTACAAATTATTCTCACATTCCGTAATTTTCATAGAGTAATATAATCTTTCAGCGTCTTTCCTAATCCGTTTAAATTTATTTCTATAGATAACGAATTTTGCTCTATTTTCTTCTGATGGGGATTTTGTAAACTTTTTATACAGACGAGATTTCTGTTTACATGATTTCAGCAGGCCCATAGTCATCCACGGCTGTTTAATGACATCCCTTTTATTTGGCATATGAGTTTTTTCAGGGAAGCTGTGATCGTATATGGTTTTATACCTCTCCAAAAACGTCGAGTAAGCCAAATTTGAATTCTTCTGGTTACAAGCCTCATAAACTTCAGACCAATCTGTCGACCATAACAAGTTATTAAACTGAATTAGCGACTGTTCATTCACCATTCTTTTCGTAGAAGGTGTAATTAGTTTTTTAGCGATGGTGTTGGCTTCAGAGGTCACAAAAATTGGCAGATGGTCCGACATATTATTAATTAGTATAGCAGAATCAATTGAGTCCAACAGAACATTCGTAACAGTGTTATCAATTAAAGTAGCAGAGTCCGGTGTAATCCTGGTAGGTTTTAGCATAGTAGGTATAAAACGGTGAGAGGAAAGGATGTTGTAGAATGAAAGGGTGAGTGCATTCATGTTGATTTTTAGTAGATCAATATTGTAATCTCCTGCTAAGAATATATCAGCCTTTATACGAGACAAACTGAAAGCATTGAATCAAATTCATAGTTAAATATCGTGAGATCATTCCCTGGTGGCCTATATACAACACCAACCACACAGTCCTTTCCTGTTGCTTGCTTTTGCTTTATAAATAAACTTTCATAAGACCCACTTTTGTTTTCCACAACACTGCTTTCTAATACATGAAAAATACAATCATTCTTAACTAGAAACCCTACGCCGCCTCCTCTTCCCTCAGATCTACATCTATGTGTGAAGGTATAACCAGGCAAATTTATACAACAAGAATCGTCCTCTTGCAACCAAGTTTCTGTTAGCGCCAAAACCGTTGGCTGAGCTATCGACAGTAAAATATTTTTGTCGGCAATTTTATTCAACATACTCCTGCAATTGATATGCAACAGTTTAAAGGACCGATCTGAATGAATAAGACTTCAATTTCTTCACTAGTTATATAATCAGATGAACATGGTTTTACTTGATTATAGAAATTAACATCAGGGTCAACGTCCGGGCTATTTGCAATAAAAGAGTTGTCTTAATAGTCTTCGGTTAGGTTAAAGGTTAGGTCTTGAGTTATGCACTTCAAAGTGTCGTCGAGAGAAATGGTAGTTTCCGCTTGGTCGATTGTAGTCAGCAGTGACAGTTCATTGGCAATGTGCATGACGAACCTTGGTCCGCAATCGTACGAACCAGTCAAATCGTCTTTGTCCGCAGACGTACGCCTAGGGCTATCCATACCCAAGGCAGCTCAGTCCAGACGAAACCGAAAATAGACGATCGGTTTCAGGCCGAAATCAAACGATCGGTTCCAAGCCGAAATAGACGATCGGTTGTTTTTTTAGTCTAGCGAAGAAGGCAAAGACTGCAACATACCATATTCATTGCAACGTGAAGAGGAGAGGAAACCATGGCACAGTGATCCGAACTTATTTGTCATCCATTGCTAGGTCACATAGCGACTTAACTTTGGTGGGCTTTTCATCAGGAGATAAGGTCCTCTTGATGTAGACCTCCCCGCCATAGGTCCACGTCCCCGATAATCGTTTGTTCCGTAGAAGTTGACGCGATCGGAAGTAGATCTCAGCATTGACTTTAGTCAGATCTTCATTTATGTAGATAGTGGGGTTGAGATGATCCGATGGTTCCGTGCCCTGGCGAAGTGTACGACGCGCTCTGTACACTTCGTCTCGAGTGCGACGAGAGACAAAGCGAACCACTATCGGTCTCGCCGACTCGGCCTTACCACGGCGTAGGCGATGTGTGGCTGATATGTCCCGTTTATCGACGTCAATTCCAAGCCTCTTGTTGCAAAGTTCCACGACCAGATTGCAGGTGGTAGAGTTATTCTCCATCCTTGGCTCTCGTTTCCCTGTCTCGTGGCCTTGACGTGTAGCAGGCTGTTCAGGTAGGCCGTAGATTATGAGATCATCAGCCTTGGAGATAATTTCATGTTGATTCAATCTTTCTTTGAGTGGGTCATTTTCAGTTTTAAGCTGTGCTACCTCCTCTCCAATCGCTTTAAGCCGCGGTTCCACCAATTCTCTAACCATATTTTCCATAGTGTGGTTAAGAGTCACCTCGATAGATTTCATTTGGGCGCGGACGATGTCTTCCACGATAGGTCTTAGCGATACCATGAGGCTTTTAACTTGTGCTTCAATGACACTCCCCTCTGTCAGAGCCTCAATCAACTCGTCTCTGTCAATCTTCTTCAACTCTTTTTTAGGCATATTTTAACGGTAGTAATCCTCGCGTAAGTTACAATCTCTAACTTTTAACAGAAGAACAACGATTACGGAGTGCTAAACCGTTATTTTATATCGAAATTAGATTAATCTTCACTAGACAAAACTTCGTGTGTACTACTCCATTGGCAGTCAATCTGTGCTGTGCTATACATAGGGGATGAAACTGTAATAATATTATATCTGTTCCACAACGAACACAGGCACGAAGGCATATGAGTGGTATATCAAGTACAGGTGTGTAGATGCATATAATTATAAGGACTACTATGAAGCACGATCATTGTTTCAATTGTGATTTCCAGTGCTTTTCCCTCAGCTGTCTGCTTGGCCCATTTGAGCCTATTCAGATAGACTGAACAGCGGTCCATTTGGTTACCAGGCGGATGAGATGCTTTGGGGAGATCTGATTGCTAGCTAGGAGGCGGCAGATATTCATTAGACCACACCTCTCAAACCTTGGTCTTTAACCAGCGTTTCTTTGCAAATAAAACTGCTCACGCGTACCGTTCTATCGGAATATTTTCATAGGCAACTCCCCCACACACGTCGCCCAAGAGAAAAGTAAGTGCGTATACCAACGCCACTAAGACAGTGGGCCTAGTTGAATTCCTTTTCGCTGTCAGTCTGAAGCCGTGCCACTGCGAGCGTCAGCCAATTGCTTGACTGCCGGCGAGACAGAGAGGCGAACTCAATGGCCGTAAACTCCGCCTCCCAGGAGTCCCTGCCTGCCTGCCTGACTTCTACCACGATAGGTAACGGTAATTACACAGATGTTAAATGCGTATACGCCCTGTCGTCACGATAATGACAATAGCTACGCATTTGACATTTGCGCCGTAGAGTGTAAGTCCAAAAGTGAAAGTTGGCTGAAGTGAGACACGCAGCTGGACTAAATTATCTGTTGTAGGATATAAATTTGGCATTTGTTCAATTTATTTAGACACAGATTGAAAGAGAAATATTCATATGTTACGTAGCTGTGATTTCTTTCAATAAAAGAAAGCCCAAAATGGTGCTTGGACAATTTGGCGACAGAGAATTGGGCGCCGCCGGTGTTCCTCAAGATTTGACACCAGTGGCGTCACTGGGGTTGGTGTCACCCAGTGCGGTAAACTCTTGGTGTCACCCCTCTAGACTTTCACCATGGTCTTCTTCCGAGTGTCCCTGTACCATATATAATCGCATATAGTAATGTTTGTAAAATAAGTCAAAAAGTTAACAAGGACATAAGAAAGAAAACAAATTGAACAATATAACTTCAATACTTCAGGTAAAACATAAATAAAGAACTTCGACAAACTCGGACAAAGTTAAATTTTTGTTATTTAACATTAAAATTTCTGTTATTTAAAAGTTTCCCTTCCTGGTCTTCAAAGCTGCAAACCTGTCAATTACATCATCAAAATCAATATCTTTCACCATATCACTTTCAATTGATAATATAGCCAGATCAGAAAGTCTTGACTGCTCCATGGTTGATCGCAAATAGTTCTTTATAAGTTTCAGTTTTGAAAAGCTCCTCTCACATGAAGCCACAGACACACAGATCAGGAAGTTTTGTCGCCAATGCACGACTGTCATTTCATGACAAATATTTTATTCTTTTATATTGCGAATTGCTGGCGAATGTCAGTAACTGCATCAATTATTGGAGGGATCTGCGTGTGGCAGTCTCAACAGTGACTCGTTGGTTTGAAAAATTACCCAACCGTTATTTATTTTTCGATTTCCATCTTTTTAATTAAAAAATTAAATTAAAAAATTAAAATATATATTTTTCAGACAGATAGAAAAACGTGTGTATGCCGTAATTATTAATTTATTGTAGTAGTAAACTACTAGTATACTATAGTATAGTAATACTAACTTTTTTAAGTGGAAGCCTGCCGCTGTTTTTCTCCTTTAAAATTTATGTCCTGTCCTAATTAATTTACTTTAAAATATGTATATTTTAGTGATATTGATAAAATTATAAAATTTCGAAAAAATAATTATTTACATAAAAAACGAACCTGTAAACAACGTCTGTAATTTTCTGCAACCACGTGACTCCACACGTCATTAACTGGCGCGTTTGCAAATGACCCACGATTCTACTCCGACTCCGAGGCTACGAGCAGCTCTGAGCTCTGAGTCTTATTCATTTAAGCACCAGACGCTCTGCATGGTGGCACTCTGTTCATAATCGTTCATTGTTAAATACATGAGCAGGCGCTCATGTATTTAACAATGAACGATTATGAAACCCGACTAGACAGAGCTATGTCTGCTTTGTCAAATTTGCAATTTTTTTATTTTGGTGTCTGACTAACTCGTAACTGGACTATGACCACATTCGGACCACTCATCAGACAACCACTATGACTTGACGCAGCGCTCGTGAATGAGCTGATGCCCTGTGCTTGGCTTCCAAATGGCGCTTCAGAAGTTTGGAGATTACGACTATGTCTGACAAACAGTATGTACATGTGCAATATACAACGCCATGCTTTAGTGAACAGAGTGCCATTATGAAAATCCCTGTTTTACTTGTATTTTCTTTGAAAGAGACAGTTTAATGTCTGACAACATCGGCAGCTGCAGATAAGTCAACACATGAAGATTGGAGTTGCGTAGATACAATATGTATCTTGCCCAAAACAGCACGAATTTGAAGTGTAGTAATGCCAACAAGCCTTACCTTCAAGCCATTAACTGCTCTTTCAGTTTTTGCCCCAACAACATCCTCTCGCTGCTAGCACATAAAACTGCATCTAATCGTTCACTGATATTACGGCATGCAACAATACGGCAAGCCCACCTTCTAGTTTCAATGATTGCTGGGATTGCCGAATTGCTTCATTGGATACCTACGATGTGACTCACTCTGTGTTTAAAACCATTTCTTATGCATAAGAGAATTTGAAGTAAAACGTATTACCTTTCAAATAATGTAAAAACTCTCGCCTCTGGAACATATTTTCCCTGCATCAACTAAAATTACATTCAATTTATTTAGGCCTACATAGCAAAGGACAGAAAGTGCCCTCCAAGTTTCATCTACCTTCCAGCTGCTGGACATTCTTATTAGCACTGCTAATTATAATTGCACTATCATAACCTTGACCACTAAACCCGAACCTATGTCTAACCCATATTAATTAATAGTATCCAAATAGACCCTGACAATAATTTTTGCATCTAATTAGTTTGCAGGTTTGAAATTGAGAAAACATGCATTAACCTCTTTGTCAGCAAAAAATTGTATTAAAAAATATCTGTTCGTGCGACTAATATCTTTTGTCCCATTAACAAGGATATAAACCTAAATAGACTAATTTACCTTTTTTGTTATCTGTTCTATGACCATATCTGCCACTTAAGATTCTAAGCAGGTCATAACTGCAAGAATGTTCAGAAAAAAATAACTTCAGATTTCATTATTCAAGTAAAAATGCCCTGACAAAAGTAATTTTCAATTTCATCAGGGCACCATGTCTGAGCAAGTAGCTATGAAATCTAAATGATACCAGATTTCATAGTCAATTAAAAAAAATCTGGGGCCAGCCACTGCTCTTTTGCGCCTCTTAAATTCAGTAAGCAACTAAATAGTACGTTATCGTCATGAAATACCTGCCTGCCCAGTTCGTTGTTTGCCTTTGCAGAGTCAATTCATTTTCGCTCATTCTCTCAATCTAATTATTGGCAGGCAGCTATCAGAAGTCAAAATGCAAATAATTGAGTTTTCAAACGTGAACGTCCACTTATTGTTAAGTAAGACATCTTACGATAATTAGGCCCGCCCTTATATAGTTGCCTTTTCATACAAGTGTTCTCATCCTCAACTCGTGCGATGCCTCCCATCGAGGCTTGGACTATGCACTGCCAGCATACCAACTAGCTGGATCCGCTAGCTGGATCTCATAACATTTACAGGACCTATACAAGTCCGTCATAAACGGAATTAAGTGTAAAGCTGATCGGTGCAATCTGACGCCCATCAGTGCAGTTCAGTTGTGACGATCGACTATAGGCCTACGTAGGTTATAGCAAAAAATACGTAGGCCTATCTGCATCGATTGACGAATCGATTTTAAGATGAAAACAAATTGATGCCATTTCATTTGGCAAAACGCAAATGCCGTTTTTATAAGGCTATCATATGTTTATTATAATTGTATGTATACAATTTTTAAAACAATTTTATTTTGCTTTCAATCGATTTCCTATGAAGTCACGCGCTCAGTCTATTAGCAATCAATAGAAGGAACAAGCTTTAGGTTGAAAAAGTCATATAATAATAATATATAACTATATTGAATCGACATAGGACATGTTTTACAGGCCTACACAATCGAAATCAAGAAAATCAAGAAAACGTTCTTATCGGAAAATTTATTTATTAGATTTTACTGTGCTATATATCTTCACACGATGCTATCACAAACAAAGCAATAAAAATGTAGAAATAGAATGTCGGCTTAAAAGTCACGATTGCAGAGTCATCTAATGTATGTAGGCCTATATATGAAGTATACCGGTAGGCATATACATGCCCATAATGTCTCCGAAATTTCTAAACGTTCCACCTATTGCCCTTTTTTTCATGGGCGAGATCAGTATTCTAAGGTGCTCTAATAGGGCCAATCATCGTATAAAATGAGTCCGCAACGCCTAAGTTGACTGGTCGGCTTCGGTGCCATAGAAAACCTCCTGACATCAAGCCGAATATGCAGCTTGGAGACATCAAGCATGGAGATGTAAAGTGATTCATTGGGTTGCCCCATAACCATGCCCAATGCTCACCTGGGACCGGCAGGTGACTGCCATAAATGCAGGTACTCACTGCAGACTAGCTGCAGCCAAATATGATGGATCTATAGGACTTGAGTAACTTTCTAACTGGATGATTCTTATAGCTAGACGCCAGCTAGGTAACTAGAATGTATAACTATAGATTGTGTAGACATCCGAGTGGTCAATAAACGGATCAAAATTCATCGTCATGCAGATTTTCACGGAAATATCATGAACAGTAAATCCCTTCTCGAGTAATGTGAAAATAGAGCGAGCGAACCTAAAAGCAAACGAAAGTTTACTGGAGACCCTTGTCAATGTTCAGTTCTTCGATTTTCTCAACGTGTAGGGCTTACATCTTCCACGTGGATTGACTCGTAGTCTTCAGCAGGTTGGCGGACGGACATACACCCTACAAAGTTTATGCATAAAAGGTAGCATTTTAGATCATAAGTTCCAAAAAGAACAGCCCGTGTACGAATTTTAAGACAATTCTCTATCCATTCTTTATACAGGCCAATCCACAAAATAATTTCCATTTTCCAAAGTAATGGGAGTCATGTATAACTCGTAGAAGGCCACTTAAGAAGACACCAATTTCGTTGCAAGTAGAGGATGGAGTTTTCCAGGATCTAGTATATACACAGTACCTGAAGAACAAAATTAAGTCGCCAGGCAGTAAACCTATTCCACTTGCTTTAAGTTAGCAGTAAGTACATACTAGGTTTAAATGACATTAACACAAAAATGCACATAGCCTACTGTATGTACAATATGTGCGTTCCTGGGTAACAGGACAATTACCCCCAGGATAATTACCATCCGGACAATTACCCCCGGACAATTACCCCCGCTGCAAATAACCCCCGGACAATAACCCCAGAATAGTATACGGGTAAGACACGACATACATACATACATACATAGAATGCATACATACATACATGCATGCATATAATGCATACACACATACATATATACATACATACATACATGCATACATACATATAATGCATACACACATACATATATACATACATACATACATACATACACCCAAGATTGGATTCAAAAGGTATATAGATCTAAAGAATAAGTGTCCATATGTGTTATCAGCCTAATTGTTGTTTGATTGTCAGCAACCTTCTGCTAATTTGAATCTAACCTTATTTTCGTCATATTTTCTGCGAAGGTTATTGTCCGGAGGGGGGTTATTTGCATCGGGGTAATTGTCCGGGGTAATTGTCCGGGGTAATTTTCCTAGATCCCTTTTCTGCTATATTGATTTGGAGTCAATCAATCAAATAGTTGGTTATGGTAACATGGTTAGTAGTTGGCAATAATGTATGTGTGTTCGCGCAAGCGTGTGTGTATGTTTGCATAATTTCCCAATAAGGGATGGCTTATGAGTTGTACATGGGTCCAATTTTCATGACCCGACCAAACCTACTCATCAAATATGGACCCGATCCGACTGCTGAAGCTAAATATGTGACCCGACGTGCATGACCCGACTCAAAACCTAATTCACACGCATGTTATCAATCTGTTGCCCTGAGACAACTCTGGATGGCTTTTAGATCGCCTGAATTGTTTCAACGAGCAACAACTGCTCGTCGACCATACTTGAAATTGATCCTGTCTAACGATGACGTCGAAAGAGAACGGACGTCACTTTTTGAATGTCGCATGACTCAATTCGTCTGTCACTAGACGTGTTGAGCAGCGCTGCATGGGTGGTTGCCTTCACGCCCCAACTGCTGTTGGGTAATGCGGCGTGGAGGCAACCACCCATGCAACCACCCATGTGTGACTGCAGGCTGACAGATGAGCCCGCGTGTATTTGATGCCTCAATAGATCATTCGATAGCACAAACCTGTCCTACTACTTGCCCTGTCGAGGAAGCAAGTGTGACTTTTTGCCTACCTACTGTGACCAATATGAAGTGGCAAAAGTAGTTTAGCGCTGCAGCCGGTACCAGTCGAAAATCTGAATGAAGGAAGAGATTAAACTAATGGTCTTCGGTACTACTGCTGATGCACATAGTAGGGGAAAGGCTTCTATTATGGACCCCCTAAGGAAAATGCGTTTTTCTCCTATTTATTAAGCCTTAGTAGCACAAATGTATATATCATGTTATATAGATTTGTTTAAGAATTATTTTGACAAGGAAAAAGATGTCTTGGTTGCTTTTCCAATTTTTAAGATTTTTTTTTCAAAATAAGAAAAGTGGTCCATATTACACATCTAGTTGTGTAAAATGGACCACTATCCTCGCATGTAAAAAACACAGGCAGAATTCAGAACATGCCTACGCTATTGAACATAGAAATTATTGGCTTGAAACGCAAAGAAATATAGCAGTATTCATTGAACAATTTAAAAATGACATAAACATGCATTGAAAGAACAATATTTACACCAATGGCATTAGGCCCCCTACTTCATAATGCCGGAATAAAATTAAAATGTTAATAATTGTGAGCAATTAAGTGGAACTCAAATTGGCCTATCAACAAAGGTAGGCCTTGCAACAAACGTGGAAGAATATGTAGACCTATGTCTACCAAAATGTTAACATTTAGCCTTAGGCTTATCTTTAGGCCTACTAAGTTTCTGTTGAACAATGTTATTTACAAATATCACATGTGTAATCTTTATCATCATTATCATCCAATCCAGCATATCGATTGTGTGCCCACTTTAAACTTCTGCAAGGTTCAAGACAGCTGACCTAGTCAATCCATAGAACCTTGATTCCATTGTCAATGTGTTCACACAGTTCCTTTTCTATGTCTTCTGGTATATCTTGGTTTCTCCCAAATTTCTTTTTACCATCCTTAGCAAATTTATTCTTTCCATCAATATGCCTTTTGAGTGTTGCCCTTGGTACACCAAATTTCTTTACAGCCTCATTGAAACCGGAAGCTTTTGTTCGTACTGCAAATACAGCTTTCTGCATGTCACTCTCAGTCCACAATGCCCTTCTACCTTTGGAAATCCAATTTTGGCGGGTTTGTGTTCCAGGAGCATTACTCTCTTTCTGCTTTTTCTTGCCAACTTTCATTTTCTGAGGCTTAGACCAATCTTTAGACTAAAACAAAAGTTCAGCGACAGGCCTGTTCTGTTCAGTATATATAACCCAGTAGTTAGATAGCCTATAGTAAATATTCCACAGCATTACGTGGCTAGTGTTGCACTGCAAATTGCTTAGTGTTAGAACGCTATTACTATTAGTATTACAAATGCATAGATAGCTAATTATTGTTAGTAATATGAAACATTAGGCCCTAGATAAGCCTATCATTAGGCCTACACAGCTGAGCAACAATGGTAAGCTTGTAATATGGACCTACAAATGTGCAATATGGACCAGGTCCGCATTACGCACACATACAGTGGCCCGTATTACACGCGACGGGGCGTTTGGTAAACCGCTTGATATCGACAGAAGGCGTGTGATTGAACGATCGGGTTTTTTAAATACAATTAAGCATTAAATCTTATACCTACAAAACTTAACATGTTACGTCTATCTCCTATGGGTATTCGTCGGAACATTTTAAAAAAGTGCACTCACTTTTTACAACCTGTGTAAAAAACTTTTAATAATTCGTTGCCAGACGAACGGACGAAAGCAGTAAAGAACTTAAACAAGATAAGGTCTATCTAAAAACATAAGGTACCGGTGCAGATATTGACCTATAGTCTAGATACCAGAGGTGGTCCGTATTACACGGTGGTCCAAGATACAAGCCTTTCCCCTATCGTTAAACAGATAGACTTATACTCATGCCATTTATGACAACATTAATGAAGCAGTTTTTTTTTCATTTTAAGATTGTTCATTTGCCATTTAGTCACCGAAACGCTGCATATGCGATCCTTAAATCTGCCATCAACAGTTGCAAATCTTTTCTATGTATACTACTAACCGTTCCATTCCTCCTTCGTTTCTCTCCTGAAATAATTCGTTGATGCATCCGTCGTAGCTGGTCATAGATGTTGCTAGCAGAATCCTCTCCTCTGCTTCGTCTTCCACCTGTCTTAGGTCTCTTGTTAGAATAATAACGGACATCACAGCTTCATTCGTCTTGTTTCTGCTGCAATGAATTGCTAAATTGATTAATTGTTAAATAATTATTTGTTTAAAACTAAAAACAGTTCTCTTCAACGTTGAGAAATATTGGAGATTGACGTTACGTTACATTGCAAGGATATCTGCTTCAGACTGAGGCGCCGACCTCTGCCCTTGAAATTCCATGCTGACAGATGCTCCATGATTATGTATTGTACACAATACTATAGGGCCTACATACTAATTGCTGCATGTAGGCCCAATGCATTAGGACCTTTAATACAGTTCATATTAAGTACATTATAGAAGCGCTGCAGGCTATAGCTTATAGGCATGTTGCAAGTTCCTTTTATAAACAACTGTAAGCGTAAATCTTTTCTATGTCATACTAACCGCTTCATTCCCCTTCCTCCCTCCGCTCCATTTTGCTCCTGGAATGGTACCTCGACGGATCCATCATAGCTAGTCATGGATGTTGCTACCAGGATCCTTTCTTCGGCTTCATCCTCCACCTGTCTCGAGTCTCTCATTCGAATAATAACGGACATAACGGCCTCTTGCGCATCACGCGTTGATGGTGGACGATATATTTCTAACCGTGATTGTGTATTTGTATAGGCCTGTATCTAGAAGAACACACTTTCATGACTGGATACAGTAGTAGCCGTGCCTAAAAGTAATATGCACGTTTTCAGGGCCCACACTTTCATGTTATGCCGACCTGAACACATTGCTGCGTTATGCTCCCCATGCTTGATATACATTTTGTTGTTAGACGTTGCTCGGCCACGTATTTGCACACACATATATCTAATCGATGCTTAACGCCGCAGCGCGACTTTCGATATAGGAGTCATTGCGATAGTGTCACGCCGCTCCAACGCGTTGTGCTACTTTAGCTGCCTGTGTATCCCGCAGCACGACTTTCGATATAGGAGTCGTGGCGAAACAAACAGAAAGTCATTGAATCACTTTAACTTTAGTCTTTTTACATCCATACAACAAATTCAGTCTCCTTTTTCTTTACCGATAGTCCATCTAGGGTGACCACATGTCCCGAATTGGCCGAGACAGTCACGGATTTGATCAAAATGTCCCGCGTCCCGGGCAGGTGTATAATCCGGGGACAATAATTCAGGTCCCGGAATGGTGTTTCTATAATCATAATCGTAAGCTCTACACTTCTTCAAGTGCCACTCGAACCCAAGCGCACGGCACCGTTAATTATCGTCAAGTCAGAGGGGTTGTCCAAAAGGGTTGTCCGAATGAGGCACGAGTCTGGCTGCCTGAGGGTAAGGGGAGGTATACCAGCTGCTAAGGCGGATGTCGTTTAGAATTGAAAGGTGGAGGATCAAATGACGCGAGGCAGGAATTCTTGAAGTGGTCAGACTTCTGCTCTGAGTGGAATGTTAGAGGGATGATAGAAGAATCTGGGACAGATCCATAACGGTCACTGATTGACAAAGACATACAGGAACAGAAAAAATTAGACAGGAAGGTGATCGTGCGTTTCAGAGACGTGGTGGAGTGTGGGATATACCTCGGTTGGAGTGCTTGAGATGAGAAGTGACCGGGGATCGAGAAACATTGAGACATGAGGACGATCAGGTAGAACGAGTTGGCTGGATGGTAAAGAGTTCACGAGCACATTTAAACTTGCTGTAGGGAGTTGTAGGTTGATGATAGGACTTGGTTGTGGATTCACTAATTTTTAGCCAACTCAGTTAGGACATTTTAGGACAGGAGTGACATGATGGTGACCGGGTATTCTATTAGTAGCTTGGACTATAGTAAGCTTTGGATATGCGCTAAGTTGTAGTCGCTTGAGGTGTGTTGATTCAAGGTCTTGGTCCTATTTGCATCATCGCCGTAGTGGTGCACTCTATCATTAGAATACTGCAATTTTCAAAATGATTAACTTACGTGACCACGTGGCATCTGCCGTCTTGAAATTAGAGTTTATAATGTAAAAAAACTTCAAATAGATGCTTTGTTAATAAAAAAAGTCTTGAAATGGATTTCAGCTGGGCCATTGCTCAAGTATAGGCTATAGCGTTCATTCGAATAAACCTAGCTCCCAATTGAATTTCATTTAGATTGGAAAAAATGTGGCGTCCCAGAATGGCAGAAGGGAAATGTGTTCATCCTAAGTCCATCCAAAGTTGAACAGCAGCTATAAAATCGCATGAGCAGATTATAGGATCCGTGTTAATAGTCATTATGAGATCGACTCTCTCCTCTTCCAATATATCATTAGCCCTATAGTGATTGGCGTGTATGCGTCTGATGGTCATAACAAGTAGACGAAGGCTACTCAACATTGGAATTCCACTTGCGCCTAGCATTAAAATGTAGACGTTTTGGTTATATTTATTGTTGTGCAAATATGCAACCTGCCTATTAAGCGACCATAACGGAAACACAAACGTACTAACAAGAAATTAATGCTTACGATCGATTTTTCATTTCTGCTGCTTGTGCATACTAAACCAAATCTAGTAATCTACCAGTGAATGTGCGCGCTCACTAAATAGCCATTTAACTTTTTGCAAAGGAACATTATAAATGACGCTCAGATTTAATAGTCTGTCTACCATCTGAATGCAGTTGGTGGTGATTAAGGCGCGGGTTTTACTGGAACAAATCCCATGTTTGTTCTCTTCGGCATTGTCCTATTGGATTTCACATCCCTCTCCATCACTGTGGAAGTTCTTTACGGAAGACCTATGAATAAGACTCTAAACAAATCGATATTCAGCGACGCCCTCTATCGGTCGACGGAATCCAACGCAGTCGCTCCCTGCCGCTCTCCTAGGCCTATGAGCAAGCGCAGATCGCGGACGAGGACTTCCTGATTCCAGCAAAGGACCAGAAATACGTCAATCATCGACCGCTCGATGCTTCCGTAGTCAGACGTTTCGCGCACTCTCCTCCTCCATTAACTCCAGTTCCGCCTCCTCATTAACAGACGTAGAAGCTAATTTAACACCACCTTCTCCATATCAGGCAACGACGCAATGTCAACGGTGATTGACGGTTATAGCAAAGATTTCGTCATAAAAAGATGATTGGCATCATAACAAGGACAATTTATATAGACAGCGTTATAGACTATAGAGTCCAAGGCAGGTAAGATGGCTTTGGGCTATGCGGCTATGACCGCTATACCCAACCAATAAACGCAATCCGATAGCCAACCCTATGCATGTGGTGACTGGAGTTAGCTTTTTTAATAGTGATCGCGCTCTTTCTCTGTCTTGTTTAACAGCCAGAGCTAGGACTGTAAATCCTTGAGATATATCAATCTAGCATGTTCATTTTAAACAGGGGCACGTATACCCAGGGCTCAGTCTTATAAGGACCAGCAACATGTCAAACGTGGCTTAGCCACCTTCCAACGCAGGGAGGCTTATATATGCCACAAATCAATTCTTAGCTGAACAAAATAACTGACAGCCTTTGTGATGGGCAACGACTGCAGAGAAAAGCCGTTTAACTAAAGGGCCTATAGGCAATTTGTCCTCACTCCTTCTACGGTATATATAGCGTCGTCAGCCCGTCAATGCACTGATATTATAGAACCTAATTAGTAATTAGTCATAAAACGAATGACGCTATCGAGTGTATATTAAATGTCTCTGATTGACAACTCGAACAAAGCGTTAACAAATGTCAGTTAGTATACATGCAACTAAATAAATACTTGTCTCAAGGCAATGGAACTGCGTTAAGTAAAATTTGAGGTGAGTGACTCTTCAAGAGACTTGTGGCTCTCATAAGTGCATCTCTTATCATTTGCCTCTGATTAATAAATCGTAAATCATACAACTGCAGGCCGGCCTGCAGTTGTATGCAAGGAACAAGGAGTTAAGCAAGGAACAATACGTGTTAACCCAAGGCGGTCCTTGCGCCTTTAAGCAAGGAACAATACGTGTTAACCCAAGACGGTCCTTGCGCCTTTAAGCAAGGAACAATACGTGTTAACCCAGGCGGTCCTTGCGCCTTAAGCAAGGAACAATACGTGTTAACCCAAGGCGGTCCTTGCGCCTTTAAGCAAGGAACAATACGTGTTAACCCAAGGCGGTCCTTGCGCCTTTAAGCAAGGAACAATACGTGTTAACCCAGGCGGTCCTTGCGCCTTAGGCAAGGAAGGATACTCGGATACCATGGCGGTCATTGTGCCATAAAAAACAAGGAAAAATACCGCAAAAAAGGTAAAGCATCAAGCTCTCTCTACCTACCCTCTAATGGTTGCCATGAAAACTGCCCGATGAGTAATGGCTCGTCAGTCCTGGCAGTAGAAATGGAGACCATGAAGAGGGCGAGACAAACTAGACATCCACGCTAATACATATGTATGTATGTATGTATGTATGTATGTATGTATGTATGTGTGTGTGTGTGTATGTATGTATGTATGTATGTATGTATGTATGTATGTATGTATGTATGTATGTATGTATGTATGTATGTATGTGTGTATGTATGTATGTATACATACGTATGTATGTATCTGTACATATGTATGTATGCATGTATGCACACACACATACATACATACATTGTGACGTCATTACTATATGCCAGGAACTATCATATTTCGTGCACTACTCGATAAATGTGCCAGGATTAAAATGCTTTTGGAATTTTAAAAAAATCAAAGAATATTTACTAATTATTTATAATTTATCATTGGGAGTGCCTTCATTTCCGGACACAGTGTTTATACAGTAGGTTACTTTGATTGTAATCGAACATTATTTTGTACAGCGCCCCTCAGCGCTTCTCATGCATAGGACCCAATGAAGTCGCCAAACTGGGATTTGTATCGACTATCGATCCCATATGGTTACGAGTGTGCCATCAAGGCATTTGGACTTACAAATTATAATAAGATTACGTTACGATTATGACGGCTTACTGTTGTCTGGTACCGAGATCCATGTTGTTCTCCTGGAAAAACAGTTCCACTGTTCCATCGAGACTGTACATCGACGTAGCTACGATGGTCCTCGTTTCAGCATCAATTTCCATCTGCCTCTCGTCTTTCAGATGGACCAAGGTCGACAAATACTGGAAAACATGAATACATTTGATAAATACGGGGAGGGTGACCCCATTGGTGCGTTCGATACAGGGAATGTTCCCTTTGGTGCCGAAAACCTGATCAATTGTGGACGTCTCTGCATATTCTTTTCTAGTTACGGTTTTCTGTAAATATCTATACTTGGCTACCTAGCGTGGTCATACTTACTCCTCTCGTTTACCAGCAATCTGTTGATTTGCGTGTCTGATCGCAATGTCTTAAGTCGCGGTTTCCCCGCGTATCTTTACTTGAGTTACTAAACGTAATATCTGTACTTGCGGTGTCCCCGCAGTATGTCTTCTTTATTGTCTTGCGATCTTTCGGTAAATCTTCTTGTTGGCTACTTAGGTCGGTCACACTTACTCCTCTCGTTTTCCAGAAATCTATTCACTTGTGTGTCTAGTTGCAATATCTTGGCTCGCGGTTTCCCCGCGAGGCGTCTACTAATTTCTTCTTGTAGATCTAACTACATAATCTCTTTTCGAGGACTTCCTCGAAAGATCTACCAGTGGTTCGTTCCAGTGTATAAGAGACAGAGTACAATTGCTTCGGAGAAAGTGATTATTATAATACAGGTCTGTGTGAAACATAGAGGTAACGTGGTGACACTTACCTCAGTTGCCTGTGAGAGAATCGAGTCTGAGAAACGAGAGTTGGTGCATTACCGTTGGTCAGATCTCTAGGTGACGAATACAAATATGTTCCTACGATGGGATGAATAAATGCAGTCAATGAGAGTTAAAGACATGTGAGAGTCTGGGTGATCGGATATTAAAGTATATGACAGATGCAAGCCGGCCGAGAAATATACTTGTTGGCTACCTAGTTCGGTCATAGATACTCCTCCCGTTTTCCCCAGGTTGTCGGAGACATGAAAATTCGGGTGGCCGCAAGAAATACAAGCCGAGTAGATTCCCGCAGTAGCAGCCGTACAAACCGAGAGAGCTGCCGGTGGAGCGTTGGCACATACGGGGAAAGTTCCCCATTGAATACGTTCGATAGAAATATCGGGGAAATTCCCGAAGGACCCGCTGGAATTACACGTGGAGGGTGAACACGTTAGAAGAGCACGTGACAAACAAGAGAAAACACTGGTGCCGATTGATACTTTCAGGTTACTAGTCAAGTAACTCTTCTTGATGGCTTTATAGTCGTTCGATAGATACTCTTGTTTGTTACCTACGTTGGTCATAGTTACTCCTCTCGGTTTCCAGAGTATCAGAATATATTACGGTGTTGGCGGACAATTGCCAACGCAGAGGACGGTCAATCGTGTGCCTGATAACTTATGCGTGTGAGGCCAGTATGCCACACACGGAAATGGGCCAAGAGGCCGACGTGAAAGTCTGGGCAGTCGGAAACCCAGGGTAAAGATAGTAAGCAGACCAAGAATTGATCGATGCGTAAATATTACTGTTGGCTACCTACGTTGGTCATAGATACTCCTTCCGTTTTCCCGAAGTGTATCTATTTGCGTGTCTGATCGAAGTGATCGATGCGAGTACGTTTGGGTAATAGGGTACCCAGGTGAATACATGGTTGTTTGTCGTCACACACAGTTCTGAGAGCTGACTAAAGTGCGAGGTCGGGCCCCCTCGTGCGTAGGTCGGATCGAAGATCTGTGTGCAGATAGCGAAGGTTATAGACAGAAGACCTTCACTATCAGTGTCCGTGAATACCATGCCAGTGTCATTTTTATCGAAGCAGAATATATCAGTGTTGGTGGGTAACTGCTAACACAGAGGACGGGAACGTAGTCAGTCAAATGTGCATAACAAAATATACGTGTGCGGCCGTTTATGCCATACACGGAAATAGATCGAGAGATACGTGTTGAGCAGAAGACGTGATAGCTAAGTGTCTAGCATGATATGACTAAGAGCTGTGCGACTTGTGGTGTCTAGGACGACAGAGGTTAGAGAGTTGGGGACAGTAATGTCTAAGAGTATAAGACGTTGGATTTAGCTACCGATAATTGTATAGGCCGAAATGGCTTATGGACTTGTTTCAAATATGTCTGAACCTCGTAACTTAAGAGAACGTTTGGTGTCCCTAAATGGCGATAGTTTCAGAGTCACAAGATGCTGAACGGTACCACATCAGGTAAAGGTAGAGGAAGACGAGGCTAGTAGCTTGAAAGGTATGCAAGGCGAGGAAGACTCCTGCCGGTATGATTATGAACCCTGTTTTGAGTACTGCCATCCTCAGAACGCTGCCCATCCGGCGACCGCGGAATAGGCAGAGTCAGACCTCGTTACTAATTCGAGCCGTGTTACCTTTCTTGGAGAAGAAACCCGTCCCTAATCTTGCCTGGTGATGGTGAACATCCTGGTAGATATAGAGAGTAACCGTTTGGCATTGAGATTTGGTAAGAAAGTGACTCGGGCGACTCCAGGCGTGTCAGCGAGCTGGGGTCGACACCGTCCGTTAGCGCTAGGCAGGCGCTCGGGCGGCAGAACGCCACATATATATATATATATATATATATATATATGGTCGGCATGTCATAAATCAATAACAAGCCCGTAGGGCCTAAACATTCAGTGTCTCTAATAATCGAAAATAACCGACAAATATCAAATAAATTGTTCCGATAGGCCTACGGCAAAGGACCAAGAACGCTAACCTAAGACCGAGACCGATTCCAAGATAGTTTTGAGACCAAGACCAAGACCGATGGTCCGAGACCAAGATCAAGACCAAGACTGATGCATTTGAGACCAAGACCAAGACCGCAGTTTTCCGGTCTCGAGACCGTCTTGAGACCAAGACCGCGGTCTCGAGACCACATCCCTGGTCAAGAGACGTGTAAACGTAAGCGAATGACCATAATTCCGAACAGCCCAGCTGAAGTTCCAGGATGTGATACTGATACGCCTCTTACTAATAAAAGGACTTACTCCATTCGTACGGGTGTCGGGTATTCAATCTGGTTCTCGGACAGTTCGGCGACGGACAAATAAGCAGTCGCGGACCAACAGCGGCAGGGCTAACAGGGTGTGGTGTGGGTCGCAGGTACAATAGCACCCGTCCCACGATAAAAGCCACAGATGCCCTACGACGGCTGTGTGACAGGGTGACCCAGGCCTCCCGTTTAAATAAGCCTGATGCCCTCGCTGCCTTGTGAGGAGTAGGTGCGTACACCAAGGGCTAGGTTTCCCATCCGAAAGAGGGTTGACGTCAGTTTCAATCGCCTGGGAATTTCCAGACAGAAAATTCCCAGACTGTTGAAACTGCGCAGATGCAATACGCTAGTATATATGTATACACAGACAGTACTTCTGAGGCGGGCGAATGGCGACGGTTAACCTGGGGTCGGGAGTCAATTCGATAGCTCAATATTAATTTGACTACCAATTCCTGGTTAACCACAGCCATTCGGTAATCCTAGAGACAAACCCTCTGTATACTAGCGCATAGCGGACCACAATACGTTATAGCATAGACACACATCACTGTTGCTAATTATACCGAGCGCTTTCAAATCGGAGATCACCCGCTGATCGCGCACGAGACGCAGAGAATAGGTTTACCATTAGAGAAAAAGAAGTTGAGTTAGGTCACAGGCAGTGTTTGAATTGTCAAATTTGAACGGGGGGGGGGGGTTGAAAATTATCCACATGTCAAAATGTCAGAACCATGATTTGCAGGGACCTTAAACCAGTATACAGAGGTTAACTTTCTAAAGGGTGACAGTGAGTGGGTTTGGGGACACGAATTTGATCTTATTGTGTTTTTATTTGAAGTCAGCAGCCAATGTTACTCTGATAATTGTCATTAAACAAATGATTGAACAAAACACAGCTGTGTTTTGTTCAATCATCAGTTTAATGACAATTATCAGAGTAACATTGGCTGCTGACTTCAAATATAGACATCATTGGGGCGTACATTGATAATTTTACAAACAACATGCATATCAGAGTAACATTGGCTGCTGACGTTCAGGTAGTTATCATATTTGAGTATATATATATATAAATAAAGCCATCAGCCAGGATATCAGCCCACGCTTGACGGGAGGCTGTCCACGAGCAGCTTGCAAGATGGCCGTACTGGCAAAAGCTGCGCACGCACACACGCACACACTCGAATGCAGGCACGAAGGTATATGAGTGGCATATCAAGTACAGGTGTGTAGATGCAGATAATTATAAGGACTATGAAGCGAGACCATTGTTTCAATTGTTATTTCCAGTGCATTTCCCTCAGCTGTCTACTTGACCCATTTGAGCCTATTCAGATAGACTGACCACAGTGGTCCATTTGGTTAAGATTGTACCCGAGGCGGATGGGATGCTTTGGAGAGATCTGATTGGTAGCCAGCAGGCGGCAGGTATTCATTAGGCCACGCCCTAAAAACTTGGCCTTTAAATGAAATTAGACAACCATGGATACGTGCAGAGAATGTTGTAAAATAGTCTTTTATAATTTCGAGAACCAGATGTCACGTGATCACGTGTTTCCTCCAATTTTTAAGTATTACCTACGCATAAAAGTTATAGTCTTCAAGGCGGATAATCGACACAGCCCTCCTCCTTTATCCAGGCTTGGGACTTCACTACTCGAGTGTTTGCAATGGGCACTGCAGTGGCGGAGTTATAAGAGGAAGTGCAGTCCCTTACGCTATGTATATATATATAATATATATATATAATATATGTGTGTATATATTCAAAACCACCATTTCTAAATAAAATTGTAACAAACCTATATAAATCATATCATATAGAGCCAAGTTATTTTGCAAATTCTATTAGGTACATTTAATTACCAGCCCGCTATGCTCAAATCAGTCAGATATTGAAGCTTCATCATTACTATTGACGGAGGCTATCAGGTTTACTTCATGCGTCCGGATGTTGTGTCGAATTATTGCGTGGGTGTGTGCGTCTGAAGTGTTGTGTGTTTATGGATGAGTAGGTTAGTTGAGGTGGTGGGAACGTTTGAGTGGGAGATTTGGGTAGATAGACGTATGAGATTCATGTGGATTGTTATATTATACATGAGTCATTGAGTTAGAGAGTGGGAGTGAGAGCGAGTGAATGAGAAGTGATTGAATGAATGAATGAATGAATGGATGAACGAACGAACGAACGAACGAACGAACGAATGAATGAATGAATGAATGAATAAGTGCGTGGGTGAGCAATCAAGCGAGGGAATGATAATGCCCTAGTTGTTTTGTCGGATCATTTATATGGCGTCTATATTCTGTCACTCGACGACGCTATATATTATAGGCTGAAAACAAGCAAGCATACTTACCGCGGAATAAAATTGATTATGATATAAATTAACACGTCGTGGGTTATTATAAAAAAATGTATTTCGATACTAAACGCAATGCAACTTACCGCGCGTCAAATGTCATCAGCTCTATTGTTCCCACTTTCAACAATTCGCTTTCTCGGAGCCAATTGAGGATTTGTGATGGTTGAAGCTTAACGGCACCATGCCGTATTAATGTTGATCATGACCTGTGCCCTTCAAATTGTGCAATTAAGCAGAGAGCTATAATTATGACGTCTGCTTACATGACCAGTAAAACTGCATTCCATTGGGACATTCATGTAGTCCTCAATCACACCAGACGGAAGTTTCTAAACTATGCCATTCGCAACTCACGTTACAACATATCGGATCATTTATTTATTTATTTATTACATTGCTACTGTATCCTATTGTCAAAATGCATGCGTATACGGCCTAAGAGCCAATCGCGGTTACACACGCTATTATCATGTTATCATAGTTTGTCCAGGAGACGAACACTGACTTGGATTAAAAGAGATTACTTTAAAGCAAAATCTAACGCATATGCAATTGTAACGTATGGCGTCAAGTGGGTTCGTCTCATTTGATAACCAGAAGCCAACAAAACTTTTTAAATAAAATTGTCTCAACTTTAGTTGAAAACTGTATTTGTCGCGGACATGTGAACACAAACTCCGATTAGTCGAGAGACTAGCAAATACAGGACCAAAAACCGAAACTCAGTTTGGGTTCAAATTTGTTTCCCATTGTTGACGACAACTTATGGCAACAAGGGCCGTTGCCGTCGCCTTACGTTCTCCAGATTTGAGACTGGGCCTTTTCGTGTGCGGAGAGTGGTCCAGTTCTGAATTAAAATCTAAAACAGCGCTTACATTATTACTTAGTCTACTTGCATTTCTAACCAAAACTAATTAGATGGCGTACAACTTAGCCAAAGCACCGCGCGTAAGGCCTAAATTACACGTCGTATACATCAGCACAACGAGTTTATAGGACCAAAGGAATATAGTTATTTGACTTATGCCGTGAAGAGACACACTTCCTCATCTCAATAGGGGACTCTGTGAAATAGATGGCGCCAGTATCAAATGTGGGTAAGCTACCCGGGGTAAAATTGTGTGTGATGTATGTTTCTTCACGCTAAAAGTACTCTAAAAGTTAGCTAAATTATAAAATGCCTAAGTATTGCTGCGTGCCAAAATTCAAAGGAAAAGAAGGAGGCAACCTATTAGATCTGAAGGTTTTAACATGCATGCAATATGTATAACTTTCTTGTTCGCGCAGCGGTAAATGAAAAGTCCACTATGATTGGGCGTTAAAATGAGACATAGGTTGTCCTCTTCTCTCTCCATTCCTAGTGTTCAAATTTATGTATTTATCCATAATGGAATTACATTTTAATTCTTACACCAGCCATCGACCGGAACAACATAAATAAACAACGCATGGCCAATATAAAAAAAATTCTTAGATGCATACTGGCGCCACCTGTTTCTACTTAAGGAACTGCCAGCAGAGTCCCCTATTGAGCAGCTGCGTGTATTAATCTGAGTCACTCGTGGCTGCTTAGTGTCTGCCTGTGTATGCCTATCTGCGCTTCTTTCCATCTCGTTTGCCTCTTTGTGTTTATGCCTGTCTAGTATGTACGCTTGTTGCCCTTGGCGGCACGGGCTGATGAGGGCAAGGATTAGGGCTTGGTTGATGGTCATGGTTCTGCTCATCTGGTTGGCCCCGTTGACCTGACAACTACTGCTACAACCTTAAACTTAATTGGAAACGAGCGCATGGTTACTTTTCTGCCCGACCGGTTAACAAAGGAATAAAATTCGATCACCAGGTAAAAGGAGATCGACATTTTATTCCTCGAATATCATTCAAACCAGTAGATCAATCAATTTCTCTGTCTTTTTACGAAATGACTATAACTGAAGAAAACGAAAAGATTATATATATATATATATATATATATAAGCCTCTGGGTTGAGCTGTAGCAGTATCCATACGAAGGACAATCGGAAGTTCATGACGGCTGATCAAAGGGTGCTGCGAACCTGAACACCGCTAAGCGGAACAGGTGTTGGCGCAGTTAATTACTTGGTCAGATAAATGGCTTAAACGCTGCATTCGCTCGCTCAAACCCGGAGAGCATTCATGGGTTTCGTATCACGCAGTTCAAAGTTCACCAAACGGAAGCGCTCGCTCAGTCGTCGGTCGGTCGGTCGATCGGTGGACTCGATCTCTGCCTCGACCTGCATGCATGCTTCGATGAGGCTGACGCATATCCTCCATTGACCGGCCGCCGGAACGTTTTTCTCTCTCTATTTTCTGTGCTGGCTGCATGGGATGCAGCCCCAACCTAAAGCGCGTTCGTTACAAAGTCGAACAAAGTAATAAACTTGAAAGGGAGGATTGAATGACCTGTGTACGTAAGACGGTCCTTTGGGCTTTGGCGGAAAAACTATGGCATTGCACACCAATTTTTCTCTTCTGCTGCTCTTCGTGCATGTCAAGCCCGAATCAATTAATCTTCAGGCCAAAGTCTCTCCCCGGTGCACACCCCAGAAACTGTTTGCAAACGGAGCATTACTATAAG
Source organism: Bimastos eiseni (assembly GCA_959347315.1). Classification (NCBI taxonomy): domain Eukaryota; kingdom Metazoa; phylum Annelida; class Clitellata; order Crassiclitellata; family Lumbricidae; genus Bimastos; species Bimastos eiseni. Next base: position 11,670,532 of record OY365813.1, on the reverse strand, counting down.
GTAATCCAATTTAGTAGTCTGTCTGCCATCTGACCGAACTTTGTGGTATCAGCGTACAGGCTCTACGGGAAATAATACTGTAATGTATTTACCTATTTCTATAGCGCTTCTCCCAGTACAGCAAAATCAGAGGCGCTCTCAGTGCGAAAAGCCCCGTGGGAATTAAAAAGTCTTAAGAATCCGAGCAGAAGCAGAAGCACCGAGTTAAAATTAAAGAGCGAGTCACAGAGGGCATGTCATTCCAAAGCAAGAGACCAACAGACGCAGAAGCGCAATGTTGGGTGAGAGCCGTCCGAGTTCAAGTTACCAAGAGATCATGTCGTTCTAAGGAAAGAAGAGGACGACATAGGCAGCCGAAATAGGACGGCGGATTTGCCCTGATGTGATCGAAACAGATTTACAAAGTTTTCTTATTTTCGGTCGAAATGTGAGCCTGCTGTCTACGGTTACTTATAGTGTTTAATAGTTACTATGAGTGTAACAGCTGTACCTGCTCGTCTGTGCTCGGTCGATGCTAGAAAGCAAAGAGAAAGGCTTGAATCGAGTAGAATCGTCTCAGACTTGTCTGGGTTTATTGCCAAATTATTGATAAGGACTTAATCGTTTCTTGATACGCGTATGAAAAAATAGATCAAGGATCTTGGAAATGCTATCAAGGTTGCATATACATGTAGGTCTGAAGTTAGAAAGGCTGATGGTGTCAATGCTAGAATATTAAGTAAAAGCGTGAATATAGCAGACTCTAATCATTACGGAGAACACCCTTTAGCAAAAGACAGGTTGACCAAGTGTGCAAAATGGTTGGAATGACTCGGAATAGGAGAGAATAAGCGGGCGATGAGACCAGACTCCAGACCAGCAACAAATCAATCATCGAGCGATCGGTGTTTACCTAGGCTGATGTATCGCGGACTCTTCAACAGCTGCGGACATTAAAGTGATAACGCCTCCGCCTATGCCACATCAAAGGACGCCGCAGAGAAATTGGGCGTGTACCCTTTTCTTGTCGTGGATAGATGTCAGAGGATTGTAAATCCGTGGAAACTATTGGTAAATCGTGTTCATTGCTACATAGGTGAGTCATGTGGCTCATGTTTACATAGACTGTTAATGTTATTATTTTATTACAAAAGCCTTAGTGATCATTGTTTCATCTTTTGAGTTGCTTTAGCTTGTGTTCTTCCTAGTCTATAACTTATAACTATTAGCTCTAAAATGGCTGTTTTAGTAATCATTGATATCTCGATATTTTCTCAAACGTCTTAGATTTTTCCCTTTCCATTTCTTCTGTCTTCCCATCAGTGAAACAGTTAACCCAGGGTCTTCAGGCGGTGACCTCCATTGACGTTGAATTTGTGTTCTCTTCTGAGCGGCGTCTTTTAGTACGCCATTGGCTTTGGTGAGAACTGTCTTGATTGAAATGTCGATGCTCAGAGTGGCAGGCCCTTACGAACCACTTCATCATCTTGTCCGCTGTTGACCCATAAAGACCTGGATACCTACACGTATGCCTATTGCCAACCTATTCTGGCATAAGAGCCGTCCTTTCGTGACGGAGAACCCCCGACCTCTCGATTGACAGTCCAGCACATAAGCCACTACAACATACAGTGTATGCTAATACCCGCTTGAGTGTTAAATAGGCTGAGGCCTGTTAGATGTAGGCGTACACGGATCATTGACTTCGTTACAGTTCGTACAAATGAAATATTCAGGAGACTTAAATTCTGCCACTATATTAATCAACGCTTGACATAGGCCTACCGCTACCGGTCTATATTTATCTTTGTATATTATTTTCATATTCCTCTTTGTATGTTTTGTGACGTATGTCTACAAATCTTTAGGCCTTGGATCTTCACCTGTGTTATTCCACGCATTGGACAGGATGCACGCATCTGTGTCTGTCTACGCCTGCCTGCCTCTGCATGTGTTTGTGTCTGTACGGTAACGTGCATAATTATGTTTGCACAACAGTTACAATGCTGATCTGTCAATATATATAAAATGCAAAACAAATTCTACGTTCATCCACCGTTGATTTGCGACATTTTGTCTATGTATAGGCCTACAAGATTGCATCATAGGGTGAAGTTCCACAAACACTTCTTTTGATACTGTTTCTTTTAAAGTCAACAAACAGTCACTCCTGAAACAAACAGTCGCAGCTCCAATTGCAACATATAATAATTATGTGGATGATACTGACATGGCTCCATAATTCATTGCTCTATCCCACACCCCTCGCTGCAGTATCTGAATTAGCCAATATGCATGCGTGCTATAGTGTAAACTTCCGGTACTATCGATGGCACCAAAGCGGGTTCTACCATTTGTGTAATTCTGAGCTCGGTTTCTCACTTGCAGATTTACGCAGTTCCTAATGCAATTATTGCAACACACAACTACAGCTCTGATTTCTGGATGGCCCTCTAAAGTTCGGAAATACTTCGACCATACGAGAAACATGATATCACTAAGCAATTGTGAGGAAAGAATTTTGCCTGCACATACATACCTCTGGTGAGGCTCGAACCCGTTTTTCTCCTGCTAGAGGCCAGGCGCTCTTTATAAGAGTACTTTCATCTTGTGAATGTTATTATGACCTCGTTTAAAATTGATGCTCTTATTTATTCCTTTTATAAGCTATTGTGCTGGAAGTTTAATAAAAACTATTCTTAGCTACTTACATTTTACCAATCGGCCACATGTGCATCGTCATCTGCACACACATACACAATATATATATATATATATATGTGTGCGTGTGTGCTATTATATGTGTGCGTGTATGTGTGTGTGCGTGTGAGAGAGAGTGTGTGTGAGAATGTCTGTTTCCTCGTGTGCTTGTGCGCGCACGCGTGTAGGTGTGTGCGTACGTTTATGAGTAGGCGAGTCTATGACACAATTACGTCATCTGATAAACTGTCAAGGACGTAGGCTTTTTACTGCATTTGCCTTGGCTTGTCATGCCGTAAAGTGCCGCATACCCACCAACTGAAAAATACGCATATTCACAAAATTCTAAGATTCAGAAGACAATATTCACCTGACTCTAAAAATGCTTCACAAGACAATAATCGTAAGACTAGATGCACATGACAATAATCTTAAGACTTCCGTGAGACGGTGAGAGCATGTCATTGTCAAATGATTGTCACTAGTAGTGAATTCATGTGTATGAATTGGTTATTTTTTAACCTAGTTACAGGTTAAAAATACGTTTTTGTAAGCTATTAGGTGGGTGAATTGACCAATATTATGGCCAATGAGCCAGATTGCGGGATTCCCTACTATTGTCTCGTATTGACAAAATGTAGTAAAAGCGTTGTAGGAAAGCTAATAAACGTGTCCAAATAATTATGTAGTCTATGTGCATGTCTTCATGGGCTACAGCGTGCTCTTGGTCATTTATTGCATATCGCCTTCGTCCCTTCGTGAATCGTCGAATTCTTCAACGGTCACGTCATCCAGAAAGAGAGGTTCACGCTCTGCCGTCGGCTGACAAATACATCTAGAATCAATAACGTTTTAATTATTAATGAATGGATAACGTTTTGTTGTCTCCAACCACAGTAAACGGAGAATGAGAAAGAGAGACAGACAGACAGACACAGAGACAGACACACACAGAGAGAAAGAGAGAGACAAAGAGAGAGAGAGAGACAAAAACAGAAACACAGACAGAAACAAAGACAGAAACAGAGACATAGAGAGACAGTCAGACAGAGAGACAGACACAGACACACAGAGAGAGATAGAGAGAGAGACAAAGACAGAAACACAGACAGAAACAAAGACAGAAACAGAGACATAGAGAGACAGTCAGACAGAGAGACAGAGACAGACACACAGAGAGAGATAGAGAGAGAGACAAAGACAGAAACACAGATAGAGAGAGAGACAGAGAGAGAGAGACAGAGACAGAGACAGAGACAGACAGACAGACAGGCAGAGACAGACACAGAAACAGACAGAGAGAGAGATAGAGAGAGACAAAGAGAAAAACACAGAGAGAAAGAGAAAGACAAAGAGAGAAAGAGAGAGAGAGAGAGAGAGAGAGAGAGAGAGAGAGAGAGAGGGAGAGAGAGAGAGGCTCAAGCTTTTCTGTCGTCCGAACAATAATGGGCCTATCAGCATTGTACTACAGTTTGACACATGTAGGCTATGCATACAACACATAATCTTCTGTATATCTATAAGATCCATCACGAAAAAATTTACTATTATGACTATTGAGAGGATAGGAAGTATCTATATTACCCTGACTAAAACTCAAAATATTACTAAGTCTTATATAAATAAATTTCTATCTGTCACCGGAACCAAAATTCAAAACTATTAACTATTTCGTACTCATTGCCTTTAGAGGGCTGGAGTCAAGAACTGCTGCTGCTGCTGATGATGATGATAACGACGACGATGACAATGATGATGATGTGGATGGTGCTAGTGTTGTTAATGATGATGATGGCCACGAAAATGACGACGATGATGATGATGAAGAAGATGATGATAGACTATATCTGTAAGATAACTTACTATAAGCCTATTATATGAGTAATAAGATTTTAGGTTTTAGAAGAACGCCATTCGCAATGGCAGCATTAAAATGTAATTGTCTTCTAGTCTTCTATTTTGAACCGTGGTCGAATTTTAAAATGCGGAATGAATAAGTTTTAAAGTGAAATTACGCCAATGCATTTTAGCCGTGTGTTTAGCGGCGTTAACCAGGACATTTAAGCCTAGTTTTTTCCCGGCAGCCTGCTAACAATATAAGCTATGAAATGTCACATTTAAATAAGTAAAACATGCAAACGAAACATGAAAATACCAAAGGAACGTCATGAGTCAAGTTGAGGTCGCCAAAGATCAGCTTTAGTCACTCGAACTTAGCATCAAACTCAAGTGCAATCTGTGCACCGTTACCAACGTTAACAATTTCGCGGTTGACTTGCCAGACAACTAAATGATTCAAACGATCGTAGCTCTTCAGTATAGACGTATATGTGTTGCGCCGTCTTAATGTTGATACCGCCAACTTGTGTGCTCCTGAGACTGCCCGGATTTCTAGAGAGAGTTCTTTAATATTTTGTTGCCAGAATCTGGCAAAACTAACATAACATAACAGTGATCTGTAGTGGTTCAGGAGAATTGGTACTGCGTGATAAATTGAGAGCCACTTCTTCCGCCTTCCTCCATCGTCATCCTCGTCCTTCGTCTACCTCCTCCGTTGTCCTCTGCCATCGTTATCTTTTTCCCGCCTTCATTGCTTCATCTTCGCAACATCCTATTCGATGTCCTGGTTCATATCTTCGCTCCACGTCTGCACGCAATAGGCCTATACTCCAAACGTCACCAGGCCAATGTTTAAAACAGCTGGCGTAATATATCACTTTCCCTGCTGGCGATGGTCCTATTGATATTCCCAGTATCAAAAAGAATTCGTATTCCTTGCTGCTTCGGCACACTGTCTTGATGACCTTGTACTTGTGCGAATAATTACTCAAACGTCCCTTTCTGCTATTGATAGAGTATATCCTCAAAGTGATTCCTCCTATTTCATACTAGAAAGTTAAAATTCTCACTGTTCTTCGGAACTTCTTCCTCGTGTGAATACTGGAGCACTCTTCGATGTTAAGAGCCCATCCATATATTACGTACGCAAAAAATCGGATTTTCGGACCCCCCTACCCTCTGTTGCCCCGCTTACATTTCGTGGACCCCTCCCCCATGCGTACGTACATTTGAGCTCTTACCCCCGCCCCTATTGCAAAGGTTAAATAGCTAAAAGCATCTATAAGACATTGATTTTACCACAGACCATTTATTTTTGTTAAGCATCATATTTAACAGCTTAAATTTGTTAATAGTTATGAAGAATTAAAACACTTACAACACTTGCATTTTACACCGTTTAATGTTACATAAAATCAGTTAAGCCGGAATATCATCTGTGATTAGGTTTACAGTTCCGATTTTCATATTCTGTATTGTGAACCGTCATAATTAGACAATTATATTTGCGTACGTACCTATTTTCGGGACCCCTTTCCTCCCCCACCCACCATCCGCACCCGTAAGCAAAATGGCCGAAATTTGAAACCCTCTCCCCTCGCTGCGTACGTAATATGTGGACGGCCCCTAAAGAGCATTTGCCAGTCCATGGACCATTGGTACAAGCTTCTTAGGTTTTCTCTCAACACATCAGCATCCTCACCTGTGACCACATCAATGCGTGATTTCTTGTCGTTCAGTAATTTTGAAATGTTCTAAACAATTCCAATATCTACATGTAGGTCATCGATGAATATAAAAATAGGAGACAACAGCAACCTACTCTTGTATCACTGGCACATCACTCAATACTCTGGGTCTATTCCATTCTGATAATTTCCCTCTTATTCCTACTTTCTGCCTTCTGTCTTGCAACCAGTTATCTATCCATCATAACATAGTTCCCCCAGTTCCACTCGCTTACAGTTTCTTAACTAGCCATCTGTGAAGTCATTTTTGCAAAGTTTTGGTACACTACATCCACTGCCATGCCATCGTCCAATTTGTTTGTATACTTCTTCAAGAATATTTAACAAGTTCGTTAAGCAGCAAATTTCGCTGAATTAATCAGTGATTCGTGGATTTTTGCATCTATTATGGATCCGCTCACCAATTGCTGTAGCTTCCCAGTTCGCAAATACGAGCACAGGAGTTCTTTTTATCGTATTGTCATCATCATCATCATCATCATCTTCATCTTCATCATCAGTAATTGCATCATCATCTTCATCATCATCATCCTAATAATAAAAATAATAATTATTATGGTCCACGAAACCTTGATCCCCGTGACTCCAGAGTTTTCTGTCTTGCACTGTATCATGTTGTACTTCTGACATAATAATGTGTAAAGGAAGGTTAGCCACCTCGACAAGACAGTCCACACAATGAGAGCGGTGGGGGGCATCTTGTTAAAGGAAAGCAACAGCCAGACAGCCACACCTTGCAGCAGAGAACTGAGTAGGTCTGCGCAGCATTTTCGAGTGTCATTTAGTTAACACTTCGATTAATGTCAATTGAAAAGTTTATTTTCAGTCGACTGAAACTACTTGAAGGACAGGGAATGCGTCCCATGGGCCACATAGGCCTATAGGGTAGTTTTGCGTATGATTTTGACTGAAAGTCTGTAAAATTAGCCGGGTTTAAGTTAAAATTAACTCATGCCGGTATATCATTGTTCTAAATCTCTTCGCAGAATATGGCCAAAGTTACTAAAATCCTGACGTTCCAAAATGGCTGATCATCCACCTACGCCGTTGCAGATCGGAGAACTCTGAACTCAAGATCGTACTGCCAGCCAATTTTTAGAGTTAGTAAAACAGCTTTGACTCGTTCAACATGTATGTATGTATGTATGTATGTATGTATGTATGTATGTATGTATGTATGTATGTATGTATGTATGTATGTATGTATGTATGTATGTATGTATGTATGTATGTATGTATGTATGTATGTATGTATGTATGTATGTATGTATGTATGTATGTATGTATGTATGTGTTAGGATATTTATATAGCGCCTTATAAGAACCTCTCGCAGGAAGGAGGTATGTTGCACCTAATTATTATAACTGATGATGTTGCCGTAAATGACCTTCACGTGCAACCTCCGACCATTTTTGGTCACTCGCTAATTAAATTCATCTTTCCGTCACTCCACTCACAGCCTATTCATACTATCCGTACATGGAACATGGTTGGAAGTCGCTCGACCACAAAGCCTTCAACAGGGCTAATTAGGACTCAAAGCTGTCGTTAGAACATTCACTTCTTGATGCCCTCTCCGTTGACGACCTCTTCAACCTCTACTTCACTGCAGTTACTCAGCTACTCAATCAAATGCTACTATTATGAAATATGCTATCGGCGATATCGTTACCCAGTGGAATGGATAGCAACGAGTGGGTGGCTCAAATTCGACCTCTACACCGCCACTGTTCATCAGAAAGAAACTGATCACTGGGAAAACCTCGTCACGCAGAACAAGGGCAACCCTAAACGTTTCTGGTCCTCACTGGGTCAGAGCAGGGGCGTCGACATAGAGGGGTGTCCGGAGGCAAATGCTTCCAATTTCAGGTAGGGGGATATTTTTTTGTCTTGGGAGGGAAATATCTTGCCTTCCTAACACTGGGGACCGGGGGTTTGCCTCCATCACTCAGAGGAGGATCGACGCCCCTGAGTCATGGCGATGATTTCTTTCAAATGATGATGCAGAAGATCGACCGTCTACGAGCGAAGACTTCTGACTCTCCTCCTCAACAGTATTCTCACACGTGAACTTTTGAAGGTTTCCGTTCAATTCTTGAAACGGAACTAAGTCGAATAATTGGATCATCAAACAAAAAAATCGTGTAAACTTGACCCTCTTTCCCCATTTATAATTTTTAATATTTGATACGATTTAACTCATCTTCTGGTTATGCTTTTATCTGGTTACTCACTAAGGGTTATCTAATTACCTGTCAAGAGCGGGTCATCGTTTTCCCGACCTTGAAAATCAAAATTTGGCCCACAATTCCCGTTAAGATTATCGGCAGATCTCCATTCTTTCGTTCCTCTCGAAGACTCTCGGGAAACTAGTCTCACTTCAACGCCTTCCCTATGTTGAGCAAGTTGGGCTCTTACCGGCAGCTCAATCTGGATTCAGAGGTCACCATTCCACAGAAACCGTCTTCTGATACTCTCTGCCAGATATATATATGCAGCCATTGACCAGTCTCATCTCTCTATCTCTGTCTCGCTCTGTCTGTCTGTCTGTCTGTCTGTCTGTCTCTCTCTCTCTCTATTGGCGTTTTTCGACGTATCTTCCGCTTTTGATATGATGGACTATGAGATTCTGCTTGAGTGATTAAATTTATTCTGTGGCCTATCTGATATCCACCTTCATTGGTTCAATTCCTACCTCGGCGACCGCTCACAGATGATTGTCCTTGGAGACTCCTGGACTCAATCGCCGACTTGACCCTCAACTTCTGACTTAGACATTTCCTGCTTATACATACTCCATGACCTGGGCGTCACACTTGATTCTCTCCCTCACCTTCACGGGATACTGACTCTCTCCTGCTACCTTCAACCGAAGCGACTCAGAGCCATCAGACGATCAGTTTCTCCATCTGTTTTTACCCCCATGGTTCATTCGTTTGTTTGTTCCCGCCTAGACTACTGCGAGTCTGCGACTCAATGCTATTGGGCCTCCCAAAACTACGTCTTTCTCCTCTGCAATCGGTCTTAAATGCTAAGCTCATTGCCCGACTTCCTCGCTTTGCGCATATCCTTACATATACGCTAGAAGTCTTGCACTGGCTTCCTGTCACTACACGTTTGCACTGCAAGGTCCTGTTTCTAGCTTCCAAAGCCCAGCTAGGTTGTACCCCGAGATATCTCTCCGGCTATTTCCTAAAGGCTTTATCTACAACTTCATCTCGTTCCTTGCGCTCTGCAGTTATCCCCATGGTTCTGATCTTCAATTTAGAGACAATAACCAGAAATGCATATTATTATAGACATTGTTGTTGTGGGCTCATCTACCTGGAATGAACTACTCCCATCATTTAGGGATAAACTAACGGCGGACTTCTCTTCATCGGCTTATCGCTCTTTGAAGGCGTTTTCCCCCTGGTGTGCTGAGAGCGCCTCTGAATCAATCAATCAATCAATTTGTATTGCATTTGCTACTCTAACCGCCCCGTGTGAAAAGCAGAGCACGGAACGAGAGCCTCCATTCAATAGACGGCGATGGCGTTAGAACCAGCGCCTGTGCGCCGCTGACAAATCGTAAGTCTTGGTCTGGCAAGTTGCCAACAACACGCTTTCGATAGATTGATATCGGATTTGTGACACTTGAGGAAGATCGCAAGTAAATAATCGCCTCTATCACATAAATAATTGATCGTCTATTATAGTCGTCCGATTACACGTCAATCGCAGGTTATACCTGTACCGTCGTTGAATGGATAGATGGATGGATGAATGGATGGATTGATGGCTGGATTGAGGAGTTGATTGGTAGGTGAATGGATGGATGGATTAATAATGTGAGCGTGAATGTATGGATGGAAGAGAGATGAATGAATGAATGAATGAATGAATGAATGAATGAATGGATGGATGGATGGATGGATGGATGGATGGATGGATGGATGGATGGATGGATGGATGGATGGATGGATGGATGGATGGATGGATGGATGGATGGATGGATGGATGGATGGATGGATGGATGGATGGATGGATGGATGGATGGATGGATGGATGGATGGATGGATGGATGGATGGATGGATGGATGGATGGATGGATGGATGGATGGATGGATGGATGGATGGATGGATGGATGGATGGATGGATGGATGGATGGATGGATGGATGGATGGATGGATGGATGGATGGATGGATGGATGGATGGATGGATGGATGGATGGATGGATGGATGGATGGATGGATGGATGGATGGATGGATGGATGGATGGATGGATGGATGGATGGATGGATGGATGGATGGATGGATGGATGGATGGATGGATGGATGGATGGATGGATGGATGGATGGATGGATGGATGGATGGATGGATGGATGGATGGATGGATGGATGGATGGATGGATGGATGGATGGATGGATGGATGGATGGATGGATGGATGGATGGATGGATGGATGGATGGATGGATGGATGGATGGATGGATGGATGGATGGATGGATGGATGGATGGATGGATGGATGGATGGATGGATGGATGGATGGATGGATGGATGGATGGATGGATGGATGGATGGATGGATGGATGGATGGATGGATGGATGGATGGATGGATGAGTGGATTACTTGATTTCCTGGGAATGGTGGGTGAATGAATAAATTGATGACAATTCTTCGCCCCATAACTCTGCATAATTATAGTTTTCCGGTTAACAGGACAAAGTTGAAAACTTGAACGACCGGTGTGGATGTACACAGACTGGATCAAGCAGTTCTGGTGCATCTGGCAAAGCGACGCGGCGAGAGAGATGGCTGAACAGAGAACGAGAGAGATGGCGCTAGCAGGCTAGCACTAGCAGGCGCGCTCTGTAGGCAAACACTCATTATTCCATAGCTCGCGGGCGGAGCCAAGGGACCGATGATTGAAAGCCAGTAGCTTTTCTCCACTCTCCACCATGATGCCGGGTGCTTGGCCACGAGCCAAAGAATCTTTTCCATGCATTTCTGCATGGTATAATTACGCCTGCTCATTTGAATATACATGTAGTCCATATTAAGTACATTACACAATCAGTGCCTACGCAAGCCTTAGATTTTGCCATAAACTACAGATGATCATTTATAATCATTTACTGACCGTTCCCTTCTATCGTCTCTTTCTGCTTCGTTATCGTCATGGAATAACTCCTCAACGGATCCATCGCAGCTAGTCATTGATGTTGCTACCAAGATCCTCTCTTCGGCTTCATCCTCCACCTGTCTCGAGTCTCTCATCCGAATAATGACTGGCATCATGGCTTCGATTGTCTGGGACATGATCAGGCTTCCTTTATGCTGTAATAAACATCAAATTTACATAAGATTTACAAAGCTAGGTAGCTAGTACATATGACCGTATAACTCTCGGTTCCCATATTATCAGACTGGGATAGAGACAAGTTGTGGCCTATGGGGTGAATCAAACTTCCACATAATATGGGCCATGTAAGCAATAACATTGACCGTGTTATGAGGACTATCGATACATTTTTAACATTGGTCATCTGACGTGTAAAAGAGAATGTCATACAAATCCTACTAAATTAGCCTATCGACTTTCGAGAACAAGATGCTATATCGTCCTTTGAATGTCCCACAATGTTGTCTACTGTTGTCAGTCGCATAACCTACTGTTGTCAGTGTGATTTTCTCAAACGGGTACCTCGTGTCCTGTAGTCTGTTTTAGTCTGATGGAGTAAATCGCAGCATGCGTCGTTAAATAAACTTATATATATATATATATATAAACAATCAGACCACGGCGGCCGCCGGCCGGTGGGAGGCGGCTCATAAACTGACTGCATTCTATTCATCATAATATTTAAAGGCCGTGATAGAGTCAACTGCGACATCATAGAAATATAGATATAATTATTTAGAACATATTAGAACGGGCAGCTTCTTGGCATATTTTATACTGATTTAAAATGTGTCGACATGTCTTCGTACCACGGTCGTTAAGCTTGCGCTGAAACAGTCATAAATATGAAATGCTAGCGAGTCGACTACATTTCTTTAGGCTCAGCACATGAGGGCTGGTGACGGGTCCCACACCGCACATCTTCCCACCCACCACGTATGGAGTCAGCGTAGGTATAATCTATATACTCATAGGAGCTGAGTTGGTTAGAGGACGCAGATGGCTTAAGTATAGGCCTAAGCAATGCGCATGCTATACTGGTTCGAGATCTCTGCTCTGACGTGGATTTGAACCCCGATCTCTCGATTATCAGTTCAGTCCGCTAACCACTATAGGCCTACTCATCCACGCTTATAGAATTATGGTCGTAAGACCTCTTCACATACTTCAAAGCCACAATGTGCTTGTTCCATTGTAAAGAAACCCATATCAATCATTTAAATCATTTAATCGTCATTTAAACTAAATATAATGTAATAGATTGCGCATATTAGGTTATGTGAGCGCGATGGCAAAATCTGCAGCACGCTGAATCTTCATTGTTATAGGCTATTGCGGAAGATATCTTTTATGTTTACTCAATCCGGATCATGTTTAGGCTGGCAGAGGTTGTCGAAATGGGCCAACATGCAGCGAAAGACAATTTTGGCGTCAATAGTAATTATTATAATCGAAGTAATGATGACAAAACAATAGTATTAAATAGCAGCATAACAATACGGCAATGAAAGATGACAATATGATGAGTGAGCTTTTTAGATTCCAGTATTTATATCGTCTTTTTAGATTCCAGTGTTTATGTGTGTGTAATAAGTTTATTTAACGACGCATCTATTACAAGGATGTTATGCGTATTCCAGTATCTATATCGACTGCCAATTGCTAGTAATATCTCGCTCTCTTACCCTAAGCGCCGCAGCTACTCTAGTTCATGCCTTTGTTACCAGTCGCCTTGACTATTCCTCCTCAATATATGCTGGGCTTCCCCAAGTTCAGATTGGGCGTTTGGAGCGGGTTTTGCGTGCGGCTGCACGACTGATCGGAGGGATTCCCAGAATAGGTCAGGTATCCGAGTACATGCGGGATGTCCTGCAGTGGTTGCCTCTACCCCAGCACATCTCATTTAGGATATCCGCCTTAGTTTGGCGCTGCCTTGGCGGTACTGCACCTGCTTATTTGCAGGAACTATGTCGCCCTATCACTGCCAGTAGTGGTTGACGACCACTTTGCTCTGCGTTTCATGGCGACCTGATCGTCCCATTTGCACGCACTTCCATAATGCAGAATCGGGCTTTCTCGGTCGTGGGACCTACAATCTGGAAAGGACTTCCCATAGAGCTCCGTCTCCTACCTAAGAATTTCTAATCTTCATTTTACATCTCTCTTAAAACTGTCCTTTTCAGCCGAGGATTAGGCCGGGAGTGCCTCTGAGTAGATATCTTGAAGGGGCGCTATATCAAGTATTTTTGATTGATTTATTGATATTTAGTAGGCCTAGGCCTAGGCCTATACATCTTATCTATCAGCATCACGATTGCTTGCCTGAAAATAAATTATGAGAGCATCATTTGTAGGCGCCTATATATAGAAAGATGCCAGATATAGTCATAATCAATTCGAAAGTGCCTAACACAAGATATTTTATGACTATGATTACGAATAAGTTATCTCTATGTCCTCGGTCTTTTGTCAATTTCATTGTTTCCCTTAGTGCTAGTTCAACTTCAAAGTGATTTTATGTCTTAATTTAGTTGCCATTAGGGCTATAGGGTATAATTATTAGCAAATCGGAGTCTATATCAAGGAATTGTAGTGCAGGATGTCGATGTTATCATATTGACTTCGTTAGGAACGTAAGCCAACTAAGTCAACTTGAAGTCGTTCCTGTAGAACGCAAACAAAACGACTTCACTTGGCGAGTGATAAATGACGGCGTTTCGCAAGGACTTCTTACACTTTGCGCATGTTGTCTGTAATCTGTATGTATTCAGAGGAAAATGCACCGATTGACGAAAGGTTAGCGGTCGGATTCAGACAACATTTTATAGGCAAGCACTCCCATCCCATTTAGGAGCAATGGACTTTCTCTCAAGGCGTTTTAAGCTTTCCTTAGATTCGTGAAACACAACAGCAGTGCGTGCCTCAATATGCAGATTTTTTATGAATACTTGTTAGTATTTTCATCCATATAGATGACATCAAAATGCATTACAATTGTGAAGTGTAATTTTTCATACCAGAAAGTTCAGTTTCAGCCTGCGCTGTTAAATGAAATGACTCAACGCTGTGCAACTGGTCTAAGCAAACAATCTGGTTTGGAATTTCCATGTAATGGAAGATGTTTTAGAATGTCCCATCTTTGAGGACTGCTACTGAATAGATCATACATATTCCTTTAAAAATAATTCTTTATTTGTTGAGAATTATCTAGACGACGCCTAAAGATATAATAAATAAACAGCTGCATTTATTTTGGTTATTGTAGATGTTTTGAATTATTATCTGTCACTAGACAACGGTATAGTCGCCAATTGTTCGTTAACACAATGCTGCTACTGATTCGCAAATTGACGCGATTAATCTGATGATGCAGCTAAATTTTGAATTTGAATTGAATTTATAGGAAGTTAATATAGCGCCACTTCAAGACGACTACTCAGAGGCGCTCCCGATCCAGGCCCGAGCAAAAAGAAGAGTCATGAGGTGTCGATGAAATGTATCAGAGGGTACCCTAGGAAAGAAGTGGATGACCGGAGAGAGACCATTCCACGCTCTAGGGCCAGCAGTGGAGAACGCCCTGGACTGTGCCATGGTTGTGCGAGCAAAAGGTACAAAGAGAGTATGTTTAGAGGCTAAAGGTAAAGATCGGCGACCCGGACATGCTGTGGCCGGAACAATAAAGAATTTCAAGTAGACTGGAGCCCAACCCAATAGACAGCTTCATACAAATGAGCATAGTCTGAAGTGAATGGGCTGACAGATAGGGAGCCAATGTAGCGTGTCTCGCATGTAAACAGAGACCGGGACAAATTTAGGAAGGCGACCAATCAGTCTACATATGGCGACCAATCAGGCGACCAATCAGAATTGCGGCTGTGTCACGAATGGATGGAAAAAACCGCAGGTTTACGTGATGTGCTTTTCTTATTATTATTCGCTAAAATCGTTAGCCTACTTGTTAGAAGTAAAATTTAAAATTTGGTATTAAGTAATAGTATTACAAAACTTAGTTAATTTTGATTTATATAGACCTATATTATTTTGAGGCCTCGTATGAAGCAGAGGCCCCGGCCAAGTGCCCGCCAGAGCCCCCCCCCCCTCTTTGATAGGGATTGGGGACCTATATTAATCATATTTCGTGCCAATTAACTTATTTTGCCTGCTCTATTAAGTCACTCATGAGGGCGAGAGTAAAATCTGCCGCGTTTTGAAATTCTATTGTTACTATAAGGCCCCTCTTTTGGAACCATGAGTGTATAACCTTTGTTTTATATTAAGATATCATGAGGGATTATGCCTTACACATGATCCTGCACTTCCTTAGGATAGACCCTTGCATCAGTTAACACTGCAAGTATCTCCTATCGATTACTGAGCTGTAGGTTTAATGACACATTCCCAGCTGGGATAAAATAGACTCACAGTTAGAAAGTATATTATATAACGACTATAAAGCTAGACATACAGAACGATGAGACTAATGACTAACTTACATTCGTCAGTTATGTTCTGATTCTCAAATAGAACACAGTATGGATTTAGATAACGATCAACGTATAGGAAAGAAACCAAGTACCTGTGGGTATTTGTTTACCGAGAATATCGTCTAAAGTAGGGAACTGAAGTACGTGAGATAGCCTTCTCTATTCTCATCAGGGTTTAACGACCACAACAACTCCCCGCTTATTCCATTCGGTCTTCTCCGTTTCGTCAACTCCACGATCTCCACCGACCCATTCCTTTCACAACCCAATCCAACGACCCCCTCTTCTCCTCTCTCCTCCCTCATATATCATCCGTCTCACGGGCGAGTCTCTAGGCCTCAGGTAGGGATAGGGGCGTAAGTATTTACCGAAAGGAAGGCCCACACAGAGCAGAGCCCAGAAGGACCCAATGAACATCCGTCCTAAACATGGAACTAATAATATATATAGAGAGATGATAGGGTTATATTACTATGGATGAAAGCGGTCAGGTTTTCTCCACCCGGCTGATGTTTTCTTAACGGACGGGATTGGCTAGCAGACGGATGGATTGGAGGGCGAGCGGGCGGACGAAGGACGTGGAGCGGGCGGGTCAGCAGAATGTATGTTGGATGAACGGATTGATGGACAAATGAATGGATTAATGGATGAGTGGATGCATTGGCAGACAGACTTTGCTCTCAATTGCCAGTTCAGAAATATATAGAGGGTATGAATGCGCTTACAACTACAGCTGTTATCATCATCATGATCATCGTTGTCGTCGTCGTCATCATCATCATCATCATCATCATCATCATCATCATCATCATCATCATCATCATCATCATCATCATAATGGTTAATGAGGCAAAGGAAAACTGTAACAATAATGGTAAGCCTACTCCACTAACACCTACATAAATAGATATAGCCTATATTTCACTTGAGTGTAGGCATATACGAGCTGTGTCCTCCAAGTCATTGTAGTCGATCGTAGGAGAAGGTGAATACCTTTGATTATTAAGGATCCATCCTAACTGTTGGCGTCGATAGGAAAAAAAATGCTAAGCAGCCACAAACAGTGTTCCCTAAGGCTACTAAGCTGTGCATGCGCATGTGCGCGCTCATACGGGCCATGGAGCCAGAGCACGAAATAATAGACAATTGCAAATAATATGAAAACTAATTATAATAATGTAGACCTACAATACGACGTATGCATCATCTGCTAAAAGACACATTTTAGACAAGGGACTTTTCTTAGGTTATCAGAGAGCATTATCAAAGTAGACCTACACATAAATTATGATCTTGATTTAACTATCATCGCAATCAAAATGACCTGAGCACAAATGTAGCGAAATGTTAAGACTCACGTTTCTAAATTTTTTCAACCCATAGTAAATTTACTAATACTTTTCTGGATTCTTTTTCGTAGTTCGACCCGACGACATCTTCGACGGATTAAAAGGTACTAGCAACTGCTGGCATCGCCACTTCTGCTTATGACTTTTTCGCGCAGCAGGTAAAAAACACTATTATTCCTCCTACAAAGGTGACTATTATAATTAACAAACAACACATTTTGAATCGATGTTAAGCTTCTTATGTCTAACGATAAGGTTTTCGTCAGGTTTCGTTGATTTCTCTGCAGTTAATGATTTTTAATTTCTAGCCACCATACCACGTCGACTCTTTACATTATACATAACGTCACTGGAGACTCATGAATAATTAAGCATTTGTTGATAAATAATCTGTCGTAAACATAAATGACGTCACGCAATTGTGGATGAGTTTTCATCAACCCATCACCTTCGTTGCACATCGTCACAAAAGTCACTACCTCCCTCAAATATGACGTCACAAAGCTCTGACATTCCCGAAAAACCACATGTCTTTTTCTTCTTGTTCTCTGCTTTTTCAAGCAGGTTCAAATGTTTGACGTCGCCATTCCTGTCTCCTCTGCGTTTCCTCTTTATGTCTCTGGTAGCCATCTGGCATCATCCAGTCCAGCAACATTCGTCTTGGTCTACCACTTCCGCGTTTTCCTTCCATTTTCCCTTCTATGATCGTTTTCATCATTGAGTTTCCTCTTAGCACACGCCCTATTCATCTCCGCTGTCTTTGTCTCTTTCCTCTATTGTTCCCAACACCTCTTCGTTTGTTACATAGTCTGTCCAACTGATTCTCTCCATTCACCTCCATATCCACATCTCGAGGGCTTCAAATCATTTTATATCTCCTCATTGTCCCTGTCTCTGAGCCGTACAATAACACACACACAAAACCAGGGTCTTTAGTAGTCTTTTCTTTAGGCCTTTGTTGATTTTGCCTCTCATTATATATCTTTCCTCTTTGAGAATGCTTCGATGACCATCGCTATTCTTCTTTTTATTTCTCTGTTACATCTGGCATCTTCTCCGATCATGCTTCTCAGTTAACATAATTCAGTTATATGTATATACCTGTTCAATTTCCCTTCCTCCAACACATTATATGATTGCGGCTGTTTGTCGTTTGCTTACTACGAGTACCTTTGTCTTTTTATGTTTATTGTCATTCCATGGTTGTTTGATGCCGTGTTTAGTCTATTCATCATGATCTGTAGGCCTTTCTGACATTTTGCTAACATTGCTTGGTCATCTGCTAACCTTGGTGTTTTTATCCATTCTCCTACAACTTTTATTCCCTCTTCCAGGTCCTCTGTTGCTTCTGTAACCAGTTCTTCTGTAAAGATGTTGAATAGCCTGAGTTGGGACAGACTGAGGCCATCCCCTTCGCACCTTTTCTTGTTCTGAAAATTTTCCATCTATTCTTTCTCGTACCTTTTGTCCCATATACACTATACAGATTCCCTATCAGTAATCTGTCTTTCCAATCTATCCCCATCCTCCTCAGCCCCTATAACAGTATTCTCCAGTCTACTCTATCGAATGTCTTTTCATAGACGACAAAGCATATATAGACCTTGATCATTCTGAAAGCTCCTCTCTGTTAGTGCTCTTAGCGCCCATATCGCGTCTCTAGTTCCCATGTCTTTTCTAAACCCAAATTGATCGTCTCCTAGTCTTTTGACTGCTTCTGTTTTTGCCTGTACTCCTTTTGCTAGTATCTTTATGAGGATTTTCGATGCACGTGTTATGCCGCTAATTGTTCGGTGGTCCTCACATTCCGTTGCATTTGTCTTCTTTTTGATTGTTATCATGATTGATTCTAGGAAGTCCTCCAGCCATTTCCCTGTTGTATAAACATCTTGACATATTCTTATCATCTCTCTCATCGCTCCTTCCTCTAGACTCTTTATCATCTCTACAGGTATGTCATCTATTCCGTCATGTTTTCCATTTTTCAGTTCTCCTATGGCTGTTCTAACCTCTTCTACTAGTATCTCTTGTCCAATATCATCTCCATTTGCTCGTATTTCCTCACATGTCTAGACCATGATTATCTTCACTCTTATATATCTCTTCCATATATTCCCTCCATCTTTCTTTCACATCATCTATTTCAGTTAGGATCTTTCCTTGCTTGTCTTTAATTTCTATTCCTCTTTCTCTTCCCGTTTTCTTGGTTAGCTGTTTCACTTTTTCGTACACCATGTCATATCTTCTCTTTTGCTGTGAGTCTTCTAGTTCTTGGCATTTCCCTTTCCATCAACCGTTCTCTGGCTTTTCCGTTGTTCTTCTTAGTTTGTATAATATCTTCTGTGTTCTTTCCTTATCTCTTCTGTACTTTGATTTTTCCATTTCCTTCTCTCATCCATCTTCTAAGATTTCTCTTGTTATCCTTGGTTTCTTTGCCTGTACTTTCTCTTCTGCTTCTACTATTTCATTTACACTATCCTATTAAGGCTTCATTTAGTATTTTTTATCTTTCTTCTGTAGATTATCCATCGTATTGTTTGTTCTTCTTTTCAATTTTCTTTCCCAGTTCCTTATTCTTTTCAGTTCTTCCCGTCCCATCTTTTCTTCATCTTCTTTACTCTCTTGATGAATTTCATATTTATCTTTGCCTTCATAATAACCATGTTGTGGTCTGAGTATGCAGCTGCTTCTGGCATTACTCTTGCATTCTTGACACTATATTTGTACATGTGCTTGACCATAATGTAGTCTAGTTCGTATCTTTTGATGTCCCCTGGCACTTTCCACGTATAGCTTCTTCTTCTCTCATGTTAGAACCAGGTATACCTTCTTCTTTTCTCATGTTGGAAGCAGGTATACCATCTTCTTTTCTCATGTTGGAAGCAGGTATACCTTCTTCTTTTCTCATGTTGGAACCAGGTATACCTTTTGTGTGTGTAATTCCTACTTGTGAATTCTCCATCCTCTCTGAAGTATTTACATAACGAACCTTCGTCCATCTTCAGATTTTAGCAACGACCACTAACGATTGGAAGGATTAGTCAACCTGATAGGTCCCGTGATTATCGAACCTGTGATCTTCTTATCTTCGTTCCCGGATTCTAGCGTGCTTATTCGATCAACTTCCGGCTTCCACACATATGATATCATATTAGAGACCGACTGAAACCATGTTTTTATTTTCAGCCGAAAACGAAAACGCCACCGAAATTTATGCTTTGGTTTCGGCCAAAAGCGAAACGAAAACGAAACCTAAAAGTTAGTTTCGGGCGAAAACGAAACCGAAATTTATTGAACCATTTTTAATTTGTACTGCTAGTTTGTTTTACATCAATTTCCTGTCTTTTCAACATTACAATTTGCAGTTTCGGCGCCGAAAACGAAAACGTAAATTCAGTCGAACACTATATTATATAGAACGTAAATGGAACGAAAGGTCGATGATGATGAGGAGGAAATGAAGGAGGAGAAAGAGGAAGATGAGGAGGAGTAAGATGGAAAGGAAGGGCTGGAGGAATGACAGAAGGAGGACGATGGAAGGCCGACGTTGAAGAGGAAACTGTCGACGAGGAAGAGAAGGAGGAGAAGTAAGATGGAGAGGAATCGTCGGAGGAAGGGCTGGAGGAATGGCGGAAGGAGGACAATGCAGAGCCGATGACTATGAGAAAATGGACGGAAAGGGCAGAAGAAAGCAGACAACGTAGGGTGGTTGATGATAAGGAGGAAATGGACGAAATAGAGGAGAAGGAGGAGGAAAAAGAAGTGGAGTAGGAGAAGTAAGACGAAGAATAAAAGCAGGAGGAGGAGTTTGAGGAAGATGAAGTGAAGCTGATGAGGAATAGGAAGTGAGGTTGAAGGAAACGGAGGTGGAGTACGATCAGGAAGAAAAGTAGGAGGAGCAGAAGAATGAGGATGAAGAGGAGGCTGACGATGATTATGAAATAAAGAGCAGCAAGAGGAGGAGGAGGAGTGAGATGAAGAGGAAGAGCAGGAAGAGGAGCAGGAAGAAGAAGAAAAAAGCCGGAGCAGGAGCAGGAGGAACATGAAGGGAATTTCTATGATGATGAGGAAATGGAGGAGGAACAGGAGGAGTGAGATTAAGAGCATGAGCAGGAATAGAAGCAGGAGGAGGAAGTGCAAGAGCGGATCAAGTGCAAGCACGTATACGTGTATTTATATATATATATATATACTTATGCATATTATATATTAATGTATGTAGATGTATGTGTAGGAGAATATGTATTCATTGTGACATTATAACCCCAAAACTTAACTTCGGCACGGGTAAGAGCAGGTATACCCCTACCCGTATTCACTCTACCAGTCCCGACCCGACCCGTGAAATACGTACCCGTACCCTACCCGTACCCGCGGGTACGGGTCGGGTACGGGTATACAGGTAAATCGGGTACATCCGCAGACCTCTAATAGCCACTCCTCAGGAAACCTACTTGGAGACGCTCCAATCTCAGCCGCATAAAAATAAAGCAAGATTCGAGGAGCGTTTGAAACAAAGGCGCTTTACTCCGTGACAGCAGTCACATCTCCAAAGTGAGACAGTTGCAAAAGATGGGGACAACAAACAGAGAAGGCGCAATGCTGCCTAGTAGCAGGTTCTTGTGGGGGAGACGAAGAGCTTGACAGCCAGCCAACTCGAAAGCAGGGCAGCAGAGCTCCCGTAGATCTACTGTATATATAATCTCTGTATTAGCCAGGGCCGTACCAGGGAGCAAATGTGGAAAGGGCGCAAATTTCAGGATGGAATAACTTATTATTCCATAAAATGCGCTACTTTCAATATATGGGGACGCCATTATGATGCAAGCCCCAGGGACAATTATAGCTCGATACGTCTCTGGTATTAGTCCTAGACAAAGGCGTATTGATCAAAAACAACGTCACTGATTGCACTCGTGCAGTGCCAGTCCCAAGTCTTGATAAAGGAGGAGGGCGATTCCAATCTAATGATCAGTGTTATCACACAGAGCCGTTAAACTGCAACAACAACAATAACTACTGCTACTACTATTATTGAGAACATGAGGTTATAGTTATAGTAACTGGATTTTTATTATTCATTCATTCATTACAAAAATTTATATAGCTCCCCTTCAAGGCTACTAGTCAAGAGCGCTCCAGACCCCGGCACGGCTAAAAAAAGAACAGTTTTAATGCGAGTATAAAAGGAGTCTGAGTGGACCCCAACTGCGCCACTGTCTGGACTTTGACAGTGCCAGTCCAAAGCCTGGAGAAAAGAGGAGGGCCACACAATTTCACCTTCGATATGGAACGTGTCGTTGAAAATTCAACAACATACCCATGGCGATGGTCAGCCTACTATTTAGTGACAATATTATTATAGCTATGCGAAATTGCCTACAGACGCAGCAGCTGTGTATATTAAGACGCGTTTCACAGTAATTGCTCAGATGTCTATTCAATGTACATCATTAACCGTACTTATAACAAATCATATCGTTCTGTATACATAATTCGAACGCATGAGACTGATACAACTGGGCTGATAATGATGACAATTAATAGCCTTTAAGGAAAACTTTGACACAGGTAAGACAGAGAATTATAACAATCACAATCGCAAATGCTCGGATTGCCTCAGAAAGATATTTTGAATGATAAAATATGACATTAGCAGACGCATAGAAACGTCTAATTGCAACAGACACATCAATTGCATTTGTTTAGAGTAGGCCTAGTCCTATATCAAAAGCATAATCCAAGCTATTTAAATGTCAGACATGATCTTGAAGAAAATATAGAGACAGAGACAGAAACAGACAGACAGAGACAAAGAGACAAAGAGACAGACAGAGATGAGACACAGAGAGAGACAGAGAGACAGCGAGAGACAGAGAGACATATATATATATTATATACGACTATATATTTATATATAAATATATTCGTTCAATGACAAACAAACTGACAAATCGCAGTAAGTTACACAAGGTCAATGTTCGAAGTTCGCGACCAGGTACAATTAAGCCTACTTTTTAGTCTTGGCTACAAAATTGAATTTATAAAGATTTGTTGCTTTCCTTCAGTCACTTCTATTTGTTTCACGTATGCCATGTGACTGACGAGTGAAATGTATCGAAGGACATACTGTCTCCTGTATCTGTATCTGTGAGTCTCTTTCTCTGTCTACCTATCTGTTAGTGATTCGGTTTGCCTATTTATGTCTGTCCACATAACGTCACGTTGGTATGCATGTTAAAGTGTCTGTCTGCCTCTACATCTACCTGTCTACATACTTACCTATGTGCACGTCGCACATGTACGTATGTATGTGTACATGCGCATATGTATGTATGCTGATGTATGCACTATGCGTGCATGTGCTTCTGTTTTATTATGTACGGTCGTAGACTCTCTCTATCTCTCTCTCTCCCACTCTCTCTGTCTCTCTCGCTGTCTCTGTCTCTCTAAATCTGTATACCTGTCTGTTTGTCTGTCTGTGCTCTGACTGCCTCTTTCTTTTTCTTTCCGTCAGTTTGCACGTCATAGTTTATCTAGATGTTCACTCACCCATGTCTATCTAGACCTACACAACTTGGTTTTAAAAACCTATACACTCCCGTACATAGTCCTTATACAGCCCACCCAGTTTGGCCTGGGATGACGATCGTCTGTATATGTAGATATTGAATTAAGCAGATGGGCTGCTTTGGCCCTTAAATTTGCTATTAAATCGAATGTCATTCGCGCCTATAAATTCGCACAAGAACGCTTTTTAATTTTTTTTATTTTGACAGAGTATTCCGTTTGTGAGCCTTTCCGCCCTTTAGTTTAGATGCAATAGACTCGCCGCTGACATCCGCCCTCTGCCATCTGTCCTGTAAAAGGCCTGCAGATGGTTGAGGCACTTCATTCAGACGAACGTTTCGAAGGAGATCTGTGACGGGGAATAAGGACCAACGGGCGTTTCAACCTTGTGATGATGGTGATGATGATGATGACTCGAGGTTTTCGCTTCGCTATGCATACCTGGAAATAGCAAGAATGAAATGAGCTTAATTATCTTTGCACAAACGGTTATGCAGCCCCATGGACGATGATGCACTGCTTCCCCAATCTAAATTAAAATTTCACCAAGTGGGCTCTTGTATTGGGACGATGTCTAACCTAAGACCGCTGACGAATAATGTAAGAGATGCAAACCTCGAAACCTCCAGTTTGTACGGATCGTACACTGGGAACTCAATAGCCGTGCAACACAACACAACGCAATAAGTATAATAACCATAACAATAGCCATAACCATAACAGTAACCATGGCCATGTGTTTTTATTGATCCAAAGAGTAGAACAATTTGTTGCAATACCTACACTGCGAGATTAGCATGAGTTAGAAGGGACTAAAATGGATATATAAAAAGTTAAAACCTTAAAGGACCGCTGTGCGTTGACAATGCCTTCCTTCCGAAGTGCAAAGTGCACGCCGACCAAGCGACATAACACCGATGGCACAGAGCAATTGCCAGTTGAGAACTTACTCATGGTTCCTACACAGGAACTGCCACGTGAGAAACTATCGTATCACGTCAATTGATCCCACGTCAGTTGATCTCCCGTCAGTTGATCCCCGTAAATTGGTCCCCTAGTCAATTGAATCCCTAGTCAATTGATCCCCTCAAATCTCTAGGCTGCGCGTCACAGACTTGTAGCTGATACTGTTAGTGAACAAAAGATTGATCTTACAGATCTGCAAAATAACATAAAAAAATTAAAAATTAACGCACATGCTTCGTGTCACTCCGCGCTGTAACCGCTTACGGCCGTTCGAAGATTCTTTTATGTTTCAGAGCAAATGGCTCATTTATCTCATGCATAGACGATTATGCTTAGGACTTTACGCTGATAAACTAATCATGACTCTCAATTACGCTTTTATATTTTTTGTCATTTAAACATTCTGTGCTCTGTTACATCGTTCTTTTAATAAATGGAGAAGGTCACAAGTGGAACATGTTGTATCAATTGGGCTGGATTCAATTGACGAAGGGATCAATTGACTAGGAGATTAATTGACTGGGAATCAACTAACGGGGGATCAACTGACGTGGATCAACTGACGGGAGATCAACTGACGAGGGTCAAAAGACGTAGAACCAAATCTAGAACCCCAGCCGAGCACTCTGACCAATCGGCCACCGAACTCCCAGTCAAATGAGCGAAGCCGGTGAAGGATCTTACTCGATCAATTCATTAAAAAATGAGCAGGTCAAGGCCATACGGTCGCCATAGAAACCGCGTACATTTATACTTAGATAGGGCCCATACATTTTAAATGATTCACCACGTACACGTTAATTCTGCACCTGCTTGCAGTCCAGCAACGCCAGTCCCAGGCCTGGAAATAGAAAGAGGGCGACACCAATGATCTTTGTTATGACACAGTGCCGTTAAGCTGCAACTAATACCACCACAACCATCAAAAAGTATACGTTCTTCAAAATCATTGGCTTATTCCACCTATACAATGACGTTGATGTCACCTAGCGAATACGTTCGTGGCAACTATGGCTAGAGCAGAATTGAAAGTATTTTGCAGTTGGCGGTGGAAAGCACGTAATTGTGATCTCCAAACTTCTAAAGCGCTACTCAAAAGCTAAGCACGGGGCACCAGCGTATTCACGAGCGCTGCATCGAATAAGAGCGGTTGTCAAATGGGTAGTCCTAGGAAGGTCAGAGTTCGGTTTTTAGAGAGTCGGAATAGCTGTTATAGCGGGTGACGTTTAGGGCGAGGATTGGAAAATAGAAGATCAAATGAATCTGGATGAAAGTTCTTGAAAAGGTGCAACCTAAATTTCGAACGGAAAGTCCGAAAGGATATGGATAGAGGAAACCTGGAACCTTCTGTACATTCCAATTTCTTCACTAGATGGCCTCAACATACGAGTCCTAACGAGTCCTAGCTATTTTCGGGGTTTCAGAGACTTCAATTCCTCCCCCGCCCCCCGAGTGATGGAGGAAACCACCGGTCCCAAATGTCAGGAAGGCAAGAAATTCCCCTAAGACTCCGAAAATATCCTCTACCTGAAATTGGAGGCATTTGCCTTCGGATCTTCCCTATATGTACATCTCTGTGAGGTTCAATATATTTATGAATAATCCCACTTGGGTTTAATGCATGGCCTGCAGATAAGCCCATTTGGATCCACATAATAACGACAGATGAATATAAGGTGAGTAATGTTCTCATATAATTTGATTTATCCTCATCATAATAGATTTGCGAGCTGTCTGACTCCATTCACCAGGAACTTACTTTTTGAGACGGTTGATGGGAAGTTACAATTGGACGTTTCCGCCATTACCGAACTGCGTCTGACCTTGTCCGAGGGACAGAGGTCAATCGCCCTTGGCCTCAACGCCGTTCGGTCGTTGCCGAGGCCAGGCCGAACATCCCAGGTCTCAGTC
Source organism: Bimastos eiseni (assembly GCA_959347315.1). Taxonomy (NCBI): domain Eukaryota; kingdom Metazoa; phylum Annelida; class Clitellata; order Crassiclitellata; family Lumbricidae; genus Bimastos; species Bimastos eiseni. The sequence continues at coordinate 11,643,816 of OY365813.1, read as the reverse complement.
CTCGGCCCACCTCCTGGTCCCGCGGGGTTTGGTCGGCACAGGGTCCGATGCTGCAGGGTAGCCTCGTCGGGCGTCGACAGGGCGCCCTCTATAGATGGCTCCGTCACCATGTACATGTATTGCGGATTCGAGAGAAGCTGTTCGTGCACTTGACCCAGTTTCCTCGTTACGTCACGGCCCAGTAAGCCATCCATGACGGCACGCATGAATGCACGCGACGCCAGGTAACGGTTCAACGATGCTTGGTTCCACGACAGAATCCGACTGTTCTCGATCGCTGATATACTGACCTAAGCAAGGAGGCAACAACCAACATTGTCAGTAATTAGTTCGTCTATAACGAAAAAATTGTTTGTTCAAACTATTTAATATTTATATATATATAGCATTATATCAATCTGTTACTTGTCTGTTTACGCAACTATTCATTATTTCATTGTCATTCCCGACTTGCAAAATAAACATGATGATTGACTAAATATATATATATATACATAATATATGTAATATATATTTGTGTAGGTGTGTGTGTGTGCTTATGTGCGTGCGTAGATGTGTGGACGTGTGTGTAAGTGTGTGTGTGTGTGTGTTTTGTAGATAATAATGTAAGTATATTCTTTATTTAAATCCAACTGCATATCCGTACTCGGTTCTAGGACAAAATGGTAGAGGACAAAATGGTAGCGGACAAAATGTTACGGACAAAATGTTACGGACAAAATGTTACAGACAAAATGGTATTGGACAAAATGGTATTACGACAATATGGTGCGGATAAAATGGTACGGACAAAATGCTATTGTACAAAATAGTAGGCTTACGGATAAAATGGTGGAGATTGAAGGAGTCTAGGACGTATTTCCACTCCCGGACATTTCCTCTAAGACATTTCCCCCGATATTGATCACTAACATAGCACACATATATAAGTTGTGTATCATATTAGCCATATTAACTAAGTATGTATGATTAATGTTATATATATATAACATATATATAATTAATGTCCGGGGAGTGGAATGTCAGGGAAGATATATTTATTTAGATATATATACATATCAGACTATGATTGATATGCGTATAACAAACTTTGGTAATCCATAGTTTCGGTTGGCAAAGTCATTTTTCTTGCAAATATCATGTAGTCTCAATTTGAAATAGAAACTGAACTGATGAACAGAATCCTTGCATAAAGTTAGGCTGGATTAATTAATATAGTCTATAGTCTTGTTTAATCAGAAGCTGGACTGATGAAAAGACTTATGTATAATTTGAAGTAGGACTGATGATAGGAATCCTTGCTAACATCGATGCTTGGCTAATTGAAAGAATCTTGTTTAATCAGCAGCTGGATTGATGAAAAGAATCATGTTTGTTTATAAGGGGATTGATGAAAATGATCGCTCTTCAGATCAGAAGCGGGATCGGTGAGACAACGATGTTCAATTAGAAGTTGGATAGTTTAGAAGAATCATGCTTATAAGGCGAAGCTGGATCAACGAAAAGTTACACTTGAATGGTAGAGAGTTCGATAAGCGAATTCTGCTTTAACGAGATGGGTGTTAAAAATTATGCCTAATTAGAAGCTGCATTGGTCCAAAGAATTACGCTTATTTGGAAGCTGTTATCAGTATTCCTTGGAAAGAGAGGGGCTGAAGCTTGCTTTACGAAAAGAATTATGCTGAAATGGAAACTGGATCGAATAAAAGATTCCTATTTAAAAAAGCTGGATTGATAGAAAGCCGCTAGAATGGATGCGTGCTTACGTGGAAATTTAATACCATTTCGTCCATACCATTTTGTCCATACCATATTGTACGTACCATTTTGTCCGCTACCATTTTGTCCTCATACCATTTTGTCCATACCATTTTGTCCGTACCATTTTGTCCGTACCATTTTGTCCCCATACCATTTTGTCCCCATACCATTTTGTCCATACCATTGTGTCCGTCCCATTTTGTCCGCTACCATTTTGTCCCCATACCATTTTGTCCGTACCATTTTGTCCGTACCATTTTGTCCGCTACCATTTCGTCCCCATACCATTTTGTCCCCATACCATTTTGTCCATGCCATTGTGTCCGTCCCATTTTGTCCGCTACCATTTTGTCCCCATACCATTTTGTCCATACCATTGTGTCCGTCCCATTTTGTCCGGTACCATTTTGTCCCCATACCATTTTGTCCGTACCATACTCTGGTGTAGCCTACGATACATTTTAAATTACGGCATTCTAGTTTAAAGATGTTCTTACATGCTAATGAATAGCCTACGCTTTGCGTGTACGCCTACGTGTGTACCCATACGTGTGTGTAAATAATAAAGGTATTCAATAGTGGCTGTTGTCTGCGTGGGTTAGGTCAGTAGGTAAATCAAATATTTAGTTATTTTATATTCATACCTGCATTCGTTTACTCACTGGCGTATCAGGTAATTAATAGCCTCTGATATTAATTCGTAATACGCTTTCTTATTCCTCTGTGGTGCTTATTGCTTCATTGTGTTCTAAGTTCCCGAAAATAATGCAATCGCTTCAGGCATAAACAGCCGCAAATGCCCGTAATAAAACACAGCGGGGCGATGATAATGGCGAGTAATGAGGCCATAAACTGGGAAGCCTAACCCTCACTGGTTCAGAGCGCTGCTTTCCCCAGTTGTTACTAGGGTCTTACCAAATATTCGCTTCGGAGCCCGATAGTGGGTCACATAGATATTCGGTATTCGGCCGAATAGTAGAGGTAGGACCGAAGACGAATAGTGGTCACGTGAAATCCATTTCTGCCCAAGCGGCGGCTGCTATATCGAGTGGACTGAAGTAATTTTCTACCGCCTGGACCACGGTATCGCAATATCAGCTGTCTCATTTCTACGTTTAGTTAATTAATTCCATTCCTAGTCTACATAAACTGGCAGAAGGATGAAAAAATTAAATGTAGTTAACTGTATACTTTTAGTTTATGTGTTAAATTTACTAAACTGAAACTTCTGTTCACATTTGAAACTTGTCGGTATACCTATGTTGTACACTATTCGTATTCGGCCGAATAGTTGGTCCAATTATTCGTATTCGGTAGAATAGTGAAAATCACCTGTTCGATACAGCCCTAGTTATTACACAATAAGATCTTTCCCACCTCTATCGCTTCCAACAATAATTGTTAGCAATGGAATTGCTAATGTTAATGTAATTCGTGTTCGGGCAGTTAACTTTAGAAGAATAGATCAACAATTCAATTACCATTTTAATGGTCAATAGCACGAGCACATTGCGTGTAAAGCTAAAGATAGAAACCAAGATAGATAAACAGGCAGACAGACAGACAAGACCGACAAGACAGACAAGACAGACCAGACAGACCAGACAGACCAGACAGACCAGACAGACCAGACAGACCAGACAGACCAGACAGACCAGACAGACCAGACGACCAGACAGACAAGACAGACAAGACAGACAAGACCGACCAGACAGACCAGACGACCAGACAGACCAGACAGACCAGACAGACCAGACAGACCAGACAGACCAGACAGACCAGACGACCAGACAGACAAGACAGACAAGACAGACCAGACAGACCAGACAGACCAGACAGACCAGACAGACAAGACAGACAAGACAGACAAGACCGACCAGACAGACAAGACAGACAAGACAGACAAGACAGACAAGACAGACAAGACAGACAAGACGACCAGACAGACAAGACAGACAAGACAGACAAGACAGACAAGACAGACAAGACAGACAAGACAGACAAGACAGACAAGACAGACAAGACAGACAAGACAGACAAGACAGACAAGACAGACAAGACAGACAAGACAGACAAGACAGACGGAGAGACAGACAGAAAAGACAGACAGACAAGACAAGACCGACAAGACAGGCCAGACAGACCAAACAGCTCAGACAGACCAGACAGACATACACATATGCAGACAGACAGACAACATACAGATCAGAAATATCAAACAGACAAATATATATATATATACATATATATATGTGTGTATATATATATATATATATATGTAGACAGACAGATAAAGAGACACACAGGCAAGGCTGATTGATATAGTCAAGTAAGGCTGACAATCAAAGGCAAAATGAAAGAAGACAAGGACAAAGGAAAGGACAGGTGGACGTACGGATGAAACCAGATTGAAAACTCAGGAACAGAGGCAGACGGACAAAGAAGGAGACGGATAGACATACGGCCTTGATGGTTGTTTTACATCTGGTTTGAATTGGCAGACAGACACACACACGTATACAGACACAGACACACAGACATACACACACAGACACACATGCAAACAGACAATTAGACATAAAGGCAGACAGACATGCAGACACAGAGACAGATGGACAGACACACACAGACAGACAATCTGACAGATTGACAGGCAGACAAACAGACACAGCTAGACACACACAGACATGCAAACAGACTGACAGACAGGCAGACATACACACGGACAGACCAGACACGTGGCTGTAGTGGTAGAGGGATATGTTTTCACCTGAAAAGGTGTGCATGATGAAGCGACGAATCCTTGTTCGTCGTTAGATTGAGCGCAGAATTCGAGGAATTCAGGAGAATCGATGAATTGGTTGGATTGGATCGAATGCAGGAAGATCCATCCACGCCTCACTTTTAGCCTACAACCACAAAGACACAGACAGTGAGACAGAGTGACATCCGCAGGGTTACAAGCACGTGGACATATCCACGCACACACACAAACGCACACACGCGCACGCGCGTACACACGCTCACACACGCACGCGCACATGCGCACATATGCACACACACACACACGCACACACACATGCACACACAAACACACACATGCACGCACACACAAACACACACATGCACGCATACACACACACACACACAAACACACACATGCACACACACAAACGCACAAATGCACACATACACACACACACATGCACACATACACACAAACACACACATGCACATGCATGCACACATACACACATACACACACTTGCACACATGCACACATACACACATGCACACATGCACACGCATGCACACATACACACACACATACAACACACACATACACACACATGCACACATACACACATGCACACACATGCACACATACAACACACACAAACACACACATGCACGCATACACACACACACACGCACGCACGCATACACACAAACACACACATGCACACATACACACACACACATGCACACATACACACAAACACACACATGCACACATACACACAAACACACACATGCACGCATACACACACACACATGCACACATACACACACACACATGCACACGCATGCACACATCCACACATCCACACATCCACACGCATGCACACATACACACATACACACACATGCACACATGCACACATACACACATGCACACACACACATACACACACACGCGCGCGCGCGCACGTATTAAGTATTAACCGAGATACGCATAGGCATAGGGTCGTATAATAATAACATAGCTTATCGTATAAACTTCACCACTGCTCGCACTCTGGCAGTGCCAGTCCCTAGTCAGGACAATGGAGCAAGGAGACGCCAATGCAATAATAGTTTCAAGACACTGCGTGAAGATAAAGATATAATCACCCAGTGTCTTGAAACTATTATTGCTACTAGATCGTATGGGCACAGTGGCAGAGAAGATCAATAGAGAAGCGATGCTAGTGGCTCTCTCTCTCTCTCTCTCTCTCTCTCTCTCTCACTCTATATCTCTCTCTTCCTATCTCTCTATATCTCTCTCCGTATCTGTATCTCTCGTTGTATGTGTATCTGTATCTGTCCCTCCTGCAGCACCGGTTGCCATGGTAACTCTTGGCATGCGCTGCGTCCATAGACAATGCCGTGCCGTTACTATCCTATAAGCATTCTTCTAACATATTGTAGACAGCATACTAATCTGTATGATGCTGCTGCTGCTGATGCTGATGATACGTAGGAGGATGAGGAAGACGATGATGACACCGATGACGAAAGTGGTCATAACGACAACAATATAAAGCTGAAAGCCTATAAAACTTAATAGCGCACTACTTAGTGACAGAAGATGTTGCCTCTAGTCTACAGAGACTATCGTAAAACAGACAGATAGACAGACAGACTCACGCACGCACGCAGAGACTTAGAGGCAAACACTTAGACAGACAAAAGACGTCCGCCGGAAATTTGTGCTTTTAGACTCAGAACTTCATCGGTCACGTGTGACGGAGTACTAGTATATATCAAGGGTTGGAAAGATGAGAACGAAAAAGGATACGAAGCGAACAGAAAAACAGACAAAAACACAGACATGCACATATGCAATCACACAGACAGGCAAACGGGTGTAGGATGAAAACCCCTCTGACAAAAACCTCTGACATAAACCTCCCCTGTTTTAGGCAGGAAATAAACGCCCTGGACATAACTCCCCCCTCCCCTCTAGCCCTAACTATAGCTTCTGCAATTAGAAGCCATACCATAATAGCTGACACTACTAACAAAGTTTGCACAACGTTACAAGTGACATTCAGTACGACAATTGGTCTCACTCAGAGGCGTCCAGATAGGGGGCGGTGTTATTTTTTAGTCTTAGGGGGGATATCTTGACTATCTGACACTTGGAACTAGGGTGTTTGCCTCCATCAGTTAGAGGAGGATTGACGCCTCTGGTCTAACTTATATAAGAGATCGTGTCACAGATAACACACATTCGCTCTGCATAGACTCATCTGATGCGACTGAAAAAGTTGTGTCACATATACATGTAGCCTGCATTACGCACAGTGGTGCCTTCAGTGCATATAGACCTATCATACATTAACAACAAAAGGACCAAGGAACTAATTAACTGTTTGCTATTTAACTATTGGACGACGATATCTGAGTGACCGCTTCAGACTTTGAAATGACACATTTGACACGTGCTTTATTTCAGACTTTAAAGTATACACGTTTCTAAATAATAAAAGTAAAAAAAGTTAAAAAAAATTATTCTTAGGGGGTTTTGTCCTAGTTAGGGGAGGGTTTGTCAGAAGGTTTTTGTCAGGGAGGGGTTTTGTCAGAGGGTTTTGTCAGGGAGGGGTTTTGTCAGGGGGTTTTGTTAGGGTGGGGTTTTGTCCGCGACCCAGGCAAACAGACGTGCAGACACACAGACGTATTTAGTTAAGACGACAGCGGAAGAGAGAACGAAGAAGAACAGACAGAACGCACAGACAAACACACAGATAGATACACAGACAGACAAATAGACATATAGACACGTAGATAGATAGATAGATAGATGGATGGATGGATGGATGGATGGATGGATGGATGGATGGATGGATGGATGGATGGATGGATGGATGGATGGATGGATGGATGGATGGATGGATGGATGGATGGATGGATGGATGGATGGATGGATGGATGGATGGATGGATGGATGGATGGATGGATGGATGGATGGATGGATGGATGGATGGATGGATGGATGGATGGATGGATGGATGGATGGATGGATGGATGGATGGATGGATGGATGGATGGATGGATGGATGGATGGATGGATGGATGGATGGATGGATGGATGGATGGATGGATGGATGGATGGATGGATGGATGGATGGATGGATGGATGGATGGATGGATG